>CM042201.1:14757408-14781822 GCA_023539305.1 Ilex asprella
TTTTGGAGATTACCAATTATATATTAATAGGGGAACCACTTACTTACATATAGCATATGTAATCATGGAGTAAAAATTGAGGAGAAACGTACCGAACAACCAAAATCCCTGCAAGTGTTAACTTATCGCCACAAGATAAAATCTCAGAATTGAGCATTTCAAATAAAACTGCCCCATACATTTCGCCATTAATGTCTAACACCAGGTTCGGAGCAAGAGCAGAAGAAAAGCTGTAATAATGGGTAATTCCACATGTCACTTCATCAAATAGAGAAAATGCTAGCATACCTCAACAACATACCTCATGAAAGCGACAAGACCATTCATGACCAAACAAAAATTAAGTGCAAAGAACTTTCTTTCTTGAAGCTGCTCTTAAGCCGACTCACTGCCTCTTGGAGAATCTTGGTTCTCATCATCATCAACAGGGCTTTCATTGTCCCTAAGGATAGGGCTAGGGCTGCGACTCTGACCATTGTCTTCAACAGGGCTCCTGTCCTTGGGGCTATCTCCTTCAGCATCATCCATAGGGCTATTTCTTCTTTCCTTGGGGCTCTTACTGTACTCTGATCCATTACCATTGGCCTGCCTGCCATCCCCTGGTGATGGGGTACCTCTCTCTTCTGGGCTTCTCTCATCAGGTGTTGGACTACGCTTCCTTCCTTTGGATGGAGGAGGTGAACTTCGGTGCCGCTTGGGGCTCCTTGATCTTCTCTCCCCACGCTCAATGTTGTGCTCTCTCTTTGGGGGTGATCTGGATCGGCTGAAGAGAAATAAAAAGGACAGATGAAACAAGCTATGTAACTTATGCTGTATATAAAACGCCACACACCTGTTGACACAACAAACTTCCTAGAATGACATGAAAATTATGCAACATAAATGTATCAGCCTTTGACTTTTGTTAAAAGTTATATTATTGACTGTCCTTTTTCGTCATACGAAATTAGCACACTTGATTTGCCCCTTAGTCAAAGAGGGGAGAGATACAAAGATAGGGTATTATAATTATTTTACCAGTGTGGTTAATGAAATTTGTGATGCATTTTGGTTCACAAACTATAAGAGTATTCTGTTGTTATATTGGGTTAGGATGTAGGTGAAGTGCAACAGGACTTAACCAGGAGGTTACATGAAACTTGCCTATTTCATAACATACATTGCCCAAATCATAGCCACATGAGATGCAAATAAGCAAAAATTGGAATGAGTTATATTCCCAAGATCGTTAATGGAATTAGTGGTACATTTTGGTACACAAACTTCATGAATATTCTGTTATTTTTGAATGGGAGATAGGTGAAGCGCAACAGGACTTAACCAGGAGTATACGTGAAACTTGCCTATTTCATAACATACACTGCTCAAATCATAGCCGCATAAGAGAGGCAAATACCCAAAAATTGCAACGAGTGCCTATTGGCTAATAGCTGTCAATCACAAATACAGCCAAAGAAGGAAGAAAAAACTATACCTATAGCTACGACTCCTGCTGTAACCATGACTTCGGCTTCGGCTTCTGCTTCTGCCACGATGAGGAACAGGAGACCTGGAGGTGCTCTGCCCAGGTCTGCACACATAATATTTAGCTTGATAAACAGTAAACATCTAAACTTTCATGCTATAAAAAAGCAGGGCAAGAAAAACACATACTTTTGTTTCTTGGGACTGTTTTGGCAATTTTTTTCTATATGGCCTCGTTCCCCACAGCGATAACACTTGTTCTTCCAGTCTCCAGCCTTGCAGTCTCGGGCCCAATGGCCGTCAATTCCACAGTTGAAGCAGCGCCCTGTTCCTGGTGGAGGACCTCGGCCAAGATATTCACGATCACGAGACCCACCTGGACCACGTGGTTCCTATATTGCCAGTCAAAGCATGCCCCAAAATTAAAAAATAATAAAGAAACCATTCCATGAATAATAACTTAGTGAAATTACTTTACCATAAGGAAAATCCAAAGAGAAAATGCATAATAAGACCAAAAAAATTAAAAATTAAAAACTAAATGGAAAGAACAGCACATAAAAAATTCATGATTTGAAGATCATAGCAGGCCATTGACTCATTTTTTGAAAAGAACCAAGCTGCAAAGAATTTGATAGAACCAGAAACCAGCCATTCTCCTCACCGACACAACACTCATTCTTTCGACCAAGCTGGTCTATATTTTTCTCCATTTTACATCCTTCCAAATCCCAACACTTTGTTCCTTTGATGGTATGACAATTCAGATAAAATCTTCTCATCCTCACTAATATTGATGGGAGACAATAGAGTAAAACACCAAAAGAGGGTACAAGGAACAGTTTTCCAAAAGGAAAGGAAAAGATGAAGATGCTTAAACAAGAGAAGCAGCAATTATAAAGATGAGGTGACCCATTCACCCCCATTTATAAAGAAGGGTCGAAGGTTTTGGCCCGTTCACCCCCATTTATAAAAATTGGGCTTGAAACTCTCACATATACAAAAGATCCGATAACTGGATATTCTTCTCAAACAGTAAGACCATCTCCAATGGAGACTCATACCCTTACCCAAATTTGAGTAAAAAATGGGTAAAAAACTTGATTTAATATAGACCTCGCCAATAGAAAAACTCAAATTTAAAAGAAAAACTCAAATTTAAAAGAAGAAAAACCCAAATTTAAATGTGAACAAACCTAAATTTAAAAGAGGATAAAATATGACCATTGAATCTTTAGGGGGGGTAAAATATCACTATTAAAAATTTGAGTATAAATTTGAGTCTCCCTTGATTTGATATGGGTATAGGTCTAACTTTAGAGAAGGTTTTTAAGAGTTTATTACCCGAATTTAAATTTGAATTTAAAAAAGGGAAAATATTGGAGTTGCTCTAACTAAAACCTATCAAAAGGGCCCATAATTTTTCCAATACTTTTCTATTTATTATTCAGCAACATAGCCTCTTTTCCACTACATGAGTAATTATTCAAACTAGCCCTGGGACCAGTGTGGTGGTGACCTTTCATATCACTTAGAACTTTCCAAGTTGTGGCAATGAAGCTCGGCTGTTAATGCACAACTATACAAGAGCATTTGGCATTTTTTTAAAGGGTCATCCTCACCCAAACAACAATTATAAATGACAATGCACAAACCTTGGTCACTTGACTATCCAGTCTAGATCAGTATAACATCCAGTACAAAGAGTATTTTATATCTTCTAATCCCTATCTCATATATTACATTAGTCAGGTGCAGACTCATACAAATAGGGAACTGAAAATTCATTTTCCTTTGCAGCAGAATTGCACAGAAGACATTACTCCATAAGCTAATTACTAAACCCAAAAAGAAAGAAAGGCAAAAAATCACAGCCCAAAAAGGATCAAAGAGACATTCCAAAAAACTATACAAGCAGAACAGATAACAAATAAGTCTATCAGAAGCATATAATCCAACCAACTTACCCCCTTTGCAAATTCAACCAGGATACGACTTCCATCAACTTCCCGGCCATTTAATCTGTATCTTGCATCATCAGCATCTCGAGGATCACTAAATTCCTATAATCAGGTGTGAATGAAAAGGGGACAGAGAAGCTCATATTCACAAAACACATATACATTGGCATAGGGAAATACATCCGACAAAGCATGGAACAACAAAAAATATTGAGAAGCATAGCAGAGTGAAGAAGTGTGTACCACGAAGGCAAATTCACGCTTCATATCCACATCACGTACTCTGCGTAAATGGGTGCCATAAACAGTAAGGCCATCAAGACATCAGCACCAAAGGGTTGATACTACGCCCCCCAAAGATGAACTAAACACCACTTTGAGATTGTTGCCAATTCCATCAAAAAAACACGCAATAACATTATAGAAAGATTCGCCAAAGTCCACCAAGGGCAACCTCACCATAGACCACCAGGTTGGGCATAGGCCCATAAACCTTCAGAAAGATTATCCAAATTAAATCACAGAGACACGAGGGAGGGTGCAACTTTTCTCAAAGAAATGTTGAATAAGATTCAATCTCAATGTCAAGCACAAAAAAGGCTTGGCAAAACCTATAGGTTCCCCTAGCCACCTTGACATAGATGAAACCAGACCCAAATCGCCAAAGTCCACCAAAGGCAATCTCACCATAGATCACCAGGTTGGGCATAGACCCAAAAACCTTCACAAAGGACCATCCAAACCAAATCACAGAGACACATGGGAAGGAACAATTTTCTCAAAGAAATGTTGAATAAAGATATCAAGACGAATGACCACTATTTCAAGTTGGCAATATAACAAGGAACAAAAAATGTAATCCAAATTAGGTGAAACCAAACAATTAGACATACAACTCTGACAAAGGTTAGGGGCGACAATTGTTTCATGTCGAGACATGTTTGTCTCGGTACTTAGAACTATAATAAAACATCTTAACGGCTTCAATGATAAATTTGATTACTTATCAATAAAATGTAGTTTCTTAACGGAAAAGAAATGGTAAATTCGATTACCTTCCATATCTGCTGAAAATGTCTTCCAAATCACGTGACCGTGTCCGCGAAGACAAGCGTCCAACATAGAGACGCGTACCACCACGGCGATCATCATGACGAGGCATCTTCCCTGAAACAAACACCATCAATGACCTTCAAAGGCAGTGCCCTACCAATCGCTATCAGTGGATCTACCCTAATCTTGCGGTTAGCAGAGCAAGAAATTTAGGCCTTGAAATTAAAATTGAAGAAAATTTTCTGACTAATTTTGCTCAAGTTACGATTCTTAAGCTCCAATTCCTTGATCCCAAACGCATCGTAGAACAACAACCAAGAGCGTATACAATCATATCCAATTACAAAATTATCCTATTCATATGAGAAACTTTACATTAATTGTAAAACCATAAACATCAATTAATTAAAAGATCTACACACTCATGAATTTAAAACAAAAAACTTAAAAACATCAATTAGTTAACAGATCTATACACTTACGAATTTAAAACAAAAAAACTTAAAAACATAGATCAAGAAGATGCCAGTCGCAAGACGAAGCCGAAAAATCAGAGAGAGAGAGAGAGAGAGAGAGAAACCTGACGACCGGTAAGACTGAACCCTAGATCGAGAAGAGACTGCTGATTTCTCTCTCTCTCCTCAATTGTTCAATGCGATGCTCGGGCTTTGGAGTGTGGACGGCTTGGATTCGTTATCCTTAAACAAGAAGCTCCGAATACAATGCCCCCTTTTTTGCTGATAATTACGGAGACTTACAACCGGAAATAATTGACCGTTTGTGGGGCTTACGGGCTCCACCTGTGTCACGGGGATAAAGGATTGAGTAAATATTGTGGTCAAATAGATATCACATAATTAAATTATTATTTATTTATATTATTTATTAATTATTCATCTGAAATCTATTTGTCTACATATTATCTTATTATTATTGGACTATAATACTATATCACCTTAATAACATAATGCAACCGTTATATTCAATATTTTTCCGACAAAAGAGGAGAAAATATTCATTACAACGGAGATATCACGTGACAAAGTGATGTGATATCACCAACTAATAATATTAAAATAAATAAACAGATGGATCTCACAAAAATTAATAACTAATCTACTATATAAGCAAATAACTTTTTACACTCATACCATGCAAGCTCAAGCAGAATTCACTTTTTTTATCTGAGATTTTATTATTGGTTGGTGATACTATGTCATCAATGATGACATGATATCACCGTTGCATTCAATATTTACTCATAAAAACAGGTCATTTATCAATGCTAATGATAATGAACTCATCAAAAGGAAAAAAAAAACAAAAATAAAGGTTTACTTGTTGCGTGAAAAATAATATAATGATTGTCATGATAATTCTGGTAATTTTAGAAATACTTTTCAAAATTAAGTTATATCTTGAATAACATCCAACAATTATAACTTCACATTTTTATAATAAATCGTTGCATGTTGAAGCACACGTGCGCTGCACGTGAATTATATTTCAAGTTAAGTTTTCAACTTGAGAAGGAGTCTTATTTTTACCACAAAACGTTGCATCTAACAAGATTTGAAGCTAAAAGTTACATTAATATTTGCAGAGACATTCAAAGAAATTAGGTTAAACATATATCTACTTCTATTGTATACATGCGCACAACAAATTTAGGAATGAAAATACGTGTATTATTGAGTGCTTGAATATTTATTCCATTTTCTTTTAACACAATATCTCAAATTGATATCATAAATATATGATAATTTTTTGCCTATAGCTCACAAAAACACAAAAATGGAGCCCAACTTTTTTTTTTTTTTTTTGAAGGAAATGGTAGACTTTTTGTTAAGTAGGAATATCCTAAAGAAGTACGGGCAAAGAAACATGACTAGCTAGCTTAAGAGAAACCCTATTACTATCTCAACAAACTGTAGATACTTCCAAAGAATCACAAAGTTGTGCTTCATACTGGAGCCCAACTATATTGCTCAAAGATAGATTTGCATTTCTTAAGCTCTCATTAATTTTTTGAAATTTTTGGATCATGCGGTCAAATGATTCCATGAAACTTCTGGCAAATTCTCTATATTACATTGCCTCTTTCATTGTGACCTGAAAATTTGTTCTTAGCATCCAAGCCTTAGGTGATTTCACCTTTTTCACAATTTAGTAATATGAGGACACAAGTCGTCGCCAAATATATTAATGTAGAAATAAAAAAATGAGCAACTAATAAAAGCACCCTTAAATGGGATAAATTGTGAAATATCCACTGATTAATATTTTCAATATAATTTCTACACCAAATTTGCTAAAACTCTTATAGAATTAACTATCAATTGAAATATCTAGTAAAAAATTAATGAATAAAGGTAGATTATTTGTTTGATAAACTTTAGTACATAATGTTAAGAAATTAGATGTCAGAAGACCGGGGAAAGGGATTAATTACAGTTCATCAATAAACTTACTTAAAGCTAATTTCACACTTACAAAAGATTTTGTGTGACTCTTCTTGTATTCTCATCAACATCTAAATATATGTCTCTAAAAAATTTATTCAAAACTTTATTAAGCCAGTTCTTCTTCTTTTTTCTGAAATTCAAGTCATTGCTGAGTCATGGCTAAAACTAAAATCTGTAACTGGTCAGATTTTGTTGGTAATAAAAAGAAGGAAGAAGACCAATATAAAGTAACCAAATTACAGTCATGCCTCCTTTTTCACATGAAATTCCAATTTATCCCAATCTGATGACCTTAGTTTTGAGGAAGGGTAAGTAGGCTTTTGATTGGCTAATAAATACAAAAATGGAATGTACATTTTTTATTATAACAAACATTGTATAAAAGACAAGTGATGGAGAAAAAAACATCATAAAAGACAATATAGTAAGAAACAATCAACATTCTTGGTTATGGGTTTCAAGACTCCACTATTGACAATAAGTAATCTAAGTATAGGAAAGTCGTAATTTAATGAGTATCAGAGGAAGGCAAACATCCACTTGAAAGAAAGAGATCAACTCAAGGATAACAAGCATTAAGAAGGTATATGGTTACCTTGTATAATTTTAGCCATGGTTTGTAGATCATTGAGTTAATTTGTCTTGTCACTCATTATATAGCAAATTATGGCCAATATATTAAGATTACAATAATTATCAGTTCTTTATTTTTTGATCGATAACTCATTTTGGAGTGGACTTAGTTACTAATGGAGTGGATTTAGTAATTTGATAATGATAAATTAAATGGGGTGGGAATAGAGATTTGTGGGGTGGGAATAACCCCACCCTATGACAATTGATTATGAACCTTAAAGCAAGAAGTTACCACCTACTTGTAATCAAAAGTAAAAATTATTTCCAAATGCAAAGTTGGAGGACAATCTAAAATATTCTTGTAAATAGTTGCGATACAGACCGATAGAAAATAAAGTGTTTTTTGAAAGGTATGAGTTAGAAAATTTTACTTGTCCAGGAGCCTCAAAGAAGAATCTAAGCAATTGGTTGACATGTTACAATCATTTGAAGGACATACAATTGATAGGGTGTCCCCAATTATAATATTAAAAAAAAATAGGAGAAGTGTGTCAAAGAAAAAAAAAAGAACTCTCAATATGCAACTTTGTTGAAAGATCACCTCAACTTGACTATTTCGACAACATTTATAGTAATAATCTCACTTTTCATTAAACAAATAGACATTACAATATTTGAAAATTTGTCAATTATCTACACCTAAACAAAATTTTTGAAAGATAAATCTGGGCAAGAATTTGTGGCAACCTAAAATGTTTGTGTGAGTGGGTGGGGAGAGAGAAAGAGAGAGAGAGACACCACAATTGACTTGATGCAATGATGTCTGTGGTCCCAAGTTTGTAATGACAGGTCATGCTTGCTTACATCACTGTATATGCATACCCATTAGACTTTACAACCTTCAAAATGCACGATAAAAATATTAGAATAATCAAAATGCACAGATCAGACAATAAATATGCTTTTGCAATTCCAATATTCAGTATGATTGATGACGAGTCCGAATTTGATTGGGTTAAGTCCAATTTAAGTAAACCGAGAAAACCCAATGAAAGGATCAATCGGAACTAGGTCAGCCCATTTAAAGGAGTTCAAACCATCGGAGCCATGAAGGAATTGCACCTCCTCGTAAATCAACAAGGACTAAAGTGGAGCCCAAGCCAAAGGCCAACGCCAAGGAGGGATCAAGAGGGCACCGCCCATGAGGAGGCCACCAAGCCTGGGCGCCGCCCATGGTCAGGCCCACCTTGTTTCTCCTTCTTTGTTCTCTTGACTCCAACATAGGTCCAGCCATTCCAACGCAGATCCAGGCACTCAGGATCAAATCCAACCCAGAGTCTTCCTCCGACGGAATAGGGACATGAGGGAGAAAACATCAAGATACGGAGATCTATTCCTACCTTCACAGTGCTTACCAAATAAATATATTCCTACCAAAATTGTACTTACCAAAGTGATAGAAGTCTTCTTCCTCGCGTCATTACCTCACCGCCTTGGTGAGCCTATATAATGTAAGCCCCCTCTACATAGAGGGCAGGTTGATCTGGACACCACCTTGATGCCTTCAAGACCTTGATACCTCTACAAAATCCCTACACATACTATACTTTCCTACACATATTACTCTCTCTCTTTCTCTCTCCTTAATATTGTAATACTATCAGAGTACATTCTCTCGATAACTTTACTCATCAATAAAGATCTCTGACCACCGCTGCCGTTCCCGAGAGTGGACGTAGGTCATTCGGACCGAACTACTATAAATTTTTGTGTTCACTATAACTTTACTCATCAATAAATTTTTGATTGTCTATTTATTGCTCATTAATCATACCCTTACACATTCTTGACTGTTGATCTTGCACGAAAATAATTTTATGCATCATCAATTGGAACTCCCAAAAGCCTGATAAGTTCCACGGGTATTATAGTTCTTCTTTTTTTTTCCCTTATCTCAAGCATTAAAATATTTTATCATGTTATATTTTGTCAATTCATCAAAAGCATTCCCAAAGATGGTGATAAACATTTTGCTACATCAAACTCACACTACACATTTTATGCTAACCACGCAATGGTGTAACTCTAGTGGGTTACTTCAAACCATGAGCTTCTTTTAAATAGTTTGACAGAGACTTTTTTTAGTCTTATGAAGTAATAGATGGACCAAGCAACATGCCTTTCAACAAAATAGATAATACCATATTATCATGGGGATCCCCACAAAGTAGCACCTAAAGGGAATAAACAAAATAAATAATATGAATTAAAACTCATTGAAGTGGTTGGGAGCTTTAACTTCAAATTTTGTTATCTGAATTCTATCAGATATAATCCAATAGAGCTCAAAAGATTCATAAAACCACACTCAGATTTCATAAGACACATTCTCAAATTTTTTTGGTGCATCCAAGCATCTTATTTTTTGGGGTACACCCACAATGGAATGCTATTGGCTAAAATTCGACTATACAATTGTCTAATTTGCAATATTTTTTTAGATTAATCATCAAAGTAATAATCAATGAGAAATCCAGAAATAGAGAGAAAAAATAGTCATGGGTAAACAGGTCTAGCCATTCAAACTTGTTGCATTCCATGTTAAATTTCATTGAAACATGAGTTACATTAGAAAAAAGGAAACCGAACGCAGTAAAAGGAAATAAAAGAGAAGTCTAGTTTTACCTTTGAAGAAGTATTCCATTTAAATCCCTTCCGATAGGCATTGTCGAAGAAATGGGTGAGATCAAGCATCTGGCTATCAACCAAGATGGTCACTTTAACAAAACTATTAAAGCGAAAATCATTCCTGGAGATTTCCAACTCCTTGACGTTATTGTTATAATTGGCACTAGCTTAACAGACACAAATTTTGGCACCAAATTGTCTGAATTTATGGGTATCTTATCCCCCGAAGCTGCATCCTATTTGATTGAATTTTTTAGGAAGTAGTAGCGGAGTCAATTTTTGAGAGCGACAGAGAGGGAGAGGATGGGGAAGGAGAGAGATATGAAGGAAGTAACGATCAAACAAAGATTTAGAGGAATGACGTAAATTGCAATCATTGATGGTTGTCTGAATTTATGGGTAGCTTATCCCTCAACACTGCAACCATTTAATTGAATTTTTGAAGAAGTAGAAGCGGAGTCGACTTTTGAGAGAGAGAGGGAGAGGAAGAGGAGGGGAAAGTGGGGGAGAGAGATATGAAGGAAGTAACATTCAAAGAGAGATTTAGAGGGTTGGAGTAAATTGCAGCCATTTATGGTGATTTAAGAAAGTAATTCAACTTGCAATGTGAAAATAGCAATAATGACCATTCAGAAGTAATACTTCGAATAAGAATGACTTTATCACACTATTTGGGGGTAACAAAGGAAAAAAAATGTTTTTCATCTTTAGTCACTTTTAAGGGTAGTATAGATAGATATAGATATAGATTATTAGAGTGTATTGAGGTTATAGATTTAACCAATATTAATGTTCATGTTGATAAATTAATAGTTTGTGTCGTGGTGGATTTTTTACCGGAGGAAATTGAATTAACTCCTCCCGATCGTATTTCTCCTGAGCTGAAAGAAAATGATAGACAATCTATTTTTTCAGAGCTAATGAAATTTCATTGATACAGAGTCAAATCTAATAAACTTATTGGAGGGTCTCATTCACATGCGTCCAGTAGGAATTGAACCTACGAATTCGCTAAGTAATGAATTGGATGCTTTAACCATTCGGCTATTGATGCTTAGCAAAAATCATCTTAGAACATCTCCAATCTTGACTCAAATTTATACTCAATTTTAAATTTGAATCTAAATAGTTTAACAATCTTCTCCAACCATAGACTCAAACTTATACTAAATCAACAAAAAATTTATTCTAAACCCAAATTGAAAGAGACTCAAATTTGTACCAAAATTCTAACGGTAACTTTTAATCTTATTCAAAGTCAAAGACTTCTTCGATGACTTATTCTCTATCTCTTCTACTCTGTTTCCATCGCCAACCGCCATCAAAGCATTCATATAACCTTTAAAAACGTGTAAGTAAGCTTCTTCGTTTTCATCTTTTATTTATTTTTTTGATTTCTTGTATTTTCAAAACCTTAATCTCATTCATCTTTCATATTATATAAATCCTAAACTTACCCATCAATTTTTTTAAAAAAAATTTCGAGTTAAATATTGTCAATAGTGCAATTGTAAGTCTCCGATTCTTCTTGAACTTTCAAGCATTCACCACCCACAAATTTAAAAATTTCATCATTTTATTTCTTTAATCATCAATTTTTGTTGAAAATGGTTTGCTTTTTGTGTTTTTCAAACCAAACTCATATCAAAGTAAATATTTTTTTTATCTGAATTTGCAGAAGAAGATAATGAATTAGAATAATATAAGAATTCTGAGGTGATTTTCTTTTATTTTTTCCGTTTCTTTTAATTCTCAAGTGGGTTGTATCCATATATTTTTTTACTTACCCATTTATAGAGAGCTATGAAAGTTTCTTTTATTTTATCAAATTTTGTGATTTGAATGATACAAAAAATGAATTTTGAGATAATAAAGAAATTTTTTTAAAAGATTTGAGTATATATTTGAATTTGCCCATTGAAATACTTTATACCAAATCTAGCTTTTTACTCAAATTTGAGTCTAAATTTAAATTATGGTTAGAGATGCACTGAAAAACCAAATTCTAATCTTTTAAGGTGCAAGCACAAATCCTATCAATGAACCCCTTCCAACCCCCGTTAATAATGACAAAATTTTGATTCAGGAACTTGTCTAACCCATCTACATTATTGGTTTGGCATAACAGTACGAGTGTGTAATTTTTGCAAGCCAATTGAACCAAATTCAGGGTTAACGGTTGGCCAGGCCACCAACCTGTTGTACTCATTATTGGATCTTAAGATCGTGAGTTCGAACCTTATCAAAAACTACTTAGATCCAAACGAAGTTGTTGGACATTAATCGGATTGATGAAAACCACTTTCAGAAAGTAATAGCTGGACCTGTAATTGCAGATCAACAATTCTCAGAAATATGTCGTAAACGTCAATACCTCGCCCCGAAAATTATAAAAAAAAAAAAAAAGAGCAGAGCCAAAGTTATAGTGTCGATATCTGCACAGGAATCGGGTACAGATGCTCCATGCCATTGCCAAAGCTGTGAAGATCATTGTTTCTCCGCGTTGGAGACCACAACAGACGGAATCCTGAGAAACAAAAGAATCAAACACAGAAGTCCTCTAAATATGGTGACAAGTGAACTGAATGTGTGTATGATGGCTTCTATACAGCAGTAGCTACACAAATTAATGACTTTGACCTGTATAAAACTATATGAGCACGCCTTCTTTCTTCGAATCAAAGCTTTTATCGTTTTTCTTGAATTTCTGCTGAGGTTGCACAGTAGTTCTTCAGCCATGCAGAAGCAGATTTCAAGACACGAAGCTCACCAACAAGGAGATCTCGAGCCAATTGTCTCCTTAAAGCAAGTTGTCCAAATATACAAGGAGAATCGGAAGAACCCAGCGACTGTCCACTCACAGGATACCAATGAGAAATCTTGTGAACAACCAAGAAAAGCAAACGCATTTCATGCAATTGTTTATTGAGTGGGATTAAAAAACTCGAAACAGAAGCCCCAAAACACATATCTAAAATCATATTAATCAGGAAAAAAAAACACATAATAATAGCAGAGACAATCCGGTTGTATAAGTCTTTCTTTTTTCTTTGGCAATTACTATTGACATTGAAGTGAACCTTGTTGGCAATTACTAGAAACATACAACCACATAATGCTGAAATACATAGTAATTTTATAGACTCTTTAAACCTTCTATAGGGTGCAACAGATATGAGGTTCTGATGGTTATGTGACGGTAAAATCAAGACCCAAATGTAGATATATAATTTGCATGAACTTGATGTCTAAGGTAAAACGTTAATGAAAACAGTGAGAAAATATGCACCAGAAAAATGACATGTTTAAAATGTCACTTCAGAAACATAACAGGCTGTAACAGAGTTGACTAGGAAAAACATGCTGAACAGATTCAAATCACATCAGACCTTGACAACATTGCAGCAACGTCAAAAAATTTTAATCATTTACAAAATCGCATAATAGTAAAATAAGCAACCAAAACATATAATATAATCGGTTCAATTTTTACACAGTCATCTCGAAAATCCAAGGGATATTTGTGACGCAGCAAAGTGAAAATTGTGGTGATCCATTTGTTTGTATAAGATTCTACTTCATACCAAAATCTATCCCTGCTACCCTTTCCAATCAATAAGCTATGACTCATGGATCATTACCTCTATACATGCACTATACTTTTCAATTAACTCGGTAATCCTTGAAAGCAAGAACTGGTGAGCTAGAATCTCTCTGCTTCTGTTCTTCAACGGATATCGAGCCAGCCGCCCATCATTTTGTGCAGCTTCCATAGCCAAATCGTTCAATTCTGCATACTAAAAGAATTTCAGATATAAGCATTATGTAAATGGGATTCCATCTCTTGGACAACTGAACCTACAGACAGGAAAAAAAAATATATGATTTGAACCTTCCGCAGAGGTGGAACATAAAACACGAGCAAATGCACGAAGTGATAATGGGATTCCTCTCCCTTTCCCATTAGCAGACCTCACTTTTCTGCAGAAAAGATATCAGAAATAGGAGGGGCAGTCAAAATAATTACTCCCCATCAACCATAACATTTAGTGATACAAAAGCACAAAATTGACATCAGTTGCAGCAAGGCATGCAGATACTGAAAAATTATCATCAATCAAAATCAGTTTCAGATGTGGAGATAGAAAATCACAACTTAAATCTAAATAACATATTAGGGTAAAACATTCAGTCCCTCAAAATGGAATCAGAGAAACATAGGTAGTGACCTGTTCCCACCCAAAACATGGTGTATAGGTATTTGCATGCCAAGTTGTTAAATTCAGCAATCAGAATATAGCAGGACAGATCGAGATATTGACATCGTTCCTTCAAAACTTACCCAGCAAAAAAGAACTTGTCAGATGCTTTATCTGTGGATTACTATCTATTCTTGAGTTTCAAGACTCCATCAAACCATCATTAATGAAATATCATATTTTAGCAAAAAGTCCCAAGGTTTCACACAGTTGACAGGAGGTACATATATATCCTTTCACAAGGTTAATTTTTTTTAACAAAAAACTGAGTCTATAGAAATTGCAAATGTGGCAAAACATTGTGTGTGATTGTGCTATGTTTGAGTTTTATATCACCTTTATTGGCCATAAACAAAGTTTCACTTTTCATGTATTAAAATACACTATTTTGACATCAAACGGGGAGATACTAATTACTGTAGATAAATATAGGTCTAAGACCAATGCCAGGCACATTTGAATCTATTGATTACCATTGTTGATGGGAAATTTGACATCATCCAAAATGGATCCCTCTTTATTCAAATTTTAAGTAATTCTCATGCTAAATTAAAAATCTGCCTCATGCCCCCTAATTACACCTCTATTGGTTCAGTTTATTCCATCTTTACATTGTTAAAATTTGTTACTTACATCCTGACTCAACATTTTTAATCTGAGTCATTGTAGCTGCATTTAGAAAAACTATGGAATGACCATCACCTAACCACTTGGCATGCAACTTCCAGTGAAGCAGCAAAGCATAATGAATGACTATGATGAAGTATTACTTTTACTAAGAAAAAGGTCCACCATAGCCCAGAAGTTTAGGTTCAGCTTTGATACTCTTTCAGATTCCCTCTAGATCCAAGATAATATAACGAGACCAGTCTATCCCCTCCCAACAGCATCCATTAATGAGCACATAGACTTGGCAGTTGGCAACTTCTCTACCTCTTCTGTTTGTCATGCCTTTTTCTTTCGTTATTCTTCCCCTTTTCCCATCCCAATTGAAGGTAGCAAGATAAAATTCAATGTTGGAATCAACATTCAATAGCATCCATGTTAGAGAAATCAAATTCCATGATCGAGTACCAACTTGATTGTGAACATATTCTCAGAAGAGCTGAAGCCATTGTCATCTTTAATGGTCGGTGTACAATGTCCACGCAAAAGTTCCAACTTCATTGCCCGGAGTTGGTCGTGATGAGGAATACTGAGCTCTACCTGAACCTGAGGGTAACCAATGTCATTCGCATCAATGTGAGGCCAGAATTTGGAGAAGATAAACAAGCAGTTAGCTATGAACAAATAAACATTTGACTGAGATAAAGTTTCAAACTTAAGTGATTAATGCCATATAAACAAATATAAAGACAATTAGGTACGGAAAAATAAATAAATGCAACTAACACTCATCCGGAAATATTTAGTTGTCATGAAGAATTTCCTCATATTTCCACATCCTGCCAGCATTCTAGGATATCACATCATGTGACACCCCAATAGAAAAGATTAATTATGACTTAGTCGTCAAACATGCACTGCTGTTTCTGATGAATTACGCCCACCAATGATTCATTGGAACCCCAAAAGCCTAAATTCAGTGAATAGCCCCAAAAAATAACTATCTTGACCACTAAATCACAAAAAACCAATGGCCATATCACATGTCACACAAACAGGCTAACGTCATTCACTATGCATCAGCATCTATGGTTAATTTGTGTGCCTACCAAAACTAATCTTTTGGGAGGGAGTGGGGGAGGTCTTATGCACCATAAGTACGTATTAAAAGTAAGTGACACACAGTGTTAAGTTCTCAACCAAGGCTGCCTACGAATTCCAAGGACACAATTTGAATGGTGAGGTAGGTCACTATTAGTCATTGGGAATGATTATGGAAGCTAGAAGTTCCTCAAAAACTAAAATATATCTTGATTCTTGTGGCTAGTAGAGAATGAGATGTTATCTCTTAAGAGCCACAAGGAAATTAGTAATGATACTGGTTGTACCAGATGTGGAGCTCCAAATGAAAATAATGTACACAACCTAAGGAATTCTCCAAAAGCCCTGGGAATTTGAAGTATCTTCCTTAACGAATCAAGAAAGAGACAATATCTGAACTTGAGCCTGCACAGCTGCACTCTTCGATCCAAGTGAATTATAAGGATAGGGAAGTAATAACTTGGAAAACTATATCATGGCCTATTCTTTTCACAGCCTTCGGGTGGTGTATCTGGAAGGTTATAAATAAAGTGCCTTGACATGACCACCTCAAGATCACACTCTGCAGCTAAACAAGCCTAGAACTTTATTTTAAAAATAGAAAATGCATTCCAGAATCTTAAAGTGGAAAAACTACCAAGTATGATTAGACTAAAAAGATTGTCCTTTCCTCCTGCAGGTTGGTTAAAGCTTAATAAAGATGGCTGCTCAGAAGGGCACCCAAGCCCAACAGGAGTAGGAGGCATCATCAAGGACAAGCAGGGCTATTGGATTACAGGATTCCATGGTAGACTCAACCCCACCGCATGCATCAATAGAGAGCTTGGGGCATTTTATAGAGGCCTAAAGATGGTGCAGCAGAAAGTGTTCTCCAAAATCATTCTAGAAACACACACTATGGAAGTTTTGAGCACAAGATATTGTCACTAAAAAAACTTAGGATACTCAAATTTGAAATTCTCCCAACCCCACTAAATGGACTTTTCCAACAAGATAAGCAAAAAGAGTTCTCCACAAATAGCATTAACCTCCCCCCCCCCCCCCACCACACACCACAAAAAGCACATACCCACTGTGACATAAAACAAGAAATGGGAAGGTGTGGATGAACATGAATGGCTATCATAACAAGACAAAATACAAAGTTTTGCTGAGTGGTAATGGTCTATAGAAAATATATGTACATAGATCTGCTAGAGCAGAAAAACATATGGTGAGTTACCTCCACTGACAAGGGTGGTATCCAATATTCTCATCTAAGTAGCATTAGAATCCATCATTTCTCAAAAGATGACCACAAATTTTCTCAATTTGAGACCTCAGACTAACCTGGTCATAAATGTTGTATGGAAGCGTAAACCCAAAGTCCAACAGGAGTGTAGCATTGGAAAATTTCCCATATCTTATTAGGACCTGCACAGTAGCTTTAAGATATTACAAGAACTTAGAGTAACTGATCTCAAAAAACTTTGGGTGAGACTGACAAAATATCTGTTATAAGAGAATTTGTATTGTAAGAAGCATGTAGGTACAAGCATCCTTACCATTAGGCTTGCCAATGGATCGGATTCAGACCAAATCTGGGTCTATCCGACTCCAATTAAAAAATATGTTACCGAATCCGATCATTTTGCCCGATGGATATAAAAATATTAGTCCGTATCCAAACCCACTAATAATCGGACATCCAATCCAATTATCCGATCCTATCCGTAATGGTATTTCACCAGAGTTTCAACAAATAATCAATATATATATATATATATAGACACACATATACATACATGTGTGCGTGTATATTTCATATATATTTTCTATAAATTATGTTATTGTATATATACATTAACCAGTTGGATTTTTATCGGACCAGATTTGTATCTACCCACATCCATATCCAATTTAAGATATTTAAACGGACTCGGATTCGGATAAACGAATGAAAATATTTGTCCCTGTCCAATTAAAATGATTCAAATCGGATTTGAACCAAAATCCAGTCCATTGACATGCCTACTTACCATAAAGCACAAATTAACCTATTACTTTTTTTGTTATTTTTGTTTTCCTTTCTTGGATGGAGGGGAGGTGGTGTCGGTTATTTAAGCAAAAGTTAACGGAGTTGTTCAGAGTAGAAGTATTCAAAACATAGAGGCCCTGGTAGAGGAGAACATTAATCAACTAAATACACTAGACAAGACTGATGCAAAGCCGGCCATAAAGAAGCTTAAAGATCGTGTGCTGTCGCCATTACAGTCTCAGATAGCCTAAGCTATCAAATATAAAAACCAAAACTGGTCGAATTTTGAAAATTTAAACCAATGAAATGTCAAATTAAGAGAAAGTATGATGATTCAGTAGAGAAACCAATTTGTGGATGCTTCACCACACCTGATCACCAGGAGCATAATTACGATCAGCAATAACCTGCAAGATAATCACTGGAAATTAGAAATCTCAGAACACCAATGATATGCTTCAAAGAATAATATCTTATGCTTGTCTTTCTCCACAATGGTTTGTTATGTGTCGAGGTGATGGTGATTGGTGAGAGTGTGGATCTGGATCATTTATTCTTACATTGTCCTATTGCATCAGCATTGTAGAATAATTAGTTTGATTAAACATGGCTTCCTTGGGTGGCCCCACAAACCATTACATCCATTTTTATTTTTAGTGTGGATTTTTAGGGCTTTGGAGGAGTTTAAAGAAGAACTACACTTTGGGATTGTGCATTTCTAGCGATTCTTTGCGTTATTTGGCCAGCGAGGAATTTAAAAATCTCAAGTTGGACAGCATCGTATGGCTATTAAAGTGTCAATATAAGGCTTAGATTGTACTTTGTACTGAGTTTATGGTTTGAATATTTCTTACAGAAATTCTGACATGCCAAAAAAAAAACATCACTGAATAAAAACAAATCCCATGGTGCAATTTTATGACCCGGTAGGATGTGGAAACAAACAAAATCCTAGGGGAAAGAACAATGCAACTAATCAGTGTAGGATGACATAATATGAAGCCACCAAATGAGTTGGATAAGTAGATGGGGACAGAATTTTTGTATGCAATTAAGAAGAGAGACAAAACACCATTTAAGATAAAGTAATGCTTAGAAATCAGTTCAATAACATGAAGTTTGAGGTCATTAGCAATGACAGATGAGAAAGTATTGGTGAATCAACATGTGAAACAATTGGCAAAGTTAAAATTAACACTATTCTAACACCACAAATGACAAACAAAACGCAATAAAAATAAAATAAAACAATACTCCACTCGCATAAGATGTGCTGTGGTACTACTACAATCAAGACTAGACAGAAGGCAACAAGAGAATCAATAATAAGGTAGACGGATATATTAACATTTTTTTTTTGGGAGAGAGAGAGAGAGAGAGAGAGGAGGGAGAAGGTGGAGAGACACCTCTGAGTGTTTTTTGCCTTCATCACTCAAAACATCTGCCTCTGAAATGCCATCATGATTTAGAAAATCTGCAAATGGAATCTATAAAGCACCTCACTAAATGAAGAAATTTTCTTCAAGAACAAACATCAAATCACAAGTTACATTTCACACAACCATGAAACTACTGCAAAGATAAGAGAGTCAATCATAATGATACCATGGATACGCCCTGTGTGCTATGCCATGCTCTAGATGTAACTGAAAAGATTACAAAGAATTTGCTAAAGTGAGTTAACAAACCTTGAATATATGCAACTAAAGAAAATGCCAAACCAGAGAATTTTGTATACAAAAAAACTATGCACTATATAAAGGTGAACTTTGATTTCCTTTTACACATTTTCGGTGGTAAATATGTAGCAATCTCATACCTTCGCATACATTAATTCTCTATTGTTAAGTTTATCAGATCATTTTGTCAATCATAGTGAATTTCCAAAACCAATAAGCCGAGTTTGGGAGTATCTTTACATTTTAAACTAGTATGTTGAGGAAAGATTAATTATTTAAAGAGTGAAATCTGAAAATATTTTGCCAAAGCAACCAAAAAAGGCCTTCACTTATCCATTAACTAGTATTATTAGTTGATTTTTAAAGAATTTTTTTAAGAATTGAACAACAAAAGTGCACCATGAAGGACAAGAAACTACTTACAACTATTAGAGAATTAATCATCAACTCCAAAAATCTTTAAAATAGCAAATTCAGATTATGGCTAAACCAAACCAAACCAAACCTTATATCCCAATCATTTGGGGTCGGCTAGACCTGATATCATATTGTGATAATCCAATATGTCATTTGCTTACCACCCTATTGTATACCATGAAAAACATGTAACAACGTTCAAAAATCTAAGCAAAAAATTAAACACTAGCCTGTGAAATATTAATTTAATGAACAAAGATAGCCAAAGAACTAAAAGGCTTTCTGTTCAATCCGTTTCAACTGCCAAGTACATCAAAGGAAATATCATACCTAAACCATATGCATGTCTAAACTCCTTTAATGTAACATCTCCAATAATATTAGAGAAGTAACGAAGAGCCTGAAACCAAAGCCACAGCATATCAGTGAAAAATGTTTGAAAGCTTAACATTCAGAAAGCCATAACGCAGAAGATATTACAGCTATATTGTCCAATAACATATATACAACTTAATTTAAAGACCTAGACAGCTGTAAAACAGAAGAATAAAACATAAAAAAAATGACGTAGTCTTATACTAATAGTTTTCATTCAACACATTGAGCAACCTAGATGGGATTATGCACCTTGGAAATAAGGAGGCTTTGGCAGATAGTACAAACACAATAACTGCAAGCAATCAGTAAAAGTCTCTACAATGTCATACAACTTTCAGTGATAATCAGCAACTACATCAACTCAATCTGTTTGTTTTTTCTCGCAATTTTGGGCAACTCAATCTTGTCAAGTAGTATAAAAACAAGAAGAGAGCTATGAAAAAGAACATCAAGTGAATCGCAATAAGTCACCACCAGTAAGAGATATAAAATACCCAGTAACAGATTTAACTTGTGTACTAAAAATAAAGTACTCACAGGTCTATTTGCCAAAAATTCCTTTTCAATTTGAGCCTTTTGTTTAATGGTTTCCTGATACAAAAAGCTTGGTCGAATCATCTCCAACTCCTCATGACTCCAGAATACCTATAAAGATTCAAAAAAAAGCATCTATTTTAAACATCTTATAGAAACTTGATCCATTAAAAAATGGCTCACAGATTTGGCACATACAGCTATTGAGGCAACCCAACCTCTGGAAATCCGGTTTTCTGAGGGAAAAGAAAAGATAGACATGAAGATAATGAAGAGGGAATATGGACAGAAGAATTTTTGCCAGTTAAAAATGGAGGAACATCTAAACAGCTGCCAAGCTGCCCAACTTTAAAGTATAAATGAAATGGGCTAAGATAACAGTCCATTATTTGTCTTTGCAACAAATACATATTCCGCCACTTCTATGTTTTACCCTGCCCAAACCAATAATTTTACCTTGACTACTGTAAGGCAGCACACTACGGTAAAAAAAAAAATTAATTTGATTCTCCAATCTTGACCATTGAACTTCAACTGTTTCCATTGAAGTTCCCATATCAATAATGATGATTTTATCTCGTGAATTTCGTTTAAAAAAAAAACAAAACATAATAAATTTCCCTTATAAAGCCACGACATGGGGAAGGTTTCTTAATGTCCAAAAAAGATTGCTAAAACTCAACAGATGAACCATAAGCCAACAAATAGCATCAGCCAATAAATAATTCACTATCCGTATGAAATGTCTGTGATATGCATTAAGGACAAAGTAAAGGTGCTGACCGTGCTATGCATCTCCTCAGGCTGTGGAAGACGGCTAACATATGGAGCCCATTCAGAATCCTGTACCATAGAATGGAGTATAAGAAAAGTAGCCATTCAGCATTAAATATCCTCTCTAACATCAACATAAAAGCTTGAAATGGCAACACAAAAAGCCTCTGCCAAAAAGCACTGTTGATGTGCCACAAATTTTATACATGCCCAATTATCAAAACAATTTAGCAATTTATATGAAGCTCAAAACACACAGAATAAGTAGTACCTGACCCAATTTCTGCTCAACTAGAATGACTATAGCAAGCTTTGCAACATTACCAACTCCATCACCTAAGAAATAATTAATTGCTGGAAGGAGATTATCTGGAGCTAGTTGCTGCAGATTAAATTCAAAAAATTCCTCAACCAGAGTCCATAATGCTCGTAGCTTCAAGATGCACCCTAAAGGGTCAAAAAATGTGGCATACCACACTGTAAGGAACCTTCAATATGCAATCCCCAGTTTGTATCGGCTCAGAAGCGTACAATGACCTGCATTATGTGCATACTTTCATATTAACTAAAATACTGCAACTGCAATAATGTAAGACAACAACAACTCGAATTTTATCCACAACAGTACAACACAAAATAAATATGATGTACTAGCATCCAACCCGTGCAATGCACTGGCCAACCCGTGCAATGCACTGGCCAACCCTTCTCCACCCAATTCCCTTCTTCATCTTTTACTCCCTACTACTCATTATTTTATAAGTTGGCAAAAATATTATAGGAATTATTGGATTGCGAATTTGGCGTTTAAAAAAATAATTTTAATAAGTGATGGTTAGAGAGAGTTTATGAGTTGTTATTATGAGTCACTATTGAGGCATTTGTTAAAATATGATTAGAGAAAGGGGAATTTAATAAGAGCATTGCTATGCTGTCTAAACCAAAACCCAAATCTTGCATCTCAAATGCATGTGCAGCACACATATCACTTTGTGGGACCCAAAAAATCAATTCTTTTATTCAATATGTGGTGCACTTGCATTTTGGATTCAAAATTTGGGTTTTGATTTGGGCAACATAGCATTTCTCGTTTAATAATTCAAAATTCTTAAAAATTAGAAAAGTGGGAGGCAAGGCTTCTCAAGCACTCTCTCTAAAAAAAATTAATTGTTTTATATATATAGCATATATTGATTACAATAAAGTTGATTACGTTTTGATGAAATCAAATTGTTCGGATAAGTAATACCACAAAAAAAAAAAAACAAATATAAGTGCAGGAATGTTTCTATAGATCACTAATATGCTTATGAGAGCTAAATTTGCACTCATATATTACAGTTGAACATGCCCAACGAAATAGATATATACTAACAATCAGAACAAATAAGTCAGTAACGGCAATTGATAGCTTAAAAACGGTCGTTTTAGCAGTTGGAAACACGTTGTAAGACCTGCCATAAGCGGATTTCCCAATCGAAAGCACCGAAGAAATCTCAGCCCCAGCCTTCTGCTCCAACCACGGCAAGAAATCATCATAGTCCTCGTGTAAATAGAGCGATGTCTGAGGGAATGATTCAATTACAAATTTAAACAATCATTGAATTAATATTAACTGAAATTTTCAATTTGTATTTGTTTTTTCCTTTATTTTCATGACAACCAAACGGAGGAAAATGAAATTTCTGAATAGAGAAACTTGAATTTGGACCTTGGCTGAAGATGAGGAAGTGGAGAACTTCAGTTCGGCGAGGCGGAGGCAACGGAAGAGAGCGAAAAATGGCGGAAGACTCCGCCATGGCTTTGTGTTTCGAGCGGATAATAGCATCGCTAAGTGCGAGTTGATGTTCACGCACTATTTGACATTTTTGAATAGGGGTTGATACAGAGTTGAGTGGGAATATACATATTCTTATTTTTTAATTTTAAATATTATATTTTTTATATTGTATCTTAAATATATTAAAAGTATTAGGGCAACTCCAATCGGGGGTGGCAAACCTATAACTGCCAAAATGTCACCCCAAAATCAAAAAAAACCACTCCAAAGAGGGTGGCATATGGAGTGGCAAAATGACAACTATGGGCTTGGGATGGCAAATTTGGCACCCCATGGAGAGAGAAATTAGAGGTTGTAAAAAACGGTTGGGATGGAAAAGGGGAAGGAAAAATGATACTTTGTGCTCTAAATTTTTTTTCATATTACATATTACACCATTAATTTTTTTTGTATTGTCATATTATACCATTAATTTTTTTGTATTGTTATATTACACCATTAATTTTTTTATATTGCTATTATTTATGAAATATTATGTATTAAATATACAACTTGAAATTAAAATTGAAATTCAAATACAACTTAAAATTGAAATTGGAATTGAAAATATTAAAATATTAAAATGGCACCCCATTTTGACACCTACCATTAGAGCAGATTGT
>CM042201.1:14782661-14798505 GCA_023539305.1 Ilex asprella
ACATTATAATATTTTTAATATATTAAATATACAATACATTCAACATATTAGAGAGTCGGGTATTAATGAATGGCGTGATGCTCCTAAAAGCACGAGAGAATATAAGATAGAAGTATCTTTAGTGGAAGTAACTAGAAATATTAACGAAAATAAATTATCATCGAAGTCTTTTATTGTTGTTTGTTTGAGCTCTCCTCTAGAGCTTGAGAGTCCAATTAATTCTCAACTTGAAAAGGTATAGGAATTTTTTTTATTTTTTTTTTTGAAGGTTTTGGAATTGACACTTCCTGTGTGGAAGATAATAACAAGGTTGAGGTGTTGGAGAAAGACCTTGATAATTGATTTGATGATGTTCTTTTTGAAAATGGTATCTCATTTAAAGAGAAAAGCTCCATGAAATGATTCTAAGTTTACTAGCTAGAGCATCAAATATTAATACCTTAAGTATAAGGGGGTGGATTTGATTAATTTAATTTGGTAATAATATAAAACTAAGTTTGGATGAAGTTATAGCGAGTAGGTATTAATCTTAATTAATCCCGATATAATTCACTATCGTCATTTAACACTTAATATTATATAGTAATAAATACCATGTAATAGGCGATACTATTTTGGAAAAAATATCAATAAGTATAACTTTTTCTTAGGAAAAATCCATTAAGTTATATCATTTTTTTTATATCAATTAAATCCTATTCTTGATATTTTATTTTAATTAAGTCCTAAATTTTATTATATTCTAATTTTATTGCTTACCTAAATTTCATGGCAAGATCCAAAAAAAATCCACATTTCCTTATCTTCTTATCTCATTGGGATACTCAATCTTAAAACTTGAGATGATATTTGCTCAGTATTTAATAAAATAGGAAATGTTAAAAAATTACATTAATAAATTAGTCGATTAATTTTACTTTAACGTGGTTATCAATTAAACATAACAACTAAAATAAATTCCTAATTTAAGCGTTTTAAATCTAATAAAAATTAATAGAATAATTTAAAATCAACGAGAAAACACAGCACATAACAATTGAAAAGTTCAAAGGGTGTGCAACCGAAGTTGACATACCAAAAAGAATACAAAGTCACGTAGCAATCGAAATGCCCCAATAGTGTGCCACCTTTACCCAAATTTGAGTAAAGAAAATGAAAAAAGTTTAATTTTGTATAGACCTCTCTAATAAAGAAACTCAAATTTAAATAAAGACAAACTCAAATTTTAAATGATGATAAAATATGACAATTTAATCTTTAAAAGAGAGTGAAATCTTACCATTAAAAATTTAGGTATGAATTTGAGTCTCCCTTGATTTGAGTAAAAAATTAAGTCTCCCTTTATTTCATATGGGTATGAGTTTAGCATTACGATATCTCTAACTCTTACTCAAATTTAAATTTTAGTAAAAAAATCTAAAAAATTTACTCAAACTTATACCAAATCAATGAAAACTTATTTTTTTACTCAAATCAAAGGAGACTCAAATTTTTACTCAAATATTTAATTGTGAGATTTTACCATCTTATAAATATTCAATGGTCATCTTTACTCATTTTTTATTTTGGATCTCTCTTTTTTAAGTTTTTAGTTTGTCAATTGGAGTCATTTACATCAAATTAAGTTTTTTATTCAAATGCTATTTTAAATTTGAATAAAAATTTGAGTAACGGTTGGAGATGATCTTAGAGAAGATTTTTAAGATTTTGTTTTTACCTAAATTTAAATTTGGTCTTAAAAGAGATAATGACGGGAGATGTTCTAAGAATGCAAAAGAATGAAAGTGTTTTGATAATTAAAAAGTAAGGATAAAATTGAAATACAATTTAATTAGGACTTAATTCAAATAAAATATTAAAATAAAACTTGATTGATATAAAACAAAAATCATAGAACTTAATAGATTTTTTTGGAGAAAATAAATACTTATTAGTAATTTTTCATATTATTTTTAACAAGTTAGGTATTAAAAATACAATGACTTTATTATTCTTACAAATTTAGAGTCACACGTTCATATAGACGTTACACATTATGTAAATTTTTACCTTCAATATATATATTTTTTATCATTTTGAATTTAATATCATATACTATTACTTAATCCAAATATAAATTTGGTATTATAATTTTAGATTTATATATTATCCCAATTTTGATCTAAACTTATTATATAAGGATAAGATTAAATAATACTCTTGTTAACACCATTTTTAAGGATTTAATGATAATTAATTTTCTAATCTCATCATTTATTTGTACCTAAATTAAATGCTCTTCCTTATTATTTAGAATGTGTTGTTTAGACTTGTCTCTTGCCTCTCGATTATGGGAGGACTTATTTTGTAGTGTAGTCTATGGCCTTCCCATTGACGTGGGTTTGTGTTCCCTACCAACATCTTCAACATTGACTTAAAATTTTACTCCGATTTGAGTTAATATTTGAATAAAAAAATTGTTTTGATACAAAATACTTAAATAAAAAAACTTAAATTTAAAGGAAGATAGAATACGACAATTAGATCTTTAAAGAATAATGAAATATAATCATTAGTGATTTGATTAGAAGGTTAAATCTCCATTGATTTGAACTATATTATATATCTAGATTTTGATATATAAAATTTATCATTTATCTATCAAAAATATATATATAGAATAAATTTAATTTGAGTATAATATGAAAATATTTAAATCTTTTATATTTCGTTTGGTATGATGGAAAAATAAAAAGATAAAAAATTGGAGGGATAGATAAAACATCATGTTTGGTAAGGAAATAAAAGAGGAAAGATTAAAAAATTAATGAATTATTTTTTCGTGTAAATCAATCCCTCAAAAATTGAAAGAAAAGTTAATTATGTGTGTTGAAATATATGTTATTTGTCTATATATCAATAGATATATACATATATCATATGTATATATTAATTTTATATATAAATATAATAGTAAAATATATATTTTTATTTTTTTATAAAAATTAAAAAATAAAAAAATATTTTTTTCATCCGTCTTTTCAAACAGTTTATTAAGTTATTTTAAAACGACGTTTTAATTGTCAAAAAGAAAAAAAGAAAGAACAACCCTTTTATGTTCTTTCTTGAAGCTTTAGCAGGAGATACAACCAATGGCATCGTCTCTTGCCATGTCATCAATCCGAGTTCAGTGTGACAACACAGTCCTAGCCCTTGGATAGACGATTGACGGCAAATAAGGGTTCTTTCAAACCATAGACACGGATCCACAACTAGCGTCTCTCCATCATAAATACCTCAAGGTACCGTTCCAGTAGAAGAGCCATTCCTACATCTGGTTCGAAGCTTAAGGAAGGAGGAGAGGTCAGATTTCAGGTCAGTCTCTCTCTCTCTCTCATCGATACGTTAATTTTGAAGCATTACTAGAAATTTAATTGCTCTTTGTTTGCCCACTGTAATTTGGCTCGTATAGTGGACAAATTGGTAGTCTATTCACGTGGATTTTTTTACCCTGTCAATTGGAAAATTAGGGTTTCTGAGACTCATTGTTGATTCTCGATTTCTGTTACTTAGGTTGCAAATTTGGGAGTTTCTCTGATAGCTAAACTATGTTTTGATGTTTTTCCTCAATTTACAGAAAAGCGAACAGTTTCGAGATTTCTGTGTTGTTGCTAATCGAAAATGTCTGGACGTGGAAAAGGAGGCAAGGGATTGGGAAAGGGAGGAGCAAAGCGTCACCGAAAGGTGCTTCGCGACAACATTCAGGGTATAACAAAGCCGGCGATTCGCCGTTTGGCTCGCAGAGGAGGCGTGAAGCGTATAAGTGGGCTGATCTACGAGGAGACTCGTGGTGTGCTCAAGATCTTCCTCGAGAATGTGATTCGTGACGCTGTGACCTACACTGAGCACGCTCGCCGCAAGACCGTGACGGCCATGGATGTGGTCTATGCATTGAAGAGGCAGGGTAGGACTCTGTACGGGTTTGGTGGTTAGGGTTTCTGACTCGATAAAGTCTTGCTGTCAAGAAGATGAAAATTGGGGAATTAGGGTAGGTGAGGGTAATTCGGGTTTCCTTTTGGGTTTCTACTATGTTGTTGTAATTATTTAGTTTCTGCTTAGAAAAGGATCTGGTGGGTGTAATTGGAAGTTGCTTTTGTGTTAGGAACGTAATGAATTGAATTGCTTTGTTTGATTTACATTTCTATTCTTTGTTGGGTTGATAATCATTTAATTTCTGATAATTCTAAGATGATCCAAATTGTTGTATCTCATGACCTGTTGATGATTAAGCATTGAGCAATGCTACATGGACTTAAAAAATAGACTTAAAAATCTGACTTGATAATCTCAACCATTGATTTCACTGTAGGTCCCAGCATTTATTGGGACCTACTACCTATTCAATGGTTGAGATTATCAAGTCAGATTTTTAAGTCTAGTTTTTAAGTCCATCTAGCATTACTCTTAAGCATTTAAGTTAAAATTTGAACTTGCAAAGCTTCATGTGGCCACATTACTGAGTCGTTTTGGTAATAAGATTTGTGTTACATTAATTTTTATTAATTCATATCTATAATAATAAGACAAGAATGAATTTGAAATGACAAAGTTGGGCATAAGAGAGTCCAGGATTAGTTGAGCTTATATTAGTTTCAATCTAATTGTGTAAATTCTTTTTTTTTTTTTGATCAATTTTTTGTTTTCTTTGTGTAAATTCTTTTTTGAGAATTTATTTTCCCACTTCTCTCTCTTCTATAGACACATATGGATATTAAGTCCGACAATCGTATCAAGTGGAATGTGTTGTCAAAAAATCTTTAATTTATATTCTATTCGTTTATAAAAATAAGTTCAACTATTACATCCATACACAAATTGTTTATTAGTAGGTTATTCGATACAATTCGTGTGTCATCTACTAAATAAGATAATAGATTTTGAGTCCACATAAAAAATTATTAACTTGTCACATATTATACATGTTTGACTTATTTATTATAAAAATAAATTATGGTTGAGAAAAAAATAAAAAATAAACATTAAATGATTACTAAATTTGAATAATTATGAGAGATGGAAAGTGTGAAATGAGACAGAGACTGAGAAACTTATTTTGTTTTTTAAAAATTTATTGTACTATTGGTAACGAGTTAAACGAGTTTATGAGTTAAATACGAAACTGGTTCATTTATTTTCACGGGTTTGTCGAGTTAACCGTTAACCACCCGAACTCGTTAGGATTACACCAAAATACGTGTCTGTTTTTACAAGTCGTGTTTAGAATTGTCAACCCTAATAGATACCCATGTTGCACGCTGTCTTGGTCCTACCCATCCCCAAATATCTTTTTTGCCCACACCCATTCTGCATGTTGTGTCACACTACTCTCTTCTTTTCTCTCACCTCATGCTCCTCACGACTCACACACAAACATGAAGATAGAAATCCCAACTCGGGCCCCTTCTTGCTTTTCTCTCCTTATCACTCTCTCTTCGATTGCTTCTCTCTCTCTCCGATCACACCCTTTCTGTCCCACAACTCACATATGTAGTCTAACACATATACGCACACACACACAAACACATTGCACACTAGCTGCGTCTCTTTGTCTCATGACTCACACACACAACACATTGACTTGATATTTTGGGTGTTAGTTTGAGTGTTTTTCTCATATTGGGTGTTAATTAAGTTTTGTAAGATATTAAATGATAGGATTTTTATTTGGGATTGCAAGAAAGTAATTTGGGAAATTATAGTAGCATTTTTTATCGAATGTTAGTGTTATGATTTTGAAATTTAATGTTATGTTTATTTTGATTGGGTAATTGAAAGTTATGTTTGCGATTGAATGTTATATGTTACGGTTAGTTAGATAGAAGTGGGTGCTTGAATAAAAATGGTTTGATTAAATTTGGTTTTCTTTTCCATTTCGTATGGATTAGTATATGCTTTACTAATGTAGTTATTATGCATGAAAATGTAAACATTTCTCTCTCATATACCATCAATTTAATTTATTTTGTTAAACTACCTTGCATATTATTTTTATCTGATCGTTTTCATTTAGATATATATTGGAGCTAAATTCCATTGGGTCTACAAGGCTCCAATACTAAACATTTATTCACATCAATGGCTGCCAAAAACATCTAAGATTTGATTATGACCTTAATGTGTTTTGTTGGTTCTGTTAGATTATATAGTGAGCTTTACCTTTGTATTTGTTAAAGTGTTTGTTTATTTGTTCAAAACTCTCATGAAAATCTTGATTTTTTTAAGCACCATGTTATATAGATTTTTCAATAGTATGTATGATAGACGCCTAATTAGACTATGGTAGTGCATGAAGATTATCGGGTCTATGTTGTGGTAGATGATAAATCTTTTTATTAAGGTAGAATTGTGGTTGGTGAGTGCGATGACTTTAGAGTTCTTCTAAAAAATAATGGACCCCAATGCTCAAGTTTTAACTTTATTTAGTAGATTTAATTGACAATTTTTTGTATTATGCAGTGCCTTGGGCATGAGCGCTAACTAAGAGGCACAATATATTGATTTTATAGGTTATTTGGCTTCTATGGGGTGAGTGAATGTATTTGGTTATTTATATTAGCTTAAGTTTTTTTTTTCGACAAGAACTATATTAGCTTAAGTTCGGTATTAGTACAATTTATATTTGTTTCTTATTCATTTTGATATTAGATATTTGGATTATCATATTGTAGCAGTTGATAAATAGTAGTAATAGAGATATTAATGTGGTGTGATGAGATTATTAATATAAGGCCATTTTTATTTACATAAAAGGCTTGATTATGAGTTATACACATGTTGATATCGTCAATTGGATCATGTTTTTAAAGGAAACTTTGTCGATTTTTTTTAAAAAAATATAACACGTGGTTTGTATACTCTTAGATGGACTTATAATGACTTGAGTCCTGTAAAGAAACTTATTTAGGGGTGAGTCCATGTTTAAACTTATATGGAGGTATTTAAATCCACTTATTTTTTAAATCTCAAAATTACCCCAAATGGTGTTAGTTTTGTCCAGTTATGAAAAGTTACATAAGTTAGATTATTGGGGTATATATGGAAATGCTTGATTGAGTTACATATGAAAGCCGTTTATTAAATAATATGATAATTAACAAAAAGTTTTATTTGGAAGTTATATATTCTAATAGTTATATATGGAAGTTTGATATACGAATAAATCGTTGGTCTATTAAGTCAAAATTAGATCACAAAATTTTCTTAACATTATTGTAACTAAAATGACACTAATGTTACTATAGTGACACAAATGAAATTGTTTTCCTTAAAATACTAAATACCCAAAATGAAGAACTTCATCATTTCAAATAGTAATACAAACTCAAACTCAAACTCAAACTCAACCCCAATTTTGATTTTACTTTTCAAGTTTATTGTAGATTCCATTGACAAACATACAGTTGATTTTTCTGCATTCAAAGCATTTTTACAACTTTGGAATTCAGAAATAGAGTTAAGGTATGTGATTTTATACTAAAGTTGATGTTCATTGTAGACTTTTAAAAAACTTCTGCATAATATATAGTTCAAATTGTCAGTTATTTTTTTTTGCATTTCTAATTTAAAAATTAAGATTCATTATCAGTAAATTAAAGTGTTATGTAATCCGATTTTGTTGTTTTCTTTGTTGTGCAAGACATTTGAAATACCTTGGTTGTGTGTCTATTAAATAGATCATGTTATTGTATAATAACTGAAAAATGTATTTTAGAATTTCAATATCTTGATGTTCTTGATTGGTGTTGAGTGTTCTAATTCAACTGTTAACGATGTTTTACTACTAGAAATTTTATAAATTTTCAATTTGTGGATCTTATTTTCATTGTAATCTTTCAAAAATTGATGTTATAGTGAAAACCCTATTATATTGCATTTTGTAAAAGTCGATGTGTTACTGAGCACAATTTTTTTATGCTATTGTGAAAATTAAATGTGTATGTTACATAATATATATCTAAAGGTTATGCAATTGGTACTGTAAGTGAAAATTATGGTTGAGTTTGTGTTACTAATTGAAATTGTGGAATTTTTTATTTTGCATATTGAGTATTTTAAGGAAAATAATTACATTCGTGTCACTATAATAACACTAATATTAAGAAAAAGTTGAATTATTAAGGAAATTTTGTGATCTGATTTTGACTTAATAGACCAGCCAAGGGTGGCTTAATATGTTTTAAGGCCTAAAATGATAAAATTCAATGAAGACTTTGTTTTAATTTTTTTTAATAATAATGTAAATTTTTTAATATTTAATTTTTTTTTTCCTAAATGCATATTAATTGTGTAGTGTTCGTATTGAAGTTTTTCTAATATATATTTTTTTATTGATAGTATAACTAATTAACTTAATTTTTAATTAAATAAAAAATTCTAAAACTTTCAAATTCAAAGATCATTTGACAGATTATGTTGTCTCGTCATTAACACTTGTATAAAATTATTTTTTGAATATAAGTTTGATTAAGTTTTTTAAGATTATGATAAAAATGACAATATTGCATGATCCTTATTTAGTGAACTTATTTGACTACATTGTCATTTGTTGTCATTAGATTGATAGTGGATCACCCATTATCAATTCCACACCTATGATTTATCATGTCACAAGATAAGATTACTAAATTAGGGTACAAAATATTTTTTATTTCCTTGTAAAATGTTATTGTGTGAGATTAATCTATCTAGAGTTTTTTTATTGATTTTGGCCTTCATATGGGACTTTCTTATAAGGTTAATTTTAATGAGTTAAAATTGACTTGGGCTATAGTTGTAGACTTTTTAAATTTTAGGGCCCTCATTATTGGTGGGGCCTAAAGCTACCATTTCTTTTCCACTTCTGTTGGGCCGGCCTTGAGACCAACAATTTATCCATACATCAATCTTCTATATATAACTATCAGAATATATAACTTTCATTAAAACTTTCGTTAATTATTATAATATTTAATAAACGGTTTCTATATGTAACTCAATCAAGTGTTTCCATATATACCACAATGATCTAACATATGTGAAGGAGATGATAAATTAAAAATCGGTTACTGCTTTTCCAAAGGGTAGGGGTACAATAGTAAATTTGATAAAAAATAGACTTAAAACCAAATAAGTTTCTTTGTCAGGCTTATCTCCTAATCTATATAATAAAGTAGAGCAAAGTTTGAATTTAAAAGACAAAGAGAGGTTCAGATCGTTTTGACACAAAATATAAACATATCCTACTGATAACGTAAACCCAACATAAAAGACGGTTTATGTTTGATTTAATGGCCCACAGTGAGTACTAAATTTTATTTTCCCGCTCAATAACATTTCATGACTCACGCCTCTTTCTCTCTCCTTCGAAACCTGTCAAGTCTTCCCCAATCCCATCCAAAACCCAAATTCTGTCCATTTTAGCTGCACACACGACACCCCCAAGCACTTCAACCAAGCCAAACTCTCTCTCTCTCTCCTCAACGGATAAAGACCCAACTTAGACCCTTATCGCCTTCTCTCACACTCCTTTGCCATGGCTCAATCAACAAATGTCACTAGGTACCTTTTTTTTTTCTCTCTCCACTTGCACCGTCTCTGTCTCACGATACACAAACATATCGAACCCCAAATTTTATTAATACTCGCTTGCTCGCTCCTTTTCCAGGAACGAGACCAGGTACCCCCTCATCTCCCTCTCTTCAAACACATACACTTTCTCTCATTCCCCTATCGGTGCCTCATCTCTGTTTATGAGTTTGTTGATTGATTTCTATGTGTTTTTAGCTATTTCATTAGTGGCAGATCTGAGATTTACAACACTCACAAACCACATCAGATCTAAAATATGTCATATAGTACTTGAATTGAGTGGTCAGGCAAACTGGGTTGATAATTCTCGGTGTAATTCGGATTAAAAGCTGGAGGACATGGGTTGACTGTAACGATTGCCTCAGAGGGTTTAGGATTTTAACACACAAGGCTAGAGACAATAGCTCACAACTGCTGCTATAGATTCATTGAATCGAAACTCAGCAGAGTTACAAACGTTTCTCGAGGTAAATTCCTCTGATCATATAGGCGTTTATGTGTTCTTATGCATATTTGTCTTCATGGTAAGCATGATTTAGGGTTCAACTAATAGGCTTTGCTCAATTTTGAGTGCATCTTTTATGCCCACTTGATCACCGCACAATTCTTCCTTTGGTTTGAATACCCACATCGGAAGGAAGGATAAATAAGTGAAGAGAATGGGGCTTAACATACCTATCTGAATTTTATATGATTTTTGATAAGGCTCTTTTGAAGGATGACATTTATGTCATCACATCATACTGTACAATGAGAATGTCTTGAAATTTTTCTTGATGGTCTCTTGTAGCAAGAAAAGAAGAAGGCCATGCTAAATGAGATGGTTACGAAGGTCACAAAGGAATGCTGGGACAAATGCATTATTGGTACCTTAGAAGCAAATTCAACTCTAATTCATTTTTTAATTCATCTTTTTTATTTCTAGATAGTTTTCGTTTTCTACAATCTAGATTTCAATATGGGTTCTATTAATTCAACAAAAAAAAATTGCAATTATTTGATGAAACTCAGCTCGACTTTATGCAATTAGAAAAAAATCAAGTGCTTCCAATGGGCTAACAATTGAAAATTAGAATCTTTTTCTGATACTTTAATGGTGGATGAATCTAAATAGATGGAATTTAGGTAACTCAATATTATAAAGATCTAAATCCCTTAGACACTTTGGTATTAACTATTATCTTATTTTTCTGTCTCAGGAGTCATTTCTGTAATTATTTATTATATGAAACTATATGTTTATTATTAGTTGTCTATTAAGTTTTTTTTCCATTGATTGTATCGTATTCTATTATCATGTAAAAGTGAGTGTTAATCGGAATTCTTACTTGCTGAGTATATTATAAGTTAGATAGGTGCATATATGTAAGTGTGTTTGGAGAGTTGAATTTTATTGAAGGAATTTGGTGGATATTTGGTTTCTAAATTTGAATTTGTGTGTTTTCTCCGTGAATTATGCACAATTCACTAGCTTTTACTTTGTATTATGTTTTGCTTGAATCAGGGACAACATTTTCTTTTTTAATATATATTTTTTTATTTCTTGGTTTGGTGAAGTTGAGATGTTATTATTTATGCCCATAAATATGTTGAATATATAGATTATTGTTTTGCTATTGTTTCTCGCTACAAGTTTGCAACTAATTGATTTTAGTTTGAGTGGTGTGGGTGAAAAAGAGGATAATGGCAAAAAACTAGAATTACATTTGCTCAATGCTATACTAGGTGGTTGACGACAAACCTTCAAGGTGGAGTGTATGTGAGGCTCTTTAATGCTATACTTTTTTCTTAGTTTGAATAGAGTTTTTAAATTCAGCATATGTGGTTTTGCTTTGACTATTTTGATTTTTAGGTTGAAATATCTTTGTTTTTATCGGTGACTAAGAAATAGGTTGTGATTGGGCTGTGACTCATCCTCATGCCTCAAATGTATCATTATGTTCTTTAGTTTAATGCTTATGATATTCAAAGAAAATTAAAAATTTTCTTTTCAACTAATCTCATTACATACTAGGATTTTGGTTGATGCTTATTACACATATATCGTTTCAAACTTACATTTGATGAATTCGAGAAAATGAATCATTGTCCATACTTCTCCTCAACCAGATCAACAAAGGCGAGATCAATTCAACTAATTCAATCCTAAACTTTGAAGTGGCAAGCAATAGAAAGAGAGTCCAATTTAGGTGTCAGGCTTGAGAAGTGTCATCATACTCGGTTGTCCTATGTTTGTTGTACTTTTGCAGGGAGAGCTCAACCTCGCTAAAGCAGTACTAATTGGTAGGAAGAGAGGGATGAAGTTGACAAGTGGGAAAGAAAGATTGCAAGCTATCCCAGATCACACAAGTTTCCCTTGAATATTTGTTTATTCATTCATATGAACGATAGCCTATCATTAATAGCTAATAATCTTGAACACATGCCTAAAATGTTGAACTCATGATGTCATTCAATGTTAAGATAGTGCTTTTAATTGGTGATTTTTTTTTAATTTAACAAGTGCCTTCAAACACGAACATTTTTATTTATTATGGTTCATGTTCAATTGGTATTTGAAATTTTCTATTATAGTAGTTGATATAAAGTGGTAATAGCAATACTAATGTGATGTGACGTGATTATTAATGAAAGTGTTTATTTACATAAATGTTTGATTATATAAGTTGTGCACATGTGTTGACATTGCCCGGTGATCATGTTTTCAAATGAAGTTTTGTCGAGCACATGCTGCCGAATAGGAGAACACAACACAACCTAGAGGCGTGGCATAATCTACCCAACAGATCAATTGCCTATAATTAAGGCATTTAGGTGTAACTGTTAGGCGAAGTCATCTCTCTACCTGTGTTGTGATTGGGAGAATGTTAGAGAGATTTATGTATAGCTCCCAACTAACAAACCCGAAGAAAGGGAGATGTGTCATTTCCCACAAACGTGAAAAGAATCCTTGACGCAAGGTAAAGCCTATAAAAAGCAACAAGGGGGAACGTCAAGAGGTACGTGGAATCCTTGGATATACATTTCTATCTATAGTCATTTATTGACTTATACATTAGAGTGTCTTCGATCGAAGCACTTCGGTCATAGGCAGCTTGTTTCTTTTTGCAAGATGCATTTTGCAGGGAGGAAACACTCACCAATGGTAATAGGATGATGGTGATAATGATAATAAATATAAAAACGAGATGACGATGGTGGTGAGTGATAGTGGTGGATAACAGTAGTAGCAATTGGTGATTGAGTTATTGGTGGGTGTTGATGATAACGGTAGGAGTGGTGACAATGCTGGTGATGAGGTGGATGTGGTGGTAGTTGTGGTGATGGTCATGGGATGGTAGTGCAGGTGTTGGTGATAGGGGACAATGACGGTGGTGGTAGGATGACGACAACAATGGTGGTGATGGTGTGGTTGTAGTGGTGATAGGGTTGGTGGTAGTGGAGATGGTGGTGATGGGTTAGTGGTAATGGTAGTGGTGGTGGCAGCAATGATAGTGGTGGTAGTGGTTGTTGTTGTGGCATAGGTGGTGGTGGGATGGTGGGGATGGTGATGGTGCGGGTAATTGTGGTCATGGGGTGGCAACAATGGTGGTGGTGGTGGTGGTGGAGCGGTTCTAAACACTTTTTTTTAAAGTATTCATGAAAAGTTATAAATTCTAGAAATATTTTTAAAAAGTCACATCAAACACACGTTTAAAGGCCAATTTTTCCTATTAAATTTGAGATGTTAATATTAGTCGTCGATTAATTTTAAAGTAAAATTTAAAGAGATCTCAACCATGAAAAGTAAAAATTATTTTATTTATATTTTTATATTTGAATTGTATTATATTTTATTATATAGATTTTAAAAAAATATACGCTTGTACATTTTTATGTCTATATGACAAACAAGTTGTTTAAGATTTTTTCATTGCATCTGGACACCACTTGGTAGTGTCAAGTGGTGTCTGCCTTGTACTGAATATTTCTTCTTTTATTAAAAATAGGAGAAATCTCACTTTGCACTCTAAAATATTTAAGTTTTTGTATTTTGTATCCTCAAATATGAGATTTCTCATACTGTACGCATGATGTATTCAATTTTTTTAAATGTAGCCCTTATGTTACATTTCATTGTCTCATTCCTTCAAAATCCACCCCATTGACGTCAACAAAATGAATAATGAAAACTAAATAAAGAAGTATGATTAATCATCAAAATTGTTATTTTATTATATTTAATTATTGGTTAATTGCATATTATTTGTGATTAAATGTGTTAAATTTCTTGATTTTCAAGTTTAATACTTTTTATAGTTGTTTGATTTATTTTACAGGTAAATTAGTTGATTTAAAGTAATAATAGATAAGGCAAGTGAAACAATCACTAAAAGAAGAATCATAACTGATAAGGATTGAAGAATCATGAGAAATATGAGAAGACTTGAAGATAAATCATCAATTCAATTCTTATAAGAGTTCAAATTTGAAGAAAACTCATTTAAAGTTGGATTTGGAAAGTATTCTAGAAGATAAGGATTTGACACGTTTTCAGTATTTTGGTCATAACTTTTGACTCAAATATCCGATTGACTTGATTTTTATGGGGTTGGTTCAAGGGCTACAAAAGTATACTTCACGAAAATTTCGTGATTTAGCCTCTAAATATACAAAATTCAAGTTCAAAGTCTGAACAAATTGTATACCCGCGAGATCAAATATTTTATGTACGAGATTTGACCTTACAAGAGTTTTATTTGGAAAAAGAATTCCTGTCAATTCAACCTTAGATCTACTACCTATACGTAGGATTTATTTTATTATAGATAGGGGTTCTCATTTTAGAGATTATTATTCTTTTTCCATCTTTTTATTTTGATTCGTAATGTCTGACTAGAAGGCTAAGCTAGGGCTAGGGGAGGACCTCTCAATAAAGTACGGTATTGTTATTGACTTTATGCTTAATGATTTATGATGTTTTGTTAATTTAACTTCTGATCTTTTAGCAAAATTTTTATTCTGTAAAAATTCTTGAGTTGTTGTGCCATGTACATCGATTGTTTAAATTTTCCTGCAAGTAAATAACTAGTTATTTCATGCTTGAGATAATTATCATTATTTCATAAAATAATATAAATGGTTGATTATTCAGGTTCTTGAATAATCTTTTGATTATAACTTCAGGTTTTCTTGCTTGATTTGTTACTTAAATTAACAGACATTTAATTCTTGTCTCAAGTTAAGATTTGAGTCTTTAATCGGTATTGTATGGAATTGAGAGGGAGTATCCGATGCTCTAGTATTTTATATTATTATTTTAATTATTTAAATCAATTTTCTCCACTCAACAATTTCCAAAATAATTTTTTTACTTTTAAGTTTGTTTTAGTATTTGTGTGATTATTTTCTTCTGTTTTCACAATTCCCTGTGGTTCGACCTTGGACTTTTGAGTATTATATTATTTCGTGACAACCTGCACTTGGGTGATCAATTCTAAAGTTGTAGTAAAATACATTGCAACACTTTTAATATACTGAGGTCATAATAAAAAAAATCTAATTTTTTAGGGTACAATGTTAGACTTCTAAAATTTTGCAGGATGCAAAATACAATTTGCCCTTAAAAATAACATATTCAAGTGTAATAAACTTAAAATGAAAATTACCAAGTGCTAGACTTCCTTTTATTTTTTATTTTTTATTTTTTATGAACACAAACAACATAATACATGCAAACATACTTTACCCAAAGTGCCTACCTACTTTCCAAACTAGGACTTGTGCAACTGAGGGCTTCTTCGCGATTTGGGTGGACTAGTCACTCCCAATTAGTTGTCATCTGAAAGGAGGAGTAAATATTCAATCCAACTGTCACACCACATCATCATCGTCCACCACCTGTTATAAAAAGAAGTCAGGGATCCACTTGTTAAACTTTTGTTGAAAAAATATTAATAACTCCAAATTTTCTTTTAAAATATCGTTAAATTATATTAAAATTAGTTATTGTTTGTGCCTGAAGGCACAATGTAATAAAAAATGATAAATAATAAACATATTTGTATTCATATCCAAAATCAAATCACTAATATAGAGAACATATAAAGGAATTTAAGCATCGATTTGTAGTAGGGGTGAGAGGTGGTGGATGACAGTGGTGGTGCTAGGAGACGGTGATGGTTGTGGTGGGTGGCGACGTTGGTGTTGATGGTGACGGTGGTGGTGGTACGGGTGGGTGTGGTGACAATGGTAGTTG
>CM042201.1:14798905-14812500 GCA_023539305.1 Ilex asprella
CCACCAACACTACCCCCATTGATCCACCACCACTATCACTGCTCATTCCTATTATAATTGGTATTTAAATTTCATTTTTTTTCTTCAATGTTTGTGATTTGATTTTATGTGTTAATAAAAATATATTTATTTTTTATAATTTTTTTTATTACTTTGTGCTTTCAAGTACACACAATAATTAGTAAGTTTATATAGAATGATCGACCTTCAAATTTCTTTTTTTTTTATGTTAATTTTAAATAACATTTTTCTTAAAAATAATTTGCTCGAAAGTCAAAGATTTGTTTTGAAGAAAGTTGGGCTGCCAGATTTTATGGGCCCCCTTGCCTTTAGGCTGTACAGCACCTACCAAGCTTGCTTTGAAAGTTGGTTGGAATAGATATTTTAGGTGTTTCCATTTTGATGCGAATTTAAATTTAAGAAATAGAAAAATAAATATCTGTAATTGATAATAAATTTGAATGCTAACTTACTATACTACAAACAGGAATGCTACATATCTCAAATTTATATCCCAAAAGTACATCCCAAATCAATGGGAACCGTTGGATGAGTAGGTCCTACCAACTTTTTTCATTGGGACCCACTCATCCAACGGTTCCCATTGATTTGGGATGCACTTTTGGGATACAAATTTAGGATATATAGCATTACTCTACTACAAAACAATCAATTTCTGTTGAAATTTAATCCGGTGACTTCCCTCCCACTTTCCCTAATTCTTCTGTTTTCTATTTATTTAATTACTTATCTTCCAATCAACTAATGCCACATGGACATTAACTGATAATGCACTTACCCAACCAATCTGATAACCACTTTTCATTTAAAAATTTGGAATAAATAACTCATATGCCTCTTTATCTCTCTTTCAGACACGCGCCTTCATAAGAGGTAATGAAAGGCCTAGATCATGACAATCGTGTCGAGTGAAACGATTTTGTATTTACTAAAACGATTTTATGTTACCAACTATCACACTTATACACAAATTATTTATTAGATGAGTTATCTGATACAACTCGTGTATCACCTATTAAATAAGATAATAGATTAGAGTATTTTGGGTACACACCAAAAATTATTAACTTATTATACGTTACATATGTTTGACCTATTTACTATAACAATAAATTACGACTGAACAAAAAATTAAAAGATAAAAAATAAACATTAAATGACTGCTAAATTTAAATGAGTCTAAAAAATAGGAGATGAAACAGAGATTGAGAGACCTAATATATATTTTTTAAAAAAAAATAAATGACCATTGGTAACGTGTTAAATGGATTGAAACGTGTTTATGGGTTAAATATAAAATATGTTTATTTATTTCACGAGTTTATCGAGTTAGCTCGTTAAGACTATACCTAAATCTGTTAAATCGTGTCGAATTTGTATTAATTTTACAAGTCATTCCTAGAATTGTCAGGCTTAGAAAAGTTTACTGTTATGCATAACTCTCTAGGGGATAGAAGAGTTTGGATCCAAAGAAAAAGGGATTCCAATTTTATACTTGGTTGTGCATTGGACGGGGTTAAGTATATTATATTTGACAGAATTAGATTTTTATGTACCACGTCCATATGATATAAATAATGAAAATTGACTAAATATTTGATAAAATTAAATTAATTTGATTCAAATATTTAATTTTGAATGTATTTAGATATGGACTTTGAAAAAATTCATTGGATAATTAAGTCAGGTACGATTTGGAGTTTAAATCCAATTTATTATTAGCATCTCACTCTTTCATGCATGTTCCACTTCGCTCGGGGGATATAGCTCAGTTGGTAGAGCTCCGCTCTTGCAATTGGGTCGTTGCGATTACGGGTTGGATGTCTAATTACTCAGGCGGTAATGATAGTGAAAACTTATTGCTAAAATTCAAAAAAAAAAAAAAGTCGAGACATCCGTCTAATTTCAGGAGTTATAGGGGAAGTATCTGTCATTTTCGTCGTTTTCTTGGTGGGAAACTGGGAAAGCGACCGAAACAGTCGGCCCGGTGATTATGGGCCTCGCACGCATCCAAGGGAAATGATAAACGTGTCACCACGTGGGCCACACTATAAGGACGCCTAGCGTGACAATTCCGCCACGACAAAGCACTATCGTTAAAGTCAAAAAGCCGATAATATATTTAAGGTGAATGACACTTTTATGCCTCAATATTTTTAAAATTTAAAATTTATATTTTAGAATTTTAAATATTTTAAATTATACCCTTGATTTATAAAAAAAGTGAAGAATGTAGTTAAATTTGTCAATCATGTCAAGTGAGACTTGTTCCTATATTGTGTTAGCAGATTTTGTCAAAAAAAAATTCATTCATAACTAATTTATATATTAATTAATATTTAACAAATCGTGATATATTAAATTTGTATCATGTATAATTAGTATATAAACGAGTTGTGTTATGTATTTATTAGGAATAATCTGCATTTGAAGACACGGTGCAATGTGAATGATTTTTAGAGGGATGTTGATGACCGTTGGATGAGTCAATTTGAAATCGTTGAATGAACTTGTTGAAGTCTGCTCTATATTATGTTGTAGATTTTGATTGACATCACTCATACTTAATTTTTTTATTAATTGTGTCGTATTGAGTCCACTCATTCATGAAACGAATGGTTTAAAAAAAATTTAAACTCTCTAATATAATATCGTGTTGTATTTTGATCCTTGAATGGTTTAAATTCAATTATTTATATATTGAACAATGTTGTAGGACCCTAATCTGTTGGTCTAATAATGTGACAATTGCGTGGTCCAATTACATTGTTGTAGTTCTATCTATAGATTTTTTCATGTGAAAAAATGAATATAATTTTGTTAAAACATACCACATTGTTGCCTTTTTATGGAATAGAAGGTATGATTTGGAAATTTTATTTTGTAGTTTACGAATTAAAAAATTTGAAAATTTTGAGGGTATAAAGTGTCATTCACCCAATAATAAAACAAAGCATTAAAGAATGCGGGGCACACCCAACAAACCCTAATCAATCAACTAGAGAAGAAGGAAACTTCTCAGCAACTACCAAGTTTTGTATTTCTCTCTCTCCCCTTTTTCTTCTCCACCGTCATACTCTCAAACCAAGAACAAGTTTCCCCTTCATTTCTCCCAGTTTCTCTCTCCTTCTCTTTCAATAGTTACTTTTCTATATAGGTACAATCTATTGTCTTTGTAATCTGATCATTGATGTCAGGTAATTTCCTTGCTGGTGGTCTGTGTATGATCATGCTATTTTTTTCTCTTCCCCTCTCTATTATCTTCCCCTTCTCTATTGTGTAAATTCCGTAAATTTCCATGATTTGTCATTAGATTCTCCGTATCTTCTCTTCCAGTAGTTGTATATTGGAAGAGATATGTGTACCTTTGTTTTTCTATGTATGATATTGCTAAATTTTGGTTGTTTTGACCTTGGAGAGCCGTCAATCTGTTAGCGATGGCTATGTTTGAGGCAGATTTCTTTGGATCTGATTAATGCCTCAAAACTCTGTTGCTTTTGATCTGTGGTCTCTCTCTCTCTCTCTCTCTCTCTCTGATTCATTGCGGAGGGTTTGAAATTTGGACAGATGATACAGATGGATTTTTTGAGCTTTTATTTTGCTTTTCGATGCGGCTGTTTCGAGGGAAAAATGTTTTCCGGAATTCTTGATCCAAAGAATATATATGCGAAGATTTTTTTTTTTTTTTTTTAAAAGGGGAATTTGTAAAGAGTGTCATGTTAGAATTTCCTTTGTTGAAATGGACAAATTAATTTTTTTTTTATGTGGAAACATTTTATATTAAGGGAAATTCATTTTGTTGGGACGACTTTGGAACCGATTTGGGTTGCTTTTTATTAGATCATTTATTAGGTTACAAGGGATTTTTAAAGAATTTTCTTTTCGTATTTTAAAGAAGTTGTGAACTTGTTTCTACTCTTTTATACCGATTTGTGATTGAATTGTTTGATATTTTTGTCTGCAGGGTCTTCTGTACTCTTCTGCAGTTAGAATTTCCACTACAGACTGTCAAAAACTGCATAATTTTACACGGTCAACCAATGGCTTGCAAATAGTTTTAATCCTTTGTGGAAGGGGGTTGAGGGCGCTTCGGTAATGTGTTGCAGGGCTTGGTTATTGTGAGTTATATTTGCTAGTGACAGAGATAAGAGTTTTATACTTGGCCAATCTTGGGAGTCATGCCTGTTTCAGGAAATGAAGAGGTGTTTATTTTATTTCTATTTTATTGTTTGTTAGGATTATATTTTTTGTGAAGCTTTTACTTGTTTCTTTAATATTGATTGATTCATGTTATATTTGCAGCCTGGGGTCATCACCCGGCAATCTAGTAATTCTTCTGCAGGTATTCCTATTAAGAAAAGGAAATTTCCATTAATTGGACCGTCTTCACCTCTGCCTCAAGAACCGTCTTCACTCTCTGTGGAAAGTGATAAAATACAGAACCAACACTCTAATCCGAGTCAAGAGCCATCTCTTTCGAATGTTAGTGATTCGACAAATTCTCCCACCAAATCTGTAGTGAGCAAGAATTCCTTTACGGAGGTCAAAAAAGAAACAAATTCTCCCGCCAGATCTGATGCAAGCAAGAGTACCTTATTGGAGGTCAAAAAGGAGAGCCTCACTGATACAAATTTTAACTTGGTTCAGAACAAAGTTAACCTCTCTAGAGACACGGTCCAGGAACCAACTCTTACGATTGGCTCAAGTATCGTGGATAACATAGAAAGCAACAAGAAGTTTATGCAGGCTGGAAAATATGTATCCCCAAAAGCTCTAGCAAGTACTGGGTTGCATTTACCACCTAATGAAGTGTCTGCATTGTATATAGGGAGTGCCCTTAGCAAACAACAGGTTGGAAAGGATTCTAAACTCGACCTTTCTACAGTACCAGGGAATGTTTTGTTATCATTAGGACTAAAGGAACCTTGTATCCCAGTGTTGACAAGTCAAAAAAGTGAAGTGAGTCGTCAAATCCACGATATATTAGACCCTTCACTGGGTTTGCATCTAAGAAAGGAAAATCCAATCACCCAATGCAAGAGTAGTGATGATAATTTGAATAACCATAGCCGCCATGGATGTGGTAGTAGATCGAACTGGGACCTGAACACTACAATGGATGCATGGGAGGGTTCTCATGGTGATGCTGCTATACAGGGACCTGTTTATTATGATGTGTTAAATGCGACTAGGGCTGGACATGATAAAAGGGCTTGTATAAGCTCAACAGGGATGGCTGGAATCTGTGTTGATACAGGGAAACAGAGTCCTGGAGTGGTTGAACACAGATTTAATATCCCCACCTCACCCTTGCTCCCAAGCCAGCAATATAAATCTGAGGATTCCCTACGTTTGAGCCTTGGTGTGTCCTTTTGTCACCCAAGCTTTAGCGAGAAACAATCTGGCTCAGCGGCTAAAGTTGATTCAGGTAGAATTTTGCCTAATTCAAACTTGCTTGGAGTGCAGGTTTCAACAGTAAACATGGAATCTGTTGGTGTTAGGGCCATAAAATCGGAGCCATTAAATGAGAATGCTAAACAGGATTGTTTGGGAGTCGGAGCCAATCCCATGGGATTGGATATTGGAGCCATAAAGCAGGAAATGGTGGAGAGGTACAATACAGAAGCTGCCAAATTGTTGAACATTAGCTCTCATAAATTAGTGGAACATAGCTCTATAAAATCAGAACCAGTTCCTGTGGGTATTCAGGCAACAAGCAGTATGATAGACAACAATTCTTCTTCTACCATGACAGTGCCTTTGGCACCTTTTCCTACTTGTTCAGAGTTGTCTACAAGTGGAGAGATGCCAGTTCAATCAGAACATTTGATTCATAATAAATTTCTTAATAATAACTGCGCACCTCAGAAAGCATGTGGAAGTGGTGATCAAACTGCTGCAGAAATAGTTTCTTTTTCTGTGGGCCCAGAACATAAAGAATCAAATGTATCTGGTGGTATGATAAATAGTTGCAGAGCCGAGGATTTGAAAGGTGGTATTCCTGAAATGAGCAGAGTGGAGCGGATGGATGAGCTTCCTCTAGATTCATGTGGAAATGGTGGGGGATCAGTAAGTGATGAGGAAAAGATAAGCATATCGGCTGATATGCTGGAAGAAGAAGATTCATATGATACTAATTATGAATCAGATGGTAATCATGCTTTCGTTACTCCTGGTGACATAGATGATAGACAGTGTGATAAAGAAGATGATGAATTTGAAGATGGCGAGGTCCGGGAACCACTAGTGCATTCAGCAGTAGAAGGCCCTAGCAGTGAAGTAAGGGAGGCAGAAAATATTGATGTTGGTGACTGTGGTACTAAAACCGTCGACTGTGTTGGTTTTCCTGGTGGTAGTAATAGTAGTGTCCAATCCCATATTGATGAAAATGACAGTAAGATGGTAGATCCTGGTAAAAGGGTGGATCATATCCAAGATTGTGCTGGCAGTGTTTGCAGTGAGATAGTTGAAAAGGGTGTTGATGAAGATGGTTCTTTGCATGAACAATTGACAGGTGAAGTGGCAGCATCTGGATCTGACAAAAAGACGCCTACAATTCAAATTAAACCACTTGGTCGATCAGGAAGGAAAGAAACCCACGAGGGCGATGAAAAAAATTTATCAGCTGATGGAGCCACTAATGCAAGCCAAGGGACTGTAACAATGGTTGGTCAGGGTACCGATGAGAGTGTTAAAGGAACTGACATGGTGGAAAAAACACATTCAACTTTGCCCAATACAGAAGCACCTCTAAATGACAGTGATGCTGCTAAAGATGCTAATAGTGGAGGTAACAGAAGCCGCATTATAAATTTACCTCGAGCTTCTAATCTGACATCTCCTTATCAAACAAGATCTATTCCGGGTAGGTTTTTGACATCGCAAACCGGAAGAGAGAGATATTCTGAATTTGATGGAGATAAAATACGTCCAAGAGGGAATAGGTGACTATCCCATGTTGTTGCTACTGCTTTGTAATCTTTTTTATTTTTCCGAAAAACTGTTTTACCTGTTCATTGAAATGCCATATTTGATTTTTCTTTCTTGCATTTTTACAGAGATGAATTTTACGCTGATGGTCCCCACAAATTTGTAAGAAATAGGAGTCAAGATCAGTCATTCAGGAACTATAGACGGAATTTTATCCGTGGAAGAGGAAGGGGATCGAGTCGATTAGACAACCTATGCAGTGAATGGCGTCCGGACCATAATTTCCCTCCAGGAATTTATAATCGTCAAGCTGATTATCGGTTCCCCAGACATAAGCGGGCTTCTGTTGTTGCTGATGCAGAGCTTGAATGTAATGGTTATGATATTGTCCCAGATGGGGCTGTTGTTGGATCTGGTAGAGGAGGAAGAAAGTCTTCGAATGATGAATTACCTTCAGTTCGTCATTTATCCTCAAGGAGGCTATCTCCCGGAGGTCGAGATGGGCCTGCACCAAGGGGCATCCATAGGGTTGGTAGAATTCCAAGAAATATGAGCCCAAGTAGATGCACTGGTGAAGATGGTTCTGATTTGGTTGGACTCGGGCATGAAGAAAAGTTCATGAGGTGTTTGCCTAATGATTTTGTAGATCCTGTATTTACTCGTCGTCAACCTCCATATGAAGGACTGGATGATCAGTTTGCTCGAGGGAACAGGGACTTTTCTGTGCAGAGGAGGGGTCTTCCTCGATTTCGATCAAAATCCCCTGTTAGATCCAGACTGCGTTCCCCTGGCCCATGGTCATCTCCTCGAAGAAGATCTCCAGATGGATTTACTGGACCTCCAGAATTAACTCAGCGGAGATCTCCAGCAATTTACAGGATTGAAAGGATGAGATCCCCTAATCGCGCCTGTTTCCCGGAACAGATAGTGGCTAGAAGGCGAGGCTCTCCTCCCTATTTGGCTCGGTCATCTAACGAAATGAGGGATATGGATTCTGGAAGGGACCATGGCAATCTGAGGTCTGTTATACCCAATAGGAGGAGCCCATCTGACCGGGGCCTACCTAGAAGCTCTAGGAGATTTGATATTTTAGATCCTCGAGAGAGAGTGGATAATGATGATTACTTTGGAGAGCCCATACGCACTGGTAGATTTCATGAATTTGGTGCTGATGGAAGTGTCGATGAAAGAAAGAAGTTGGGTGAGAGACGGGGACTGGTACGTTCTTTTAGGCCTCCTTATAATGGTGATGATGGTGAGAATTTTCATTTTCAAGTAGATGATGGGTCCAGGCCTCGTAGGTTCTGTCCAGAACCTGATCCGGATTTTGTTGACAGAAATAGCTTGAGGGAAAGGGAGTTTGACAGGCCGTTTAAGAATCGTCCTACAATTGCATCTAGGAGAATGAGAGGCATGGAAGAGCAAGAAGGAAACTACCGGCATGGTGGGCAGGGGTGGAATGACAATGGGTTTGATGATATGACCGAAGTTAAAAGAAGAAGATTTTGACTTAGTTTATTTGCTGCTCTTAATGAACAGAAAACCAAGTGTCTTTTCTGGTGTGGTGGGAGACGAGTAGATGGGGGAGAAAATATGGTTATCTGCATCCTCATCTAGGACGTATTTATTTTACCTCCTAATAATTGCGTTTACACCTTGCAAGCAGTTGCTGGAATTATGACAAAAGATAAGGGATGCCTTGTTTTGGTTGGAATAGTGGACTACGAGTAGAAACAGTTTTAGTTATCAGCGTTCTAATTAGGATTTGCCAGAAATGCAGAGAGTGCATGGTTTGCATGGAATATTTAAAAAGTTATGACATTGCTAATACTGGCGTTGCTTTTTTGTGGGGCAATCATATATGGCGTATCAATGGCTCAATACTTGTTAATATACATCCGATGCTTAAGTGGTCTCTGGACTACAAAGTTCAGTTCTCTTGCTACGGTAGCTAATTCTCTTATACGTCTGGTTCCTTTTTTGGGCCTAGGCATGAGTGTTAGCTGCAGCATATCAATCATATTTTATCAAGCTCTCTGCTGTCATAGATTATGTTGGTACATTATCTCTCCCATGGTCATGAAGAAGTTAGTTCTTGTAAATTCTGGGTTGGACCTCCAATAAAGTTTCTCCTAGTACTTTATTTGATGATACTGTTGTCTGCTTGGATGGAGAAAAATTTGAAGTATATCTATTTCAGCCACCAAGGGATCTTCTATAACAGCGCCCCTAATTTTGGTTTTTCTTTAATCATCCAACTACCATAGCTGTGTTCCTCGGATCACATTATGGTGACTGTTGGGCCTATGGCTTTGTGCCATTAATTTGCTTTAATGCATATAACCCCTTTCTCAGCAGGTAGGCCACACTATTTTTGATTGTGATGCTGATCATTGTTTTTTGCTTTGTTGGCGAAATAGAATCTGCATGTAGGATGGCACCATTACATCCTGGAGCTTTTTTTCACTGGTGGGATTCACAAGGTATGGTGGCTGCATAATTGAGCATCATGGTGTGTACTACCATCTGGTGGATTATTGAATTGTTGTGAAGCAGGTGTCCTGTGCTGACATTCCTTTGCAAAATGTTGTTTCAAGCAATAAGCTGACAGTGCTTTTGCTTTGTGATTTATTGATGTCTAAAGAGGAGAAAAATGGCCTTGCAAGCGTCTTAGGAAGCAAACAGTCAAGGTTTTAGTTATGTTAGAAAGGTGAGCTCCCACGTCCCATTTGTTGCTCAAGAACTTGAAAATTCTGGAGTTCATTAGAAAAAAATGATGCGCGAATATGCTGTGTTGGTGATTGTTGGATGATGGGTGCTCATCGGATCTGAAAGTGACTCCTCAATTAGGAAATGTGTGTGGTGGGTTTTGTTTCTGCATCCCACAGATGATCTGAACATTGCAGAGTTCTGATCTGTTGTGCCCTTGTTTGCACCACCCATTTTCTGCATGCTAAATAGGGCTTCATGGGAGATTTTTCTTTTGAAATGCAGGTAGACCCTGGCTCTAATTGGTTTGGCACTCTTTATGGGATATTAAGTTAGTATTGTTATAGAAGCCTTTATGTATTAGTAACCAGGTTGAATCTGATGAGAGGTTGAATTTGCCGGTGTAACGCTTGGGAGGGAGAGGAGGCAGCTTGGGAGCAAGAGATCTTGCTGATGATAGGATTTGATTCTGGGAATAGTAGGAAATGGAGGAGTGGGGATTTGATGTAGTTATGTAGTAGTAGGTTTAAAAATGAACTACAATCGCTCATTGTGTGGGTGATCAGAGTGCCGTATAGGGCGCCTGTCCTGTTTCAAAAGAAAGATGAATCCCTTAGACTATGTGTTGACTATCGTGCTTTTAATAAGCTGAGGGTTCAAAATACATTCCCAGTTCCGCAGCTGCCATCCACATTTCTAGTGACAGCGGACTATAAACCTGTAAAATTTGCTGGCATATACTGCCCCTTGTGGCAATGTTGAGAGCTAACCAGTATAGTGATATTCATTGTACGAGATTCTTGTCATTGGGAACTTTGAAAAGTGTTAAAGAGTGTTATTTATTTTGTCGAGCTGGGAATAGTCGGGAAGTTTTCGGGTCTTTAGCAGAGTTGGTAATGATGGCTTCATGGTGGACTCTAGGTAGAATTGAAAGCTAATTTGGATCAAAAGAGCTTCCCTTGGAAGTCAAAAGTGAGCTAGAAGTTGGAAGTGGTCAAAGTGTGCTTTGCGTGTTTGAAGTTATGTTCAAATCTAAATGACCCATTTATCCCCCTTGTAATAGCGTGGGATGCTATTTTAGGAAAAAATATTCAATGCAATGGTAAGTTTACGGTATCACTGTCACGTAGTGTTATTAATCAATTAAAAGACTACAAGTAAGCAAATGAATATCACTATTTTCATAATTATTAGTAACTACCACACTTAATTATCAATGCATAGAATTAATAGGATTCATTTTGCTTAGTTGTGGTTTAATTCGTTGGTGACACCACGTGACAGTGATGATGTGGTGTTATCGTTGTATCGAATATTTTCTTCTATTTTAGGGGGGACATTAAGGTTGAAACACTATTTTATTAAGCTACAAGAAATAAATTACAAACAAAGAATTTATTTTTCTCTCCATTAATTTCTAGAAATTTCTTTGGACATCCAATTTGACTTGCATGTTCAAAATCAATTAAGCTGGGGGCCAATTATCAAGATAGAGCACTGGTAGATTACTGCAACCACTTGATTCGGGCCGGGCAGAACGGCAAAGTTCTACGTAGTGAAATTTCTTCTGATAAATTTTTTATCCATTTTTTTTTATTGATCATGAATTCTGAATTTAAGCCGTATTGATTGTATAAGGTGGGTTTTACAATTTTTTTTTTTTTTAAAAAAGGTAAAGTTATTGATTGCTAAGTTAGGTCTTAGCAGAGAGTTGGCCTCTCCTACACCCTAACTTAGCAAAGTACCATGTTTTAAGAGATCCTAAGTGACTTTAGTTTCTATTTCTACAGCATAAATAGATAAGAAAATCAATGGAAGCCATAAATTTCAGACAATTGGACCTAAAAAATGTTCAAACTACAAAGATTAATCTATTAAGGTTTAATCTGATTTTTACTAATCGAGATTATATTATTTAGTATTTACCTCTAACACTAAATCACATACCTTATTCATATATACATTAACACGCCATAACCTTTGCTACTCTTGTAATCGTTAAATTTAGGGTAAAAATCATAATTGGTTCCTGAACTTTGACTCTATTTTTAATTTTTTGAATTTACCCACTCAATTATCAGTTTTGTCTCAAGTAAGTCATTTCGTCCATTTTTACGATTAGATTAACATTGAAATAGATCAAATTTGACTAGTCTTTTGTTGATCTAATGAAAGAAATTGATAAAAATACTTAAGTGAAATGAAATTAATAGTTTAGAGATTAAATTTGGACAGTTGAAAGTTTAAATATCAAATCAAAACTGAAGACAAAGTTTAAGGAGTAATTATCAGTTTTACTCTTAAATTTAAAACAAATCACTCATCCACTACACGCTACAAGCACACATTTTTTTTTAAGTAAAACACAATCATATTAGGATCAATTCATAGTAAAATATAACTTAAAACAATAGTTATTACTCGTGTTTGAAGACACGATGAAACATAAATATTTGAACGCCCAAAGAATCGATCACAATTGATCGGGATAGGATTCTCGATTTTGGGCCACCCTCAGAATAGAAGCCCTGCGAGTCTGGAACGCCCTATTTTCTTAGAATAGAAGCCCTGCGAGCCTGGAACGCCCTATTTTCTTAATATCCGGCCCAACAAGAACAACCTTATCCAAGGTATAAAGGAAGCCCAGACGAGCTTAGTGGTCCAACCCAAGCCGAACCCTAGCACTGAAATGCACCCCACTAGGCCACGCGTCCAAAAGGATAGGGGGGCCATCTTTGTAACCAAGGACAGACAAACCCGCCTGTTGGGAGTGGTGGTGCGAATCGTCGTAGGAACAGTAACCACGATAATGCCGGCTAACAGGATTCTATGGCAGAGAGAGGACAAAAGGTCCCCAGCAAGTCGAAAAGCAAGAGGAGGAGTCGCTGGGAAATCCTAGGGCAGGGACTAGTATAAAAAAAACAGTATCACTCCACAAAGGAGGAGGACTCTTGATAAGGAATTTCGACGGTAGATGGAATGATAATCCTACTGTCCAGCTGACTGTAATCGTTTACCAGACCCTCTCCCCCATTTTTCTCAATAACTCTCAGAATTTAATATACATTTTCAAGGAGCAAGAGGCTCCGTTATAGTGGATGTAACTACAGTCCATTAGTTGGGGCGAACCACTTATCTCTTGTGTCTTCTTTAAACTTTGGCTTGATCACTCATTTCAGGTATCTAACTAACTTGTTAAACCCATTGCCGATCGTCGGGCTTGGGCCGTCAAATTCGAGACATCATCAACAATAATAATTTTTCTTTCTTTCATTTCTTTGATTACATCATTTAAAATTTATTTTTACCCATTATTTTTTAAAAAATATTGACAAAATTTCTCAAAATACGTAATTCAATAAAATTTTCTCAACATGTGTATATTATTGTGTATGAATAATATATAAATTAAAAAACATGTTAAATTATAAATTCATCGAGTGTTAAATGATTGAATGTGTGATAGAAATAAATGATGTAATAAAAAATTAAGGCCCCGTTTGGTAACCGTTTATTTTCGTTTTTTTTTTGTTTTTGTTTTTATTTTTTGACCCAAAAAAAAATCAAAATATGTTTGGTGAATGTTTTCGTTTTTTTTTCAGCTCTGTTTTGAAAACAATGGCAAATTATGAAAACATCAAAATAGGTGTTTTTGAAAACACGGAAAAACCAAAACACGCGGTTCTCCTCTCCCCCATTTAATGAGGTCTAGCCTTCGAACTCCCTTAGCATAAAAAAAAGGATTTTTTTCATTCCAACTATAAAATCATTTCCTCTTCTCTCGTTCGTCTCTCACTCTCTCGCTCCAGCAGCAGCGACATCTCTCTCTCTCGTTTCAGACAGCAGCTTCGAAGAAGCTTCTCTCTCTCTCGCCCTTCTCTGATGGGTTCTTCTGGAATGGGTTTGGTTGGATTTTGTGGATGATTTATGGGGGT
>CM042201.1:14812900-14860262 GCA_023539305.1 Ilex asprella
AGGGGTGGCTGTTAATGGTGGATTTTGGTGGTTGTGGTGGTGGATTTAGGTGGTTGTGATAATGGGTTTTAGTGGTGGGATTTCGGTGGTGGTGGGGATGGGCTGAAGGTGGGTTTCGGTTGTGCTGGTGGGTAAATAGGTGGGTTATGTGGTGGCTAAACAGGGGGTGGTGTGCTGGGTTTTTGGTGGTTTGGTGGTGGCGATGGTGACTGGGTGGTGGTGCTGGATTTTTGATGGTATTAGTGGTGGCGATGGTGGCTGAGTTTGGTGGTTTGGTGGTGGCGATGGTGACTAGGTGGTGGTGCTTGGTTTTTGGTGGGTTTGGTGGTGGCGATGGTGGCTGGGTTTGGTGGTGGCGATGGTGACTGGGTGGTGGTGCTGGATTTTTGGTAGTATTACTGGTGGCGATGGTGGCTGGGTTTGGTGGTGGCGATGGTGACTGGGTGGTGGTGCTGGGTTTTCGGTGGTATTAGTGGTGGCTGGGTTTGGTGGCGATGGTGGCTGGGTAGGGTGAGTGGAGATGTATTTGGGTGAAAATGGAATTGGCATTAAAAAATTAATCAAAATAATTCAATGAATTATGAAAACACTATTATAATACCAAACATATTTTTTATTTTTGTTTTCATAATTTTTTAAATATAAATGATTATCAAACATGTTTTATATTTTTAATTTTTATCACCAAAAAAATAAAATTTTGTTATGTTTTTTTTATAAAAAAAAACATAAAAACGAAAACGTTACCAAACGCACCCTAAGTTATTAGATATTTTATTATATAAATTTTTGTTTTTCACTCCAATAATGACTCAAGACAAATCGTTGAAGGTGACTTCAACGCACCGAAAAACTTCAACGCATATGTCACAACGACTTTAAAGTTTTCTTTGAATTGCTGAAGGACTTTCCGTGTTGACCTATTTTAGCCAGTCAAAGCAAATTGCAAACGACCTAAAAAGTCTTATAACCAATCAAACACGCACCCTTCCACTTCATTTCCCGTAGGGGTGATAATTTTTGACACAACACGATAATTTGATATGAACACGATACAAATAAATAGATTTGAATTGATTATTTTTTGACACAAACCCGTGTATGACACGACCAATCAACACGAAATGTTAATGGGTCGTATTCGGATTCAACCCGCTTAACCCATCAACACGAAATTTTTAACTCGAAAGAGATTATCATAACTTTTTCGTTGCATGTATGAGTTTTCATGTTTTGATACCTTATTTTTTTCATTACTTCTAATGTTTAATTTGGTTGCGTAATGTACGATTAACATATTTAATTAGTATTATATAAATAAAATATTAATTATTTGTAACTGTTTATCAAGCACTGACATAATTATTGTATAAAAAAAGATATTATTACTCATTATTATTATTATTATTAGGTTAATTTTTAGTTTGTAGAAAAAATATGAGAAGAGATTCAATTAAGTGAAAATAAAATCTTAGAGTTAAATTTTTTATTCAAAGTTTATGTGGGTCAACACGAACACGACACGAAAATAAACAGGTCAACTCGACACAACGTGATTAATTAAATGAGTTGGGTTAGGGTTGACTAATGTTCGACACGACACAAACTCGACATAACACAACTCGATTGTCACCTCTAATTCCGTGAGTAAAGTATTGGGTGTAACTTTGATATTAAGAAAAAAATTATAATTGGTTCTTAATTTGGTTTTTGAATTTTTAATTATTCTAATTTGATCCTTTAATTATACATTTTGTCATAATTAAGTCATTTTATTTATTTTTACCGTTAAATTAAATTGAGAGACTAGTCTGATCTATTCAATTTTCATCGTTAGATCATATGTTTTCATTTGATCTAACAGTAAAAATTGACGGAAGGATTTAACTGAGAGGAAATTAATAGTTGAGGGACTAAATTATAGTAATTAAAAATTTAGGAACTAAATTAAAATTGAAATCAAAGTTTAGGGATTAATTATGAAATTTACCTTTGATATTACGTTATTATTGAAATGTGATATCACCAGTTAATAATAAAACATCAAATAAAATTGGTGAAACTCACTATTCTGACATGCTAGTTATGATTACTATTACATTGAATATATTTTTATATTTATCAATAGTTATTAAAATAATAAGAGTAACACTATTTACTGTTAATTAAGAATGTGGTGTCACCGTTGCATTGAATATTTTCTCGACATATCAACATGATCAAAATTTTGTTTAAGTTCATTGTTGTAATCACTTAGGAAATAAAAATGTTTCGACCAATTTCGAAAACATAATAGAAACAAATAAAAATTTTGAGAATTATTTTTTCGAAATAATCAAAATATACCAAAGCATTTTTAAATATTCTGAAATAATTGATGGTATGTGAAGAGCAACACAAGCACCAATATCAGGTAACTTTCTGTACGTGTCAATAAAAAATTATTTAATTACACAACAACTCATATAATACTATTTAAAAAATTAAACAATTATTATTTTCTATCTATAATACTCGTTAAATACTTATTTTCTATCTATAGTACCCATTAATTGTATTATTCATGTCGAACTTTAATTTGACCTATTTATTACTCATGTCAATTAATTGTGTTATTTACGAATTTTGTGTCGGGTCGAGTTTGTGATAATGGATAAAATTGACACTCCTAACAAACAATATTCATTATTTAATAAAATATAAGGGCAAGCTTATTTATTATATTATTTGTTTATTTCATTTTAACATGCATTGTTACGGAAAGGATATATTGAGAAGAAAGTTTTTCAAGGCTTGGAAAAGATTTTTGAACAGATGATAACCACAAACACTTACACTTAAAAAGTGTAAAGTCCATGACATTCATATAAACTCTCTCACACACACCCTAAGGCTATCCGATGTGAGATAGTCCCAGTCCACCAATACCTAGGCCCTAAGACTTCACTCGAAATATGGTCAGGCCCTAAGTGAGGGGAAACTGAGCCCAACACCAAAATCGCCCTAGAAACCCACATGGGCTAATTGGGATTGTTTTTTAATAGATCATAACCACAAACGCTTACACTTAAAAAGTGTAAGGTCCATGACATCCATATAAACTCACACACACACCTTAAGACTATCCGATATGGGATAGCCAGCAAGGCTTTGAGAAGATGAAAACTATACTTTTAGTACTTAGCTATACCCTCATATAGGAGATTGATTATAATGACATACTTTCATGTTAGCAAAAGAAGATCCACTGTGCTTTTATTTTTATCTATTTGTTCATCAAAGGTTAAGGTAGTTCATTCAAGTTAAAAGACTCGGAATTCTCCAATTTTATACGAGTTCTAATTTTGTTATAATCATCAATAAGTGTTTGTCCTGCAAGTCTCCAAAGATTCCTCTTCGGTTCCAATGATGCTTCGACGTTTACATAGTAAATGTGTCTATTAAAAAATATAAATTTGAATATGAAAAATGTGAAATTAAAATAATAAATAAATTAATTTGATTTTAAATAAGAGTTCTAGGGCTTGATTGAATTTTTAGCCTTCGATTAAAGTATTTATACAGGACCCGCACAAAAATTATCTATGTACCTGAAGGGGTTAGCCCCCATTTTTACACGTGTTTGAACATTAATTATGCTCACATGATGTTGGCAAGATTAAGCACATGACTAAGAATCTGAAGAATACTCTACTAAGCCTTTTATTCGAACCGAGCTAATTAGAGGTTCAGTAAACAAGGAAATAGATCAAATCTCTTTACGATTAACGCCCATCGACCTGATCAGCTAAGCAAGGGAATAACTTGGCATGTACCAAGGCGAGCTCATAAAAGTGTTTGGCAAGGCAAAAGATCAGTTTGTACCAAACCAAGTTCTTTATCCAGTTCGACAAATGTCGGATCTGCTCGGCTCTGGATAAGCCCGAGCTGTTTCAAAGAGATTGACACATGGATAAAGATTCCCTTAAAACTTAGGCAATCAGATAAACAAAATCAACGAAAAATAAGGATATTCGGAGAGATTGTTGGAGAAGTGTCGGTAACTTCCCAAACTTAAAGACTGAAAGAAAGGAATGTGTGCCACCTTACATCGAAATTAACAGAAACCCTAAGGGAGACATAGTCTATAAAAAATGGAAGAAATCAAGGTGAAATGTACGCTGGACTCTCCTTGTCTTCGTGCAATTATTCTTGTTCCAGTACTGACTTAAGCATTAAAGTGCCTTTGATCGAAGGACTTCGATCTTGGACAGTTTGTTCGTTTTGTAAAAAGAAGATTGGGAAATAAAATTCAGAATTCTTTTCAAAAATCATATCATAAACTTAACGTGAGGTAACATCAATTTGTTGCCTCAACAGTACCCATTCCTACATGGATAACTCATTACGTTGGAGGAGTTTATATATATATATATATATATATATGTATATATAAAATTAAAAAAGGGAGGAGGCAATAGAGAATGCCCAGAGACCACCCTGATAGAATATCACTGGTGAGATCATAAGGTCTCTAATCACATTCATTACTCCTATCGGGAACGAATCTAACTAGGCAAACATAGCGGTCAACTACTGAGCCCCAATGTGAACTTTAAGACTCAAACTTTCAACTTTGAGGTAAGAAATTCGGCTGGTACCCCGCAGTACCACCCCAATTAGTGGTCCTAGAGGAGGTTAAAATGATCCCCACGTATACTCAATGTTAGTTGCAAATGTTTAGTGATCAAATTCAAATATCTAAGCCCAAGGTAGTTTAGTAGAGATAGAGATAAGTTGTAAATTCAGACATTCCGAGTTTAAAATTTTACAGCTTCTTTATGACAAGTTACAAGAGATTTATCAACCATGAATTTCATATTTTCAATATGAATGATCTGCCTTTGATTAGACTGGAAATGAAATTAATCAAAGTGTGTGTAAGCTAATCTAGACACATCTGATGATTATACAAAAAAAAAAAAAAAAATCCAAATACCTCAATCCATAGGAATATGTTTTCCAAATAACAAGAAACAGTGGAAGTGTTTGTAGTCTGTGTGCCAAATGATAAAAGAAAATGGAATAATCCCCAATAAATATTTCCGCCGTTTTTGTGTGTTTGATAATAATAATAAAAAAATTAATTAAATGTTCTTCGTACTTCTGATTATAAACTATATCTCGACTGTAAATCATTAGTCAAAAATCACACAAATTCACATAAATTTAAATCTTATGCAACCAAAACACTTTTTATGAGGCCATAAACTTTTATCCACTAAGATTTTAGCGCATATATATATATATATTTAATTTTGTTATTTTTTATTATTTTATCGTTTTGCAAATGATAGAATAAATGGATTGGGTTAGTGTCAAACACAATTAACACGTTTAATTACTGTTATAGGAATAAAATGTCAATTATTTGTTATTTTTTTATCAAATATTAACATAATTATTATACAAAAAGTTTATTTTTAAACATTTTTATTGTCATATTTATTAATTTTTAGTTTATAGAAAAAATATGAACATTTATTTAATTAAGTGATAATATAATCTTAAATTTAAATTTTAATATTAAATTTTTTATTCACGAGTTATATAAATCGTTACAAACACGGAATAAAAGTAAACAAATTTAAATTAAATTAAAATTAATTAATTCTCGACATAGCCCGTAATGACACACAACACAACGCAATTGCCGTGCTTAAATTTAGCGGCCCAATTGTCTATTTCTCTCTCCACCGCCAAACTTCCACAGCCCAAACAACCTAGACCGCAAATTCGACCCAACAAAGGTAACGGGGTTGAATCAATCAATCAAACTCTCTCTCTCTCTCTCTCTCTCTCTCTCTCTCTCTCTCTCTCTCCCCATCTGTCTTACAAATTTCGTTTGACCCCCTTTGCACTGTATCTACGTTTTGCCTCTCTATCTCTCTCTCTCGATGTTGGTTCTTCAATTGACTACTTTGTGGTAGATATTTAGATGTACACGCAAAACATATATATAGATATACTTACAAATTGTTTCTATTAGATTGTACTTTTATCTATTGGTACGTGTTCATTTTTCAATTTGGTTTTGGTTTTGGTTTGTTCGAATTGGATGCGACAAGGTTTTTGCTTTGATTTCTGAAGTCAGAAGAGTTGTTGAAGGTTCGAAGTGTATTCTTTTTGAAGAATTAATTAGGGTTTTGCTTTTCTTTCAATTTTTTATTTTATTTTATACAATAAAGGAGTTTTTTTTTTGTTTTATCTATTAAAATTTATAGTATAGTGAGTATAAATGGTTACTATCAATAGGGTAAACTAAATTTCTTTGTATTACATGTGTGATGAATCAGGATGTTAATGAGATGATGAATCAAGGAGGCACCGCTGACACCATAACCACATTGAATCCGAATTCGGTCGAGGTAATTGCCCAGCCCTCTTTCCAAATATTTCTGTGTGTATGTGTATGGATTGCTATTTATATTGACTAGCACCCCAATGATGTTAGTTCACCAAGTTTCATCCTTGAGCCAGTATTTCTTGAAGCAAAAGTTACACTATCTCTCACTAAGCAGAAGCAATAAATCTACACAATACTGTTCCATTAATCAACTCCACAGAACCAAGCCTTATCCGAAGTATTGGCTTCGGTTCAAACTGTTCCACCACTCCACTTAATTTACTGTAAATTGTCTGTTGAACTACAAGCTATTGCAAGTCTAAATTAATGAGCGCCAAAACTAAAGCCTGATAAAAAATCATTCAACGAAACAAACAATATCCTTTGGACAGTTACATATTACACATTCACAAGGAACCACTTGTTTGTACTAATTTAAATAGCTATCCATACACTTACACATACACACAGAGATATATGGAAAGAGAACTACATATGCATACACAAATATTCACAAGGAACCACATGAAATGGCTTTGTCAGTGAGATTTTCAAGTTGCCAGGTGCAATCCATCTTTTTTCAACTGTGTGGGATTGTCCTGGGTTTTACTTTGAGGACTGAAGAGATTCTGATGTACCATCCTTTTGAATTACTTCCTTTCAGCACAACATTAGATCTGTCTTATGGTGTAGAATCGTTCAGGAATGTTGATGGATCACTTCTTTTAGTAGCTTCCATTCTTTGATTTTTGTGGTCCTGATATCTAGATTGTTTTTGACGGTGTTGCTTGATTGCACTGAATTTGCAAAACATTTGTCTGGTGGACGGAGTCTGCATCGTCTGTTCCTATTTTTGTAATTGCCCTTTTGTTTTGACGTTCAAAACACTAACAAGTTTAGTTTTTTATATCTTTCTGATTCAGTCAATTAATGTGTACTTAATTTGTTGCATTTGGAACGGTTGAGTTCTATTAATGCTTGCAGCTTGAGTGTGTGGATGTTGGAAGGAAATTTTTACACATCTTGATGCCAATCATAATGTAGAAAGCTATACCATTATGGTTCCCTTCCCTCTGAGTTGGTTTAGGTTCTGCAATGTAGGAGAAGTGCCAGGAAGCACTCATCTACTCGGCATGATTGGAAGTCACCGTACAACTGTGCAGAAAACTTCTAATTTTGCAGTCTATATTTGTTGTGGGTTTGGTTGTGAAAGTCATATTGGTGTAGGGCTTACTGGGATGAAGAAATTTGCTTAGCAATTTAAAAGGTTGGAGTTGGCTAGATCTTGGAGGTTATAGGTTGACACTGGACAACCCCTTGCCCTCCTGGCCGAAAACAAATCCATTACAATTATTGTCAGCTAATGAGGGGAATGAATAAGAGCTAAGAAATGGGATAGCATTGGTCACGATTTGGTAGATTAGAGTTTACGAATGAATTAAATGGTTGTTCTAGGGTTGTGAACAACAACTTGAAAATCATAACAAATGGGAACTGAGAAGAAAAGGAGAAGTCGTCACGTGGGTTTCACCTTTGAATGGACGAGCTACATCATACAAAAATAATGTAGATGTTTATGGACTGCTGTGGTTTATCTTAAGTCTGGTAGCCAAAGACACTCCTAAAATACTGATTTTCACTATCAAGACTGGGTCTTTACTCTTGAAAGACTATTAATAGGAACCAAAAAAGCATCCAAAATATGATGCGTGGATTACAATTACAGCACATGTCCCTTAAATCTCAAAATTGAGAATATGTTCACGACTCTAAAGTTTTTGAAATGCCAATAAAATTTACCAAGTCAGGAGATTTGTTACATTTTGAAAGTATACAGGAGCAGTTAACTTGATTCTTTCAGCTCCCTCATGAATAGGGGCTAAACATCTTTTCTTGGTTATGGAGAAGGTCGATTAGCTTGTTATTAACTGGTAAATCTATATCTTTGTAAATCATCTGGTCATGAAAATCCTTTACAGTGGAGTTGAGTTGGGTCGCTTCCATGGCGCATTTGGGCAGCTGCTGTCGGAAAGCATTCGGGCTGTTTAACCTACCGATGTATGGATTTCATCTTACTTTAGGTGTAAAGAAGGGCATTCCTAATATTACTTTTGCCTTTTCCTCTGAAGATTGAGGGGTACAGTGTTATTTAAAGAGTAAAACAAAGACGTAAAGCGAATAAAAGTGAATTGATCTCTTGAGGGCCTAAGCGAGAAGCGAAACGAGCGCTTCATTGAAGCAAAACGAACAATATAAAAAATAAATAAATATTTTAGTTTCATGATTACTCATAAATATTCAAGTTTTAACTTTACAAATATAAAATATTTAAATGCAATCAAAATAATAAACATCAACATATTTTAAATAGATAAGATATTAAACATTGAACATTATTGTATTCTAAAAATAATCAATTGACATAATCACGTCATCTAAATGTAAAATTAGCAAATGTGGGTTCGACTTTCACCGTGATTGATTAATATCACCACTAAACAAAGCACTCATAAATAGAGCATATAACAAATTAATTAATCAATTTGATTAACCAAGCAAATTGATTAACAAGAGCATTCGCATCAAAATAAAGCATTAAACATTATCTAATCATAATAAGACAGATTGTCATATGATACTGTTACACGAATCAATCAATTTATTTTATACATATAACATCATCTTTGCCAGAGTTTGGTTAATGTTAAAGGAGGACGAGGAGGAGAAAATAAAAAAATGCAGTCAGGCGTTTGCTTTTCTCGCCTGGCTCGCTTCTTCGCTTAGGCTCGCTTTTCCTCGCTTTACTTAACTTCGGTTCGCCTTGGATCTTCAAGGCGACCAAGGCTTGCTTCGCTTCTCTCCCAGGCGCTCGCTTTTCGCAACACCAGAGTGGTAACATGTTACTTGGTTTTCCATATTTTTTGGTCAAGGAACTATCAATGATCAAACAAAGTTGTTGAAGATCACGTGCTTAGAACCTTTTTTTTATGCCTTGTACTGGCAGGCGTTCAGTTTTTGGTTTGCTTGTGGTGGTTTTTTTCCCCCTCCTCCTGTACCTAGAATGGTTTGGTGCACGTCTTCAATTACTTACTTCATCTTTTTGTTCTTTCTTATCTAATAGTTGTTTTAATGACTGCAATCTTTCTTTATTTTGATGATTCTTATAAACATCAGGTTCTTGATTCTTCGCAAGTGTATACATCTTCATATTATGCCCCATCTAGTGGATCTGCGGCTGTACCATGGACCACACAAAGGGCAGATAATTTCTCGACGGAGAATGGGATTCTTACTAATTCCAGCTACCACCAAGATCAGCGTGCTGAGCCTCATTCAAGGAATGCCCAGGATGGTTTGAGTGTGGGATCGCTGGCTTCTGCTTCAACTTCTGGAACAGCAAATGTACCACAAGCATATAGCAACTATGCAACATACCCAAATACTGATCCCTATGGATATAACAATACAGGATACACAGGTTACTACAATGGCTATCAGCAGCAATCTAATCAGTCTTACCCTCAGCCTATAGGAGCATATCAAAGCACAGGTGCTCCTTATCAGTCTCTTTCCTCATTTCAGAATACTGGGTCTTATGCTGGGCCTGCAAGTTATTCAAGCACTTACTACAATCCTGGTGATTATCAGACATCTGGAGGTTACCCAAGTGGCAGTTACAGTAATCAGACCAACTTGTGGCGTGAAGGGAACTATGCATCCTACACTTCTCATCAATACCCAAACTACACTCCTGACTCAAATAGTGCTTATAGTTCTAGCAGTGCCACTGCAAGTTTACAACAATATCAGGAACCTTATAAACATTGGGCAGAGTATTACAATCAAACTGAAGTCACCTGTGCCCCTGGGACTGAAAACATTTCTGTTCCTAGTACGTCTACTACAGCGTGTCCTGCTCCTGCTCCTGCTGTCACGGGTGGATATTCAGCTTCAAACAGCCAGCCACCTGTACCTTTTACTACTCCTTGGAGGCCAGAGTCCAGTTCATCTGAACTGCTTTCAGGGCAGGTTTGGTGTTTACTGTTTCATAGAGTGTGCAGTTTTCCAAATTCTGCTTGTTTCCTACCCATGATGTTGAGATGGTTTTTTATGTAAGAATACATACACAAAATTATATTATTGTATGTTTATATATGCTGTTTGTCTTATCCCAACTCATAAGTATTAAAATATATGTGCATGAATTAAGGACTATATACAATAAAGCAGGTATACATTCCCGAAATTGAACTCACTTCCAGTTGTTTATTTGGTCTTAACAACACCAAGGATGTGCAGTAGGCCTAGGTTGAGGTACTGTTCAACAGCAGTAGGTCTGTATTCACTCCTGTCTTACTTTCCTGTTTTTTTTGTTTCTTAAAGTGAACAGAGGTAACAGAGATAATGGAGAGGGATATTTTATTAGAACTTTGGTTAGGGGAAATGGTAAAGAAATGATTGTTTTGAGTTGAAGGATTGTAATTTTTTTTCGTTTGTGTACCTAAGTATAGTGATATCTTAATAATGCTTCAATTAAGGGCAACTGTGTAATGAATTGACGATGCAGAAAATATGGTATCTTACAACTCTTATGCAATTTCATTAATCTATACAGGAAATTTCACATTTGCCAACAATATATTCACAATTTTTTCACAAGCATACATGTTAAACATACCTGCTGTCTTATTCACACAAGAAAGTACAAACTTGTTTTTATCAATTTGCTGGGAGCTGAATAAGGTGAAATTTGCACATGTTTTTATATGAGACTATGAAATAGAAATAAAGGCTTCTTTGTATTCAAACTTTCAAATTCTGGAGCTACAAATAAAACATTCACATCCTTGTTTAATTGCGACTCTTACTCAAAACTTGAGTGAAAAGTTACCCTAATTGATGTTACTGAGGTGACTTGATCTTCTTGCCAGCTGCCTATGACAACCAGTGGCTATAAACTTCAGTATGGGTCACTCTCATGAGTATCCAGATCCCTAGTAATGTCCATTGATGCCTAGGTGTTGCAAAACAACCTTCATTGATTTAAAGGTGGAAGCTCCTTCCATGTTGCATATGTAGTCAGCTGTTATAGGATATTGTATTTCTTCATTAGATTTCGCAGATTCTCGCCTTTGCTTAAAGTCATAAGGTTACAGTCTCTGAGTGCTTAAAACCTAAAGTTGGAATGTCTATTTGAGTCGCTATAATGCTAGCATGCATGGATCACCCCTACCACCCCTAATAACAAAAGAAAAAGAGAAGGAAGGAAGGAAACCTTTACCAGTGTCAAAGGTCGGAAGTTAGGTTCTTTTCCCTGTGTAGTCTCCATATAATATGCTAATGACTTTTTCATCCTCCTAAGTAATAAAAAATTTCGTCCACTTGTAGGACTTAGAAAATGTCTCAACTCCATCGTAACCGACAAATAATGAATCATATATATATATATATTCATTTTTTCATATCTACCATCAGTTTTGGTGGGCTCATTAAACCATGTTTGGAGAGACCGTCTAAGGTTATAAATGGCATTTCTGAACATGGGCACTTCCTCATTTGCGTTTGGGTGTAGGATGGGACTCTTTGGGTGTTAGCTTATTTGTTGGTGGGTATTGCTGTGCTTAAGCAACCACTGGCTGCTGGCCTTATGCTCTAGGAGGTGACACATAGCCTTTGCTTGGGGTGGTAATCTACACTCACCCCCCTACCCCTTGAAAGGGAAATCGAAAAAGAAAAATGAAGAAAAAGGGGATTGAAGAATGTATGTTGGTAATGTGGATTTTTAGGTTATTTGATTGGACTAGTGGTGAAGGTTTGGACCCCCAGAAAAGTCCCTAACTCTGTTATGAACCTCCATGTAAGTGGCCCTTTCCCTGGGAATGGTGTTTTTGAAAGTTTAAAGTCATCGAGTTGCTTCAATATTTAAATCATCTGATTTTCAAAACAAGTAATATTTGTCTACAAGTTAAATTGTCTAATGTCCACAATGGTCAAGTTAGAGTTGTATGTTTCATTTACATCTCTGAGATTGGACATTTTTGACAATCATGTTCTACTCCCTTTTTCTGAACTATATGTTTAAGATTCAATGATGGTAATAGTGCCCTCTGTTTCTCCTGTAGACAAATATGGGTAGTTGAGTTGTAGCTGAGGTAACCCACAGTTTTTGTTTTCGTTTTCGTTAGATTCACACTATACCCTTATTTCTAGACAGGATCGTGCTTTAGAAAGCATGCTATTACACGGAGAAAGGTTTTACTTTATATAGCAGCATGGATGTGTGAATAAACCCTCCATTGAAGTTATTTTCCTAATGTTGTTAGTTTCCGGTGAGCAAAAAGCAATTAATTATTCTCTTTTACTTGCCGTCTGACATCTTTGTATGAATCTTGAATGCTCATTAGTGTTTTCTTATTGTAATTTTTTGGGAAATGTTGTTATCATAGATGCTTGTATTGCTTTGGTGGAGGATAAGTGACATTGTTTTAAGTTGCTTTCAAAGCAAGACAATATAGTCTTAAAGTTGTGCTACTCCTTATCTTTCTCCTATATGTATTGTTCATGTCATGTTCCTCTTTTAGCAGGTGTACAGGAGGGATATCGACAGGAGTATTTAATGTAAAAGAATACTGATACATTTTGTATTTTTATTGATTGATTTACTTGCCATTAAAAATGTTTGAATATGTCAATGCTGTAGACAAAGAAATTATTGTTGTTTTGTTCCAAATACCACTGTCTGTGATATGCCTCACCCTGGGATGTCTGGCTGCCTAGTTGCCTAATTTACTATATGTGGTTTATCCTTAATTGAATGATCAATGCTTAGTCGTGCTTGAATTGGATAATAAGATTGTTTGTTATAGTCTGTTCAGTAGGCCAATACTAATAAAATTATAAAAGCAATTTGCCCATATTCTCTTACAGTAATGTGGATTATTCGATACTATTGGTGAAGCTGTATTTTTGTTTATCTTAGATTCTTAGTAATAGTTATTGTATACTAGTGTGTGTTGTGTATGGTGTACCATATGATGATGAATTTGTGTAACAACTGTCCATGTTTTTCTCTTAAATACAATGGGATAAGGACGATGCACCTAAAAATTGGTTGTTGGATCAGTACAATTTCAAATTCGTATCACACATTGCACATAGCCATGTTATGACCTGAATGAAAATCATGAATTTAAACTTTAAACTTCTTGTGGATATGCTTCCTGACGATGTCATTCAACATTTGCTGAGATAGTTGCATGTTGTCATTCCTATTCCTTTAATCAAACGACAATATATGAAAATTTACCTTAAACTACTTGTGCGGTTGTGCCGACTAATGATGATATGGATATGTAAGCCATGGGAGTGTTAGTCAGTTGAGGGGGCTATTCTCGTTAATTTTCTCATACACATGATTAACAATTAAGATCGGGTTCTTCAATTGAAATGATGTTGTAAGATTCATTGCCTGATAGTGTAGGAATAAGTATTTTAATCATCTTGTTTTTTGAATCTTACTCTCTCTGGTTTTCTTCTCAGCCTGGTGCTACATTTAGTGGTGTTCATGATAGTTACTGGAAGAATGGGGCTCCAGGTTTCCGGAACAATCATCTTGGTCCACTGCTACCAAATGATCAAAAGCCTTTAGATATGAATCCCACTTATGAAAGCTATCAGAATCAACCAAAATCTGCACTTCCCCAGGGACCCAATACCCTATATCCTGCTACTCACACAGCACCCCCGAGTTATCAGTCCTCGTTGCAAACTGTGCCACACATTGTTCCACCGTTAGATTCTCAAAGGGTAAGCAAACTGCAGATTCCAACAAATCCTAGAATTGCTCCCAGTTTGCCCTTGGGTTTACCCAAAACCGATAGGGATAATTCTGCAACCAGTGCAGCCACAAAGCCAGCATATATTAGTGTTTCACTGCCGAAGCCAAATGACAAAGTGTCATCGCATGATGCTGCTGATTCTATACAGAAGGTAAGACCCTGGCTTCGTTTTACAATGGTCTGACTTAAAATAAAATATGCATTATTCTGGCAAGACTAGACATTGGGAAATAAGTTTTTAATTTCAAAGTGCCAAAATGCACGAATAATTTGATTCTCAGAACTCTAGTTCCAGTTTTGATTTTCCAATTGGTTTATATCTTGGCATAATGTAGCATGGATTGCTGACTCAAGATATCAATCGATGCAGTCTGCTAAATGGAGTGACTGATGTGATTATTCTTCTCGTGTTTGTCACTATAGTTAACATATTGAGAACATGCCAATCTTTGATTAGTATTCCTAGATTTGTTGTTGAAATGTTTGTAGCTACATTGTACCTGTATCTTGTAATATTTGTTGTTTTATGTTTTTTTTTTGGGGGGGGGGAGGGGCTTGCTTGTAAATTTGTTGTGTTGTTGGTGTGGGTTCTTGTTTTCATTTGTTTTATTTGAAAGATGTCAATCATGTAATTTTATGCTTAGCCACTTTTACCTTTGGTATTGTATGATTTATGTTGAGATAATTGTGCTTCCAACTTCTGTTTATGTCAATTGGCAAGAGTTGCATCCACTCTATGTTTTGTAGGTCCCACAAATTTGCTCTCTCCTCCCTCCCTCCTGATGTTTGTCCATTGTAGTGAATCCAGGCATGGAGTCTTTCTACTTTTCTGCGATAAACTTGCTGTCCTATCTTCCTGTATGCCCTGATTTCTTCTTGAACATGGTTCAAAGTATCGGCCAATATCATTACGAGTTGGATATGACTCGACACCTTCCGAGGCTATACTGTTACACGATACGTATAAACTCCGAGTCGCGCATGATTTGGCCGAGTCGTCCGATTTTTATCCAAGTCTGAGTCGCTTAGTTATTGTCATCGAATCGGCCAATACGGTTCTGCGACTCTGCGATATGACCTAAATTTCTCGTCATGTTCAACGTTCTTTTTAGATCGTATCGCCCTATAACGTGCCACGATGTCGCGATTGATGTGTCCTAAAACTCTTCGAGTCGTTGGCCGATATTGCGACCTTGAACCATGCTGTTGAATAGTTGTACTCTATTGCTCTCCCAAAAGCCTAAATGATACCACTTTTATGAAAAAATGGGCGTCAAAATGAATGAGTTGAGAGGAAAGGAACTGATTTCAGATGCATCTAAACTCTCATGTTGAGAGAGGAGGGATGGATGCCATAACCTACACACTCCTAGCACGAGATGGGGTAGTAGGAGAGGGGGTTAAGGTGAGGCTAGGTGCAGGGAATGTGAGCTTTATACTTGCAATTTGCCATTCAATATGCCATTACTTCTGTAAACTGTTACCTTCTTGTGGATGTCATTTTAAATTCTTTGGCACACTAGAAGATGTTTTCAAGTTTCAAGTGTGATGTCTACACACATGGGGATGTTGGGGCTTGGGATGGATGAGTGGCAAGCGAAGGAAGATTATAATAAAATAGCGGTTTTTGTCGGATTTGGAAGTGGCTATAAACCGGACTGGTCATGGAGGAATCTGACTTGGTATTTATCATGTGCAGCTAATGTAGAATGACTGCACTATTTATGGGTGATAGGGTTGGTAGTCTGAAGTGTAGAGTAAGACCAAAGGGATGTTCTAGTTTGGTAGTCACCTATGAAGCACGGACATTCTCGAGAAGGTGACATATTTGTGTCGGACACTAACAATCTTCGGACACTCTCGGATACGTGTCCGATACTCTTATCCGTGTCCATAATTAAATGATAAATTTTTAATTTCGGACACGTGTCGAAAACTTTTTTGGTAACATGTCTAACACTTATTTAGAACGCGTCTACTACTAAACAATAGACATGTGTTGAAATGTGATTAACAAAGTTTAAAAATTTTAGAACATATAATTACTAATACTAGACATGTTAAAATTGTACTTCAAATATAATAATAAAAACAAAAGATACATAAAAGTTTTAAAAAATAGGAATTGAGAAAATGAGAGTAATTATTTAAATTATATATTAGACACACATTTTCTACAATAAAAATGATGATTACCGACTATTATGAGGATGTTTTAGTCTAAAAATTCACAAATATGACTAGACATTAGATTTACTTATCATAAAATACTTAATCTTTTATGAATTGTATATCATTATCACTATATTTATAATAAATTATATAATGTTATATATAAAGCATAATTTTTTTTGTAGCGTATCCTCAACGTGTCCGTGTCCTACTTTTTTGAAAAATGTGGTGTTGACATGTCCTTGTCGTGTCGTGTCGTATCTGTATCCATGCTTCTTAGGTAGTCACTCTGTGACATATATGATTATAGATGGAGTAACTTCCACAATTGGTGTAGTTGATATCCAGCAGCTAAGGCAACAATTTGTTGAATTAAGTTGGGAATGTGGCATCAGCGCTGAAAGAATCTTTACATGTCTCGTTTAATGTTTTGCATATTGGGAAAAAGTTGTCCATTTTTATTACTCGGATCATGGATACTGCTTCTCGACTTCTTGGAGAAGCATTGCTGTGGTTATATACGTACACGTTTGCATCTGTAGTAAATAGAAGTGATCTCAAGTACAACTGTTATTATTCTGGTTCTTCTGTGTTAAGATGTGTTGAACTACTTTTGTTCCCTCAAGGTTTGAGTGGACCAACGTTAGGAGTTCGATCTGTGGAGGGGTGATGGTGACCCTGCTTGCCTCTGCCTGGGAGCCCAATAGGTTTTTGGTGGTGGTGCTACTTTAATCATTGTTCCTGTAGGATGAAAAATGCCTACTGCAGGTGTGGGATGGATAGGAGCCAGTTTCCTGCAGTGTTGCCCATCCTACATGTTTTCATGAGCGAAGAAGAAAAAATCAGAACGGCTTGTGCGTTATGTGTCCATGGTGCTGCTAATGTAAGTACTAGAGCAAGGTTTCTTGGGACCCAGAAAGTTTCGGTATGTGGGACTGGAAGGAAAATGTGGTTTGGTAAGGACCCAAGGTTGAATTCAAGGACCCTAGAATGGATTGCACAATTAAAACGAGTTAAAACTATGCCTAAATATAAGATAGATGTTTAGGTCACAAACATTGGATTTGAAACTGAATTGTTTTCTGTTTTACACCATTTGGTTGGGAACTTGCTTTTTACTTCTATCTGATGTTGTGGACGTTTTATTGCAATATGAAGTTAATGTGATATTTTATGTTTTTTCTTTTTCACTTTTTAACCTGTTGCCTTTATTTATTGAAGTCAAGGCTCAGAATTTGATATTTTATGACTTCAATTTTTTTTTCCCATTATCATCCAGCTCTAACTAGGGCTACAAATTAGCCAAGCTGTTTATGAATGGCCAGTGCTTGACATCTCAATAACACAGTTCGTTCATCATCTAGACAACCAAGCTTGTTCAGTTCTTAGCAGTCTTGTAAACAAGCTGACTTTGGGCATACCCAGTTTGGGTCGTATATGTTTGTGAACGTGATTATACTTAGTTTCTAAATATAAATTTATTGGGTTCGTCCATCAAGACCATATAGAAAACACGAACGAGTGGCTGAAGCTAGGACATGTCTTGAGAGGAAAAAAGAAGTATTTGACCAACCCAATGGGATAAGGATTCATACTTCATCTCAGTTAAGAGTAAATAACTGATGTTTATAGTTACCATTTGAAATGAGGTTATTTTCTCCTCCTCCTGCTATTTACTTCCCTTTCGCAAAGTGGTGATTGCGCCTCTTAAAAGATAGCCAATTATTTTAGACAACCAACATTCACAGCCCTTCTTTTCTCTTCTATTTCTTTCTCTTTATTTGAATACAAATCCATCCTTCTTTCTTTTGGTCTCTTTCATTGATGGTATTGAAGACTTTGGATCAAGATCATTGTGTCTGAAACACAAAGGCTCAGAGGTTACCATGGGAGGAGAAACTAAAAGGCCAAAATTTTTGTTGTTCATGTCCTATCATTTGATTCTGGTTGTTCGATTGTCTCTCTCAATTTTTTTTATCTGTGTTCAATGTATGGCTGGCCAACTATCTAATCTTGCCTTATATGTAGTTAGTTATGCCCCAAGTCTATTCTCTTGTTTTTGTGGTGGAATGATTTTGTTTTTGAGCTCATGCCCTCGTGGAAAAGTAACCAACCTAGACATTAGCGTTAACCAAAGATGAACCCTCTTGAGGTAGGAGAGGGGAGCCTGAACTGCCATTAGCTTGGTTCAGTTTGGTTCATTTGCACTTTCTCTAGTGGAAAGTATTGTCGAATGGATGGCCATGAAGTTGCGAAGAACTATGGTGTAGTTCTGATGTCAAGTCTTGCTATGTTCTCCGAGTTCCTCTGTTCATTGAATTTTGACTGAATCTGAAATTCAATGAACAGAGGAACTCTGATGTGTTGCAAAAAATTGGAGAAGTTGGGTTCCCGACTCTTCTGGACTTTTTTCTTGCAAATTGTACTTACATACGCTGATTAATGATCAGTGTGTCCCAACCTTTGAACCCCATAAGGTGATTTGGAAGGCTAAAGTCCTGTTTAAGTTTAAGGTTTTTTCTTGGAATGTGGCTCTTGGAAAGAATAGTACTTGTGATGTGTTGCAAAGAAGACGACCAAAATTTTGTCTCTCTCCACATTGGTGTATATTGCGTAGGAAAAGTAGTGAAAGTGTAGATCATATTTTCCTTCATTGTCCGGGGGTGATGAAATTGTGGTTTAGACTTTAGTGCCTGGGGGGAGTTTGGATTGAGTTGGGTGGTTCCGAGAAGTTGTTCTTCTCTTCTGAAGACAAAACTATGGGATGTTTGGGAAAGGGTGTAAAACATCAGTTTAATGGGAATGTGTGGTTTTGGCTGCAAAGAAATAACAGAATTTTTGAAGAAAGAGAAGAAAGGATAGAGTTTCTTTGGGATAAAGTAAAGTACTTGACATCCTTGTGGGCTTTGACAGCAAACGGGTTCAAGGATGTGCCTTTTTATTTCCTTACTATTGATTGGATAGCTGCATGTAGTTGGGGGAGTTTTTATTATGACACAGTGTGCTTTATTTTGATGTAATTCCCTATTTAATTTCATTTTTGGTTGGATATATTGTCCACCCACGATGTAAACCTTTATTTAATCAATGAAAGTTTGTTTTCTATAAAAAAAAATTAAAAATTGACTGAATCTGATTAATTGGTTATTTGTTAGATATTTACTTGACACCTTCCTTTTGAGATTTCATCACAGATTTGCCAATAGTAAAAGCCTATTTCGTATTACTTGTCGTGGTGTCATATTTTAGTTCCCTAGGATTAATGGAGGATTCATGAATAATGATATCATACTGAACTCATTGGCATTTCTGCTGTTTTCAGCCTAGTATGTTTCCAAAGTCCCTGCGGGATTATGTGGAAAGGGCTTTGGCTCGTTGTAAAGATGACACACAAATGGGGGCTTGCCAGGTTGCCTTGAAGGAGGTATGCCCTATGGCTTTCTATTTTATTCTGGTTTCGTTCTATGCATTTCTAATTAAAGAGTTGTGATTTGAATGAATTGTCATGTTCTGATGCGGACAAGATATGCAAGGAAGTGTTTGAGGCCTTCTTTCGATTGATTTCAGATAAAATGGGCTGTGTGCCTTACCTCACCTCTTTCTCACTCTCACAATTGCCCCTTCCCTCTATCTATTATCAACGAATCAAACAAAGCATCACAATGTCATAGACAGCCTTCAGAAAAACTACTTTTCTCCATATGTCTTGACTTTGAAGTCTTAATATCCTTGGATCGCACATTTCACTTTCTGTAGTGGAAAACTATGTTTATTTGTTGCAGTTCTTGAACTACTTGTCTTATAAAACCTGAACAAAATGAATGTAAAAAACTTTTGATTTTAGGCAAACACATTTTTTCTCAGAAAAAAGGGAGATAACATTGTATGTTACTCTATATGTTTCTTTGGTTTTGATTTCTGATACAAAAACATACTCTATGTATTGATATATGATAAACAAGTTACCGCTTCACCAACTACGGTTTTGTTATCAGAATAGCTGTACAACTACACCACCATGTGTAATGTTTTAGTCTGGCCCAATTGTTTAGGGCGGATGTGACATTCTGATTATTGCTTTGTATTTGCATTCATTTTGGTGATCTTTCCTTGCTGGTCTTGTACCGATTATTGGTTGCAGGATTTCCTTTATTGAAAGTCAAGAAAATAGCTTGCTCTGTGCAACAAATGTTGCTACATGGTAGTAGGTTTTTTTGCTTATGAGTAAAACATCTTAGGTGACTTCTTCTATTTATTTTTTTATTTGTTCGTGCTAGGTAGTTTGTTTAATATATTCCTTGTAGTGCTTCTGAATTTTCATACTTTACAATTTATTCCACATGTTATGTATTTAGTTTGTGAATTCCATAAGGAAATATTGATGATAAGTATATAAACTAGTAAAATTTAAATACGTAATTTCCTGAAAATCTTGTGATCAAATTTAACTGTCTGGTTTATGGAGTTGAATGGATGGAATTATCTCCTTGGCCAAAGTCTTTATCTTTTGATGTGCTGGACTCTATGCTGTCCTTATTTGGCAATTTCAAGAATGGTTAGGTCCAAAACTTATGCTGTAAGCACATTGCTATAATCAAGCAATGCACATGTTTCTTTTATTAAACATGTTATAATCTCTTTGTAGCAATGATTGGTTTAGTCCTGACTAAAAATGGGTATTTTCCCCCATTAGTTTGCCCCCTGGTCATTTCTTCAAATCCAAAGATAAAGTTACATTTTTTGGCCTGGCCAGTACTAGTCAGAAAAAATGAAAAAAGAAGAGGAAACTATTGACTTTGCCAACATAATCGCCTTCTTTTGAATTTCTCTCTGTATGTTAGAAGATCTAATCTTCAGCTGCCTTGTGTAGACTATCTTCTCTCCCTTTTGGTTTTCGTTGCAATTTTTATTATTGTTTCTATTTCTTAGTGAATTTACCCTTCCATTGGATGTGAGATTTTAAATCCTTTTCATTATGTAGAATATCATGAGAATGGGTCTGAGATGAAATAGTTTTTTGTATCTTTCTTCTTGATGTTTTGTTGGCAATAAGGTTTTTCAGTTTTTTTGAAGATATGTGTGCCTTTTAATTATGGGCATGCATTTATATTGTTATGGGATCAGAAAAATATATACCTACAGAGCTTATTAAATATTCCCTTTGTTGCATTTTGTTGTCGTGATAGTTTGAAGCTCATAGCCATCCATCTGTACTAAGAGGTACTAACTATTTCAAGGATGCTATATTGTTTCAGGTCATCACTAGGACAACTGCTGATGGGACACTTTATACACGAGACTGGGATACTGAGCCTCTTTTCCCACTGCCCAATTTGGATGGTGTTAATAAGGAGTATCTCTCTCCCCCACCCCCCCCACCCCCCCGAACAAAAAACACACACACACACACAAAAAAAAAAAACACCCATGACTCTCTGTCTCTGTCCGCCCTCTCACCCGCACGCACTCATGCATATTTCATTCTCAGTAGTCACATCCCATTAACTTGGCATGTGCAGTCTGAAAGTAAATAGTTAAACTTACTGAAATAACAAGAATGCCATGAGATGTTTTATGGTACTTTAGATGGAATTAACCTATACCTGATCTGGATGTAAGTTACTATATTTCAAAGTCTTTGTTCATTATTGGATTAGGTGATCACACAATGCAACTGATTGTTGCTTAGTGGATTCCTGTGGATCTTGAGCCAATCAGTTCTTTCCTTGTTATCTCCAGGGATAATTATCATCATTGATCGACAAAAAAAATGTCTCGTCTCTGTTGATTCATCCTTAATTATTCTTGTTGTTCTGCAGCAGTGTTTTTTCCACTCCTATCTCTTCATTGCCAAAGAACAAAAGAAGTCCAAGTAGGCGATCCAAAAGTAGGTGGGAGCCCGTGCCGGAGGAGAAACCTGTTGACAAAACGGCATCCGTGAGTCATGCTGCTGTAAACTATGGTAGTTGGACTCATTTCAATGAAAGGGACAAGCAGGTCTTCAATTTTTCATTATTTCAGTTCTAAGGCATTTCACAAATTTCTCTTTATGTTTCTTTTCACAGCCCTTCTTCCGTTATTTTTTATTATGGGCCCCTTACATTTGTGTGTGCATATATTTCATTTTGCTTACTCTTTTGTGCTACAATTTAATTCCACTTTTCATCTTTTTGGTAGTTCTTTTTTGTGATGACTGTTTGTTAAAAGACCACTACGTGGGAAAAGTTTTATATCTGACTTTAAATACTATTCAACATTGAATATCAAATTGGACATACCTGTTAAAACATTGATTGTTTGGAAGTAATCATCTAGTCTAAGTAGTTCAATATTTCTATTCTCATTTCAGTTAACTGTGCAGTTTTCAGGGAGAAAATCGGAGAACAAGGAGGATAATTTTAGTAGTGTAAAATTTTCTTTCTCGGGCCAGAAAACTGCTAATAAAAATGCCCAATCCCCGAGGCCAGCTAAGAGGCAGTGTCTGGGTGATGTTCTGAATTCAATGGATAATGGTGAAGCATCCAGTGATAGTGACAAGGAACAAAATTTAACTGCATATTATTCTGCTGCAATAGCACTTGGGGATTCACCCGAGGAAAGAAAGAAACGTGAGAATCGCTCAAAACGTTTTGAAAAGGTACGTGGAAATCGAGCTGATAATAACCATTTTAGGCCAAAGAATGTTGGGGCTGGAAATTTGTATACTAGACGGGCAAGTGCGTTGGTGCTTAGCAAAAACTTTGAAGACAGCAGTAGCAGGGCGGTTGAAGATATTGACTGGGATGCTCTTACTGTCAAAGGGACCTGCCAAGAAATTGAGAAACGATACTTGCGTCTCACTTCTGCACCTGATCCTTCCACTGTAAGTTTTTATGGGTTTTAGTCTTTGCACTTATATAGGTTTGGAGTTGAAGCGAAGCTTAAATGTTTAATTGATAGGTTCTCTTGCATATTGTGTAATGGGTGTGCTTAAAAAAGTTATTTCTTGCAGGTGAGACCTGAAGAAGTGTTAGAAAAAGCTCTGGGTATGGTACAAAATTCTGAAAAGAATTACCTTTACAAATGTGATCAGTTAAAATCTATTCGCCAAGATCTTACTGTGCAACACATACGCAATGAGCTAACAGTTAAGGTATATTTCATACCCGAGATACTTAGCTGGTATGTAAGATAAACGTGTGCTAAGACAGAGGGAGCTCCAACACCCCCACCCCCACCCCCACCCCCCCTCTCACTCTCTATAGCAAAGAAATAATAATAAATGCTTAGAACTAAAGTGGAAGGGAAACAATAAAGCTGTATCAAAAGATTGTTTGGCATTTTTTCTAAATGAAGAGAAAAATGAAAAAAAAAATTGATGACAGAACTAATGAATGTCTCCAAACGTTTGTTACACAAAGTATGAAATTATTTTTCTTACAATTATGTTGCATAGTTTTTTTATTTAATTACTTTCCTTTGTCCGATCTTTTGTTGACTACACTGATATCTAAGATGTTATTTTGTCTAAACTCTGGTGTCAAATTTAGTATTTTGGAGAAACTGTACTTTTTTGATGATCAACAAATTGGGTTTCTAGTATTTCTATTTAACATTTCAACCGGCAATTATAATTTCTTTGTTTGTAATTTTAGGTTCATATAGGACAATTATAAATTATGCAGTGGTGTTAAATCATCAAATATCATTGAGCTTCTCTTCAAAAAACAATAGTGAATCATACTAACAAATGAGAAAAGGAAAAATTTTCTGGTTGGCTTGTAAAACCCATTTAATGTAATAATACAAATAGACGTATTTATTTACAAATAAATATAAACAGGCATAAGTAACTTCATCTTGGTTGATCTGTTGATTTTTATGTAAGTTTTTTAGATAACAAAGATCGGTCCTTAGTTTTCCTGCAATGGGTACCCACAAACACAATTTCCTGGCTTTGTCTCAGCCTGTACTGGATTTTGTGCACTTCTTTAGTGACTGTCTTTTGCCACAGGAGACATTGGCATACTTTCCTAAGATTTGTCATTAATTCACATGGGATACCATTTTGTCTTTCCTATTTGAAATTTATATTTCTTACTTTTGTGAATAACTTCTTGACAATATAATGATGGTGCACATAATTCTGGTTCAGGTCTATGAAACTCATGCTCGATTTGCAATAGAAGTTGGGGACTTGGCAGAATATAATCAGGTTGGTGCTTACATTGGTGGGAGCAATTTCAATTTTAAGACTCCCTTCTTTGGCATGGTTTTTTACTTCTTACTTGTGAAAAATGTTCTGTTGTTTGGTATCTATCTAATTTCTTCCTTTTTGATGCTAAAAATAAGAGTATCTTTGTCTTATAGAGATTGTCCTCTTGAAAGTACAAAAGTTTGTCGGAAGTTATTTATTACATGAACACCATGCACAAAATGAATAAATCCACTTAGCATTTGATGTACTTTTACTATGGTTATCAAAATGAATAAATTTGATCTTACTACAATCCGGAACAAACAAATAGACCTGAGTCTCATGTAGAATCCCAAATTAATAGAATCTTAGTGAATCATGATCCGGATCCTATAGGACCGTAGAATTTCAATAAAAATTGGAATTTTACAAATCCTAGTTGTTGAGTTTGTTTGTTAAACGCATTTAATCATTAAGGTGACTCAATTCATATTTATTGTTTTAATACTTAAAAGACTCAATTTAAATGTGATTGTCTCGTATATTGTTAGTCTATTAGAGAATTTCGATTGGTGAAAAAGTTGCATAAAGTTCTTTTGCTACAAAAAGTTCTCTTTATTTGTTTATCTCTCTCGTTGAAAATTAAAAACAACCGTTAAGTTTGATCTAATAATTAATAATTGCCAAATAGTCTTCCATTTACACTCTCTTCTATTTTTTTGTTTAGATGTCGAACCATTAAAGTTATTTATTGAATAGTCTATCAAATTTTCAGTCTCTCCTATATATTCACCTCTATCTAAAAGTTAGATCAAAATATTTCATTTCTCCTAAACATGTCAGGTGAAATGGTTACGTGTCGGGTTAAACAGGTGACGGGTGAAAAATATATAAACCCGTACATGACACGTTTAATAAATGGATGAAAAATTTCAACACAAATACAATCCGTTTAATAAACAGGGAATATAATACGACTCGATTAATTTTAAAAAAATTATATTAATAAATTTTAATACTCCACTTTTTTTACTGTCACCTGTACTTACCTCAAAAAAGAGGAATTTTTGACCAAATCTCACATAAAAATTAGACTTGAAGGCTAACAAAGAAGGCAAAAGGCCACTGTCTTTTATAGGCAATTCAGCTCTCTCCATCTCTTCTCATTTGCCTATGTGAGATAAAAATAAAAGACATTGGTTTGTCTTTGTCTTTGAACTGCTTCCCATCTCCCCTTCTTTGTCTTTGAATTATTACTTTACTTTTTTTTTACTTTTTTTTTGGGGCTAATTTTTTAAAATAATTATTAATTTATTATTATATTAATTTTATTTAAACGAGTAAATGTGTGATTGACGAGTCAACCCGTTTACTACACAAACCCGTTAAGATCTCACCCAAACCCGCTTAATTCGTGTCGATTCGTTGGGCATACTCATAACATCCCACAAGATTAACAGTCCACCTTCGTTTCTTAGTCATTTTCAATGCTCAGGTTGTTTAAATAATGATACCTCGAAATTTTATATTTTTTTTGTAACACATCATTCTGCATATATATTAGGATTGCATATTTTTTGTCTCGCTTTTTTAATTTGTAGGATCTTACGATTCTCAATCTAATCCTATGATCCCGATCCTATAGCCTTCTCCATCGATCTAAGGGAGGATCCGAATTTAAAAACCTCGATTTTTGATTTGTAGTGGGGGATTATAAAAAAAAGTAAATGCAAACCATAATTCTTTTACTTCATGACATAGGTTTGTTACATCCTTAATCGTATATTCCTATGAGAATTGAAACCCTTATCCCACCCAATCCATGAGGAGATGTAAACCTTAGGGTGCTCCTTAGTAGCTAGACAATTACTACTAGGCCAAGGCATCAATTGGTATGGGAGAATGGGAATGTTTGAGGACGCGCCAAAACGGAAAGCATATTCAATAAGGGATGGAGGGTGAATTTTAGTTAAGGACCACCTTTTTGTGATAAATAATAATCAAACTGTTTCATCTTCTCCTATAATTTGTCAAATGAGCCTGCTGAAGGCTGCAGATTATATATCACACTATCTGCGTGCACCCTAATGAATATTTTTGATGTGTCTTTTTTCATATTTATCGTTTCTCTTTTGTGATCATTTTAAAATTTAAGTAATTTCATGTTGATCAACTAGATACGTAGTCTGTTCTCTCCCATTCTCGTAGTTATCTTCTTGTATATTGATTTGGAGGTTGGGGTTATCACTAAATGAACTTCCTTAAGTTGAATGGTTTAGAATTGTTATCACATTGTACATCTTGTTTTCAGCCGCAAGCTGCCATTATCTACCACTGAAGAGACTAGCATAGATACATGGACAGAGGGCTTTCTTTAATAGGTAGCCCGAGATGAGTCGTGAAATATTGGCAGAATTTTATGTTAACGATGTACTTTGGTTAATAATGAGAATGTTAAGATGGAAGTGTTGTAAAACTTGTAAGGAAAGAATTAGAAATGAGAATATTTGTTAAATAGTAGAGGTGGCATATATGAGAGATAAATTAAGGAAGAATCAACTTAGGTGATTTTGACATTTATAGACAGCCTACTGCAGAACTGGTGAGAGGGAGTTATGTGATAACTATTAATGGTAATCAAAGGGAAAATTTACTTTGAATGAAATAGTAAAGAAAGAGATTATAATTTATGGTTTTAGCATAGAGGATGACGCGTAATAGGGCACAATGATGAAATATGATTTATGCAACCGACTCCAAAAATGTTGGGACAAGGTTTTTTTGAATTTTAGAGTAGTAGGGTATATGACTTCGTCAGTAGTTCTGTTTTTTACTGATGTTACGAATTTTCAAATTAACTAACCAAGCTTTCACATTTAAAGCAGTTGTAGTAGGCAAACATATTTTAATCATTAATGGCCTGTATTTTTGGCGACAACCTCTTATAGACAGCTTTGACATATTGACTTGGCCCTCCTGACTTCTTTGTAGAATCTTCTACTTCAATTAAACCACTCTTAGGTGCTGCTTTTCCTGGTCTTTTATTTGTTGCCAACGTGTGAACTGTGTTTTTTGATTCTCTCTTGATCCTAATTGGTGCCACCTCCATATTTTAAGAAATGCCTATTTTTTTAGAGTAGCAATTGCCTCTCTTACATCATTATCTTTTGTTTTTTTGTGTTTCCCTTATCCATCTTAACATCTTCATACTGGAAAAAATAGTCATCTGCCCCAATTTCCTTTCTCCATTTTTTAAATAACTGTCAGCCTACATATGATGTTCCTAGTCTATATATGTAAATAGTGATCTTGTGAGTAATATATATTTTACTATTATGCCAGCTATGGTTTTTTTCTTTGGCACCAAACCAAATTTCTTAACTATAGTTGTTTGCACCTGTGGATGTTTCATTTTATTTGAACTACAATTATTTGAAGTGTTAAGGTTTGCATACCAATAGTAGTTGAATGGTGGATGGAAATCCGTATTTTGGGACCTAGAGTTGAATAGATGCAATGCTAACTACCCACGCCCACAGACATGCATTCACATCACTGACAAACATATTAAGTCAAGACTTATGATTTACTTTTATCCGGTGTGCAGTGCCAGTCACAATTGAAAACACTTTATGCGGAAGGAATTAAGGGATGCCATATGGAATTTTCAGCTTACAATTTACTTTGTGTCATCTTGCACTCTAACAATAACAGGGATCTTCTATCGGCAATGTCAAGGTTAGTAAACATGTCATATGCTCTTCAAGTAGTTACGTTGTGTCGGTGCTTGGCTGAAAATTGAAAGGACATGCACAACAATTAGCTTAAATTTAACTCTGTTCTGGTCTTAAGAACTTGTGGAATACATTTAAGTACCATGGACCATTTATGTTGATTGTTCAGTTTTTGGATACATGTTCAGATTTTAAAACATTTTACATATGCTCAGCATTTTCCTTTAATTATCAGGTTTCACAAAAGTACATATTGTGGCTATAGTCTTGATTCATATATCAGATCACTAGTTTAAAACTTATTACTGGTATTGCCCCCTACAAACAATTTGAAGAAATGGTTTTTAATGATTGAATTAAACATATATTATGCTCTTAAGCAATTGAGAATCTCTGTGGAGAAATTGTGCTTCGGACCTAATTCTTTCTAGGATTTGGTTATACCCTTTCTTTACCTTCCCTGCATCAGCAATTGTTCTGTGCATTTCTTTTCCTAAATGGCTTTGTAGAAATTTGATGCTAGTAACTTGCAAACTTTTTAGATGAGTGCGTGCATGTCCAAAACTTCTTTTGTATTTGAAACTTGTTTGGATACTTTTGTAAAAACATGTATGAATGAATCATCACAAGATGCAACACCCTTATAGATGCTGCAATGTTCATATGTTTTGTATTCTAAAGTTATTTGACTGTTGTGTGTGTGTGTGCTGGGCTCCAGTATTTACCAAAATAGTCTAAATCATGTTGAGCAAGACTTCCAAGATTGTTCCCCATTTTTGGTGTGATTCGACTTGAAGATAATGGTAATCAACTTCCAAACGTCCCCTAAAAAATATCAACACCTGTAAACTATTAAATACTTCAGTTCCATATCATCCACATCGAACCCTAGTTCTGCCCACATGCACACATGCTGACAGAAGAAAGATGGAAAAAACTGGAAAAGTAAATGTCATCACTAAATCCCCACTTTAATTCAAGATTGTGGTATTTTTGGTCATTCTCACAAGACTTGGAAATATATATATGTAGTTTGCAACGGTTTTTTCAATTTTATTGGACTGAATTTTGACAGCCAATGGATTTGGCTTAAGTCATGATATTCTGGAAAAAAATTACGTAGGATCCCAGCATAGGATGCATGGTCATAGGGTAATGTATCGTAGTGTAATTTACAAGAAAGGGATTGTCTTTGTCTTCTTTCCCCTTTTGAGTTAATCTACAATACTAAAATGAATGGTCATTTTGGTTTTTCCAGATTATCAGTTGAAGCTAGACAGGATGAAGCTGTAAAACATGCTCTTGCAGTTCGTGCGGCTGTCACTTCTGGAAATTATGTATTGTTTTTCAGACTGTATAAGACTGCTCCTAACCTTAATACCTGCCTTATGGGTGTGTAGACAATTTTCATTATTGAATTCTGCTTCCAATGTTGACAATTTTTCAGTGCCTTTATCAGGAGTACATGGGTAGATAATATAGTTTTTCTCAATGTAGATCTTTATGTTGAAAAGATGAGATACGCAGCTGTGAGATGCATGTCTCGTTCATGTCGGCCTACAGTTCCTGTTTCATACATTGCTCAGGTCCTGGGCTTCCCCACTGTCATGCCTACAGTTGACGCAAGTGGTGAGAAGGGCGCAGATGGATTGGAGGAATGTGTGGAATGGTTGAAAGCTCATGGTGGGTGTCTTACTGCAGATAACTCTGGGGAGATGGTACTTGATACAAAAGTATGTTTGCTCCTTCATCCTATGATATATTAAGGCCACAGATTAGGTACTGGACCACTGGGTAGGGTTTGGAGCTCACAGAGAACTCAATAGTGTATTGCATATTTCATGTTCCTGGATTGTAGCATTTTATTTCTGTAACTTTGGTTCGCTGCATATGGCTTATATCCAGCTTATAATTTACAACCTGGACTATATCATTGCAATCAGAAATTAATCCAAATTTCTGATCCTAAAGTTTCAGGTATACCTTTTTGCTTTCTACCAAATGCTATCTTTTTACGATTATTCAGGAATTTGGGTAGTCATGAATCCCAAACGTAAATTTCAACGAGGTAGGTTTAAATTCCTATCGGCTTTAATGACTGTTATTTTCATGCTGCGTCAGACCCTTTTTGTACGGTTCATTTCCCTGAAGCCCACAGATGTAAAATTTTATTTGATGCTTGTTATTCATGTTTTAACCTGTAGCTTTCGTAGGGTTTTGCTAGGGAAAGACATTTTTTCTGTAAGATAGTGGTAGAAGGATGGAATCATCGATATGCTCCAGGGATTCAATATCTGTGTTGAATAGGAGTTAGATTTGGGACAGATTATCTGCAGTCAAATGCGGCGCTACCTAGAAAAGAGGGAGGGGGGATATGTATATCATTAAGTGATCATCCTTGTATTCTATTTTTTCAAAGTGTATATTCTATTTTTTGCTGGTTTTATTGAATAACTGAATCGGTTTATGATGCACAGGCTTGTATGTCCAGTCTCTACATGCCAGAGCCCGAAGATGCTGTGGCCCATGGAGATGCCAGTCTAGCCGTTAATGATTTTTTGACAAAGCATTCTTGATAAGCCGAAATCCAACTATATTGAAAGAAAACCATTAGGGAATGTGCTGCCCCCGAAGATCTAGTGTTTGAGGGAGCAGCAGAACTGAAGTTTCCAAGGCGTTGCCAGTAACCCGGGCAAGGTTGATAACACCGTTCACCTGTATGCATATCGAGGATACGGAAGAGGATCACGCCCATATGAGGTGAGTAACATCTGATTGAAATAGGAAAATTTAGAGTTCCCCTTAAATTTTTATGGTTACAACAGTGGCATGGTTCGTGTTAAGTGTAATGTTGTATGAATATTTTTCTCTGTTTTAAAGAAATTATCATTGTTCTTCTTGGACCACAAATCATGGTATGTGTACTGGAGAGAAAAATGGAATAAGGAAAAATATCATCATTACTGTGTTTTGTAAATGAACTGCCAAGTGCTGGATCAGCTTAACTTATTTGCATTATTGCTGATAGCTACTTGATAAATTTTGAGGGCAATTAGAACCTGCTATTTGATTCAGCAATCACACCTACTGTTGGAAAAAGTTTACTTTCGTGCTTAGGGTTGATAATTGAGCCAAAATATTCGGGGTTGGACTGGGCAGGGCTGGGCTTGGATAAGAGTCGATTTGACACGAATCGAGATTGAATAATTTATTATATTTGTTTAGAAAATGAGCTTAAAAGGCTCGACTTAAGCTCATAAAGTTTGTCTCGTTTATATGTAAAATAGTTAAGCTATTAACTTGATTTATATTTTAAACGAGTTAAATTTAAATAATTTTTTAGATTTGTTTTAAAAAAGAGTTCGATAGGTTTAGTTCGTGAAGTTTGGCTAGATTATTATTTCTATTTGTGATTGTCGTTTATTGTTGCTTTTAAACTTTCATGATGGTACATTGTGCACCAAGTGAAACTCAATAGTATTCAAGTCGTCGTCAATACACGGTAGATGGTTTACTATTAAATGTGTAAGAATTTATATATTAATAAAATAGAGTCTTCTGTTTGAGTTGTTTAAGTTCCTCAATTAAAAAAGCACAAAATGACTTAATTTGTTTTGATATGACGGTTTGTATTATGATTTAATTTTTAATCTTTTAATTATAATTACTCATTTAAATTTTAATTTTAAAATCACAATTTATTTGAATTTTAACTTTTAATAATTAAAACTCACTTAAATTTTAATTTTTTAACCATAGTAACTCAATACATACATTAAAAAAAAAACGTGTTTTGCACAGGACACGACTATAATGTGAGAAGAGGGAGTCTGGATCCGTTGGAGGGAGGGGGCTATTTCCAAAAATTATTTGAGTACAATTGTTTCGTTTTTAGAATCATGGGCAATGAAACATGAGCTTGAAAAATTTGTGGGAGTTTGTTGTCAATGTCATGTTGGCCTGTAGCCTCGCCTCCTCTATCGATTGATATGTTGCCATGTTGGTGTCGGAAAGCTAAGGCGGATTGTAATTTCACTTCTAATTTGGAAGTTTGAGATATGAATATCGTATTGAGGGTAAGATGTGTATGTTATGAATTCCATTTGGATGGAGTTTGATGGTTCTCTTTTCCTTTAATCTTGGCAGTAGAATAGATGACGCATCAATGCCACACCCACGATTCTAACTTCAACCAAACAGTGTTGTTGTCGTCGTCTTTATGGCGAGAGAGAAAAATAGTCTATATGAATGACTTTATTCTACATAGAGAAAAATAGTTTAGTAGTTACACTCACATCACTATTATTGGATGATGTCATTTTTTTTTAGTTTAAGTAATATCGCGCATCTTAACTAATTCCTTCTCCGATGTCGTGAAGAGACAAACTGTCCATATCGAAATTAAGATATTCATGAGAGTTACATCTCTCATGACTTAGTTCCAAAGGGTTTGTCAAAATTCAAACTCAAGACGTTCACGTTTACATTTACGATTCGTTTTTGTTACCACTTGAGTTATTTCTCGTGGTTATTAAACTATGTTATTACTACATATTAAATCAATAAATTATGTTAATTTGTTTAGATTCTAATAGTATTACTCTTCAAGATATCTTCCCAAATTCTCATCCAAATTATTTTAACATTAATCATCTGTTATGATCTCAAGAATTTTTGAATATATCAATAAAAATAGTTTAAGAGACCCCCAAAAATAAAAAAAGGCGAGAAAAAATAAATAAAAACACTCAAGCTCTCCCCTATTAATCCAATCCAAGCTTTATTATCTCCCCTGTTAATCCAATCCAAGCTTTATTAGCTCATCAAATCAAGAACATGTAAATATTTTCTTAAATATCACACAAATATGCAATAAAAAAAAAAAAATTCAACTAAATTACATTAATTTCTCAGAAGGTAATAATCACTGTGGCCAAACACTAACCCTCTCTTTCTCCCACTTCACATACAAAGCCGTAACCGCCGCCACAAAATACACCTGAATCAACACCACCGCCGGCGAATGATAACTTATAACACTCTTTCCGGTGGCTAATTCCACCAGAATCAAAGCGGATAGTCCGAGTATAGCCACCCGACCGTTGACCCTCTCCGAATACGGGCTAAACCCGAAATCCACTTTCAAGCCGCCGGAGACCGGCTCTTTTAGCGGGACCGGAGGGAGGTATATTCCGGCACTGGAAGAGGTACCCTTCTTGCCTTTTCGGGTCTTTCGGATCTCCGCTTTCTTTCCTGTGCCGCTCCGGTAGCGAAGTCGGACCTGGGAGAGTCGGTCGTCGAAGCTATCGGGCTCTGGGGCTTGGGTTGAGTCGGTGGTGGTGGTGTTGGTTTCGGGTTCGGAGTTTTCGGGAGTAGCTCGGGTGGTGAAGGAGGAGAGGTGAGGGGGCGGCGCATGAGGTTTTTGCTGGGAGTGAGCCAGTGGAGATGCGAAGAGTGGGTTTGCCTTTGACAGTGGAAGAGTTGAGAATGGTACAGTGGCCATTTCTGCTTCCTTCTCTGTGTGTGTGTGTGTGTGTGTGTGTGTGTGTGTGTGTGATTGATTTGGATGAGATAACAGGATAACAGACCCTGTCTGTTCCCATTTTTCACATCCTTTTTTGTGGCCTTCGAATTTTCTTAGAAGTACCAGATTAAAACCCCCCAAAAAAATAAAATTTCCTTACACATGTAAAAATTTAGAATCGATTTTTTTTTTTTTAAAGATTGGATCTAGATGTAATAGTAAAATGGGAAAATTTTACTTTGTCTCCTAATAGATAACAAAATTCTTAGATTGCACCCAAAAGATTAATTTTTTCAAATTGTATCTTTAAAAAAGTAAAAAAGTTACAATTTGATCTATCATCTTACTTCCGTTTAGACGTTCGTCTACTTTTGTGATCACGTACAAAATATGTGATTATATATAATGACTTTATTGTCAAATATGCCAAATCAGTCTATTAGGAGGCCACCAACAGTTGCTTCAAATAAATAAATCTGCCTCGAAGCCATCCACAACTGCTAAATCACAAGTGCTTGGAAGCCATCTACAACTGCTTCGAATCAATATGCTTGAAGGCCACCAGTAACTTCTTCAGATAAATCAACTTAGAAGACACCAAGTAATGCATCACACTGTAGTCAGAGGCCAACAGACAGGGCATTAGTAGTGAAGTTGTTATTTCCTTCCATACCTATCCTCCCACAGAATCAGAGTACCAAGTCTGTACCACCTCCTCTACAACTAAGTTCATGAAAAACACAACAACAGGGACACAATGAGGGGACTTTTGAAACTTTTTTTTTTCTTCCCACTTTTGAGACTTTTGTTAAAAATATTCTCCATTTAGAGAGACGCATGTAATGCAGCTAGACTGCATCTCCTTTTGGAACTAGAAATGCATAACGTGTGTTGCGATGAAAAATAAAATAAAGATATGCAGATATAATATTATCTTTGCATATGAGATGAGTAATATTTGATTAATAGAGTATTTGAAGGTTTTTTGAACACTTTATTGAAAAATATAATGATGTATATACTTTTAAGGATAATATAATCAATCAATTTTTTTATAGAAATTAATATTTAAATATAGAGAATAAATAATTAAAAGACATGTTATAGATAATTTAGAGATTTAAAGGTATAAGGATATGATTGTCATTTAGATATTTAATTGTTAAAGGATAGAATAATATTTGCAATCCTTTATAAGGTTAAAATAAAATTTTAAAAAATTTTCATCTTAAAATACTTTTATTAGTAATATAGATATAAATATAGATATAGATATAGATACGTTAGCATCTTTTGTATCGTATTACTACAAACAAACATAAGCAAATACTTTGTAAACAACACAAATTCATTAGTTTTCAAATAACAACATCGATCATCACATTACACAAATATTGCATTACAACAACTATCATCATATTACATACAAAAAAGCTTTTAAGTTAGCAAAAAATCATATTAGTTTTCAACTAGCTCCAATCAACACACATTCACAATAATTGCATTGGCAAAATCTCCCCTTTTGAAACATCCCTAGCTGAGCCATAGTCATCAAGTTGATTCGTGAAGACACATGATCACCAAGAGAAATCAAGAACCAATAATGTAGTACCAAAGCATCTTTGCCCTTCCTATGGATTGTTCCAACTATTCTTCTAAATGAGTAACACCGACGTAGAAAATCCAATATTATTTGGCTTGATTGATTACACTCAAAATCGATAATGATTTTCTCAATAATACTAGAAAAATAGGTTGTTCAATGTCCAGATAGGAAGAACAACTTACAAAGAATAAACTTTACAAAGAACAAAAAAAACCCTAATTATCAAATAGGAAGAACAACTGACCTCGTTATTTGCACATGTGATGAATCTCCTTCCAGGGTTTAACTCCATCCAGAATGTCTTCGTTTCAACCCTTCGACCATAGTAATACATTGTTTGCATGTCTCATTTTTCTCCATCTAGATCTCTCTATTTCTTCTCCTTGAAATTACAAGTGATTTAGGGTTTTTATGCAAAGATGATGACAAATTTGAGCTCCAATTGGTGTTGTTTGATAACAAATCCCTTTTATATAATCATGTGTTTCGCACGTGATCACAAAACAGAGGGATGCCTAAACAGAAGTAAGGTGGTGGACTAGATTGCAACCTTTTTACTTCATTGAGGGTGCAATTTAAAAAAAATAAAATTTTTTGGGGTGCAATATGAGAATTTTGTTCTCTTTGCTAGTAAAATTATTTTGTTTGATCTGGTTGTTAGATTGGCACATGTTCAAAGAGAAATGAGTTAACCTTCCAGATTACTCAAAGTCTCCACCTTAAATTATAAAAAAAATTGTAAATTGATTTAAATAATCTCACATTAAATAATCTCAAATTATAATCGCAACCCCAAATTATAACTTTCACTTATTGTTTATTTATTTTGATGTTCTTTAAACATATATTTTGACTACATTAATAAAAAAAATTAAAACAAACATTTATCAACTACGTGTGTATAGATATATCTATATGAAAGTTGGAAAACGAATCACGACCTAGAACAACTTACCAATTATGTCTACCTCTACCATATTACATCTTGAAAGGAGTACTGCATCACATACCCGTATCACAAACCAAATTGATCCATGATCCGACTAAGACTATTAAGATTAACATTAAGGTTGTTAGGTGAGTCATCTTGTATCAAATTTTTATTGCATCTTGTTTGAATCATGTTATTTATTATTCAATGTAATTTTTTGTGTAATTCGCAAATCAAAAGCTACATCAATAAGACTATTTTGCCCCCCTCTTACTCAACTAGATTCCAAATTGTTTAAGATTGATTCTAAAATTTTGTATCTCATTGAACGGTTGGACCGTAACTTTTTCTATATTGATGTCATGGACTTTTTCTTAGAATAAAGCATCAAGTGTCAAAGATACATTGGGAGCTATGAGAGAATTGCAATTAAGGATCAAAATTTTATGTCGATGTATTATTTCGGACACTTAGATAAAATGTCTAATGTTTTTCACCTTGCGGGAAAATATATAAAAACGTTTTAGAACTGTTTAAAAAATGTATCGTACATAGAATGAAAACAAATAAAGAAATGAAGAAGTTTATTCTGTTCGAAATATGTTGAGACATCTCAAAACATGTAAATCATTGGTGGAAATAGGCCGAAAAATCACAAAACGCCTCAAAACATTAAAATTTTGATTCTATGACAGTTTCAATTAGTTGGAAAACGGAACATTTTGGCCGACCATATATATCAAAATTAAATTTTAATCTTCAGTTGCATGCATGACTGTGCTGGCCAAGCAGCAGGGTTGTATAGGTTGCTGTCTAGGCCTTGGTCTTTGTATCACAAAGTACTCAAGTTCAAGTACTTATGGTGACAAGTGCTTATCATCTCTCTATTTATTGCTGGTCCAAACGAAGCCATGCCCTCTCTTTGATACCAACAGATCCCCAACAAAGTCGAAGATATTTACATAGAAAGCTTAGCTTGGAAATTTTGTAGACCATAGCAAGTTAAGACTTAAAAGGGTGAAGAAATTAAGGGCGAATTCTACTTTATACCTTGAAAGATTTTAAGATTTTCATTTTGTACCTTTAAAGATTAAATTTCTCATATTTCAATTATGTATCAATTATGCATAAGAAGCCAATTGGCAAGACATACTCTCCCTCATACTACTAATCCAGAAAGTCTTACCATCCCAAGTATGTTATTTTTTTTTTAGGTTCAACGGTCAAGGGTATTTGATCTAGTTTACGCGCACCTTAATTAGTCTCACATCCGATCTGGTCATAGATAGGATATCCACGCCGAGACTAGGGTATTCACGAAGAATAAATTCCTTATGATCTGATCTCAAGAAGTTAAAAAAATTCAAACTTAAAATATCTTAATTTATAGTTCGTTCATATTATCATTTGAACTACCTTGAGTTGAGTTACGTTATAACTTCCTATACATTTAGGCTAAATGATTTAGCCATGGTGGTTGTTCACCAATTCATTCTCTTCATTAAGTTTGCTGAAATATGTGAATGTAGAACTAGTATTGATTTTCAATCTCAAATACCCAACCACAATTTCTGTGGTATAGGTGGGAAGTAGGGCATCGTACACACCTCCAATGATGTCCAAACAAAAAAATCGACATTTTTTTTGTCAAAATACGATTTTTTTTAACTTTATCTCTTATATACGTACAATCTTATCATTATTGCTATGTATCTCAAATTAAATTAATAAATTTTAAATCTCTTCTAATACATTCTTTCCCAATCTCTTGCGCTTTCTTATATCACTCATCACAAATTGTAAGTAAATTCAAAAAAAGTGTATATGGAACATACTCAAACCCAAACTTATTACTTATCGCCACAAAAAAAATACTCTTTTATTCCTTAAATATTTACTTACTTAGCCAATCTTGATTCACCCCAATTTTTTTCTTCATTTAATAGTCAGGGGTGTCTGGGTCAGTTTATGCATATCTTGACTAGTCTCTTCCTCGGTTTGATCCAAGACAAACCATCCATGTCAAGACTAAAATATTGAGTTTACATGAAAGACATTTTTTTCGGCCTCTTTCCGAATTTGGTACTACTCTGTCTTACCTTGTTCTTGAGTTTCCACAGCTCTTTCCCATCGAAGTCCTTGTTGGGCAGATGCTATTTTGGCGGATTCACCTTCGAGCTAGGCTTTCCTGAATCAACAAATAATTTTTTTTTTTGTTAGACCATCCGGTATTCAAAAGCCATTTCATATATCACAAGTTTTTTTGCTGATTGTCAGAGTGGCTTTGAGCCTTACTCCAGCTTGGGCATTGATTGATCAACTCCTAGTATTAACATACCCATCCTGGCTTACGTTATTGACATTTCACTTTTCATGTTAATGAGTAAAGTTACTAGTTAATAGACACATTTGTGATTTAGGTTTACTCGAGAAGATCACTTGGTGTGTCATAATATGTGGATTTAGATCTTCTCCAATATATATTATTTACTTAAAATCACGAAACGCCTCAAAACATTAAATTTCTCATATTTCAATTGTGTATCAATTATGCATAACAGGCCAATTGGCAAGATATACTCTCTCTCATACTACTAATCCAGAAAGTCTTACCATCCCAAGTATGTTATATTTTTTTTTAGGTTCAACGGTCAAGAGTATTTGATCTAGTTTACGCGCACTTTAATTAGTCTCACATCCAATCTGGTCATAGATAGGATATCTACGCCGAGACTAGGATATTCACGAAGAATAAATTCCTTATGATCTGATCCCAAGAAGTTAAAAAAATTTAAACTCAAAATATCTTGATTTATAGCTGATTCATATTATCATTTAAACTACCTTGAGCTACGGCATATCTTACCATCGTTTAGACACGGTGGTTGTTCACCAATTCATTCTCTTCATTAAGTTTGCTGAAATATGCGAATGTAGAACTAGTATTGATTTTTGGATCAAAAAAAAAGAAGAACTAGTATTGATTTTCAATCTCAAATACGTACCCAACCACAATTTCTGTGGTATAGGTTGGAAGTAGGGCATCGTACACACCTCCAATGATGTCCAAACAAAAAAATCGACATTTTTTTTGTCAAAATAAGATAATTTTTTTTTAACTTTATCTCTTACATAGGTACAATCTTATCATTCTTACTATGTATCTCGAATTAAATTAATAAGTTTTAAATCTCTTCTAATACATTCTTTCCAAGTCTCTTGCGCTTTCTTATATCACTTATCACAAATTGAAGTAAATTAAGAAAAAGTGTAGATAGAACATGTTCAAACCCAAATTTATTACTTATCGCCACAAAAAATTACTCTTTTATTCCTTAAATGTTTAGTTAGCCAATCTTGATTCACCCCATTTTTTTTCATTGAACAATCTCCTTCTTCGGTTTGATCAAAGACAAATCATTCACGTCGAGATTAAAATATTCATGACCTGACCCCAATAAATTATCTTAGACGTGTGAGTTCACATGAAAGACATTTTTTTCATCCTCTTTCTGAATTTGGTATTCCTCTGTCTTACCCTGTTCTTGAGTTTCCACGGTTCTTTCCCATCGAAGTCCTTGTTGGGCATATGCTATTCTGGCGGATTCACCTTCGAGCTAGGCTTTTTTGAATCAACAGATAATTCTTTTTTTTTTGGGTTAGATTATCCGGTATTTGAAAACTACTTTAGATTCTGATTAATCCGAATTCGAGTCGAGTAGGACCTCAAGGGTGACAAAGTTTTCCTTATCGAACGCTGTTGTGTTCCTAAGACTCAAACTCGAAACTTTGGTTAAGTTAAAACAATCCCTCACCAATTGATCTAACCTAACTGAAAAGATTATTTTAGTGTATATATATATATATATATCAGTTTTACAACTAACCCAAATCAAACAACCCAATTAACCAAAAGCAAAAAATTCCTTTAAATTCCAAGAATAAAAAACTTAGTAAACTTCCCGTCATACACGTCTTATAGACGATCCGACCCGACCCGATCCGACCCGAACCTCTTTTAAGTTTTAACACTCTACCTTCTCTTGTTTTTGCTTCCCAGCAACAAAGTGAAATAAAACAAAGCTCTGAAGAAAAACCCCCAAGCAGCAGTGACTAGCAAGCAATTCCACTTGCTGAGATCAGTGATCCCCTGTTGCTGCAGTATATCCCTTCCGGTTGTCACGCATGTCGTGGTCGTAATGTTCATTCCCAGAGTACTGCTGATACTGCTCAGAAGCTGCACCTTCAATGGCGTCGGAACTGCTCCTAGCGGCGTGTTGTCGAAGATCTGAACTCCCCTTACGAAACACTTTATTGGGTCTTCAAATTCGTTCTGTAACACAGCTTCATACGGGTATTTCACTAGAGATATGTAGTGAAACCAGATCCAATAGGGTGGGATTCGATCGCGGTTGATGAAGAAGCCACAGAAGAGAAGGAAATAAGCTAAGATTGCCACGACAATTGTGTATCCGAGCATTACATGAGGTACGACGCCGGAGAGAAAGGTGACGAAGGAACTTCCGGCCCAGAATGAGGCAAAGATTACGGCGAAGTAGAAGAAGAACCCAGAAATTCCACCGTCCAATCCAACAGCCCAGAAAGTTAAAGCCGCAAAAGCAACAGAGAGAAAAACCAGAGAAGGCAACACAACCAGTGAATTAGAGAGAACATAGGATGATCGGCGATAAGCATTGTGAGCAGTCTCTCTCATGAATATGTATCGCTCTTGAAGAAACACCGGCAATGCATCGGCGCAGGTGTAGAAGGTCGTGGACATGGCAAAGGCGAAGAACCCTAATCGTTCTTGAATGCCTTTGGGTGAATTATCGAGTTGCCAGAAGATTGTAGCTAAGATGAACCCAGTAACCAAAACTGCACCCAGTCGAATCCCAAAAATCTCCGGCATTCGCCGAGAATTTTTGAACGATCGCTCCGATAGAACCGCCATTTCGATCCAGAGAGGGTTTGCAAATGTGGGCACCATTGAAGAAGGACTCGACTCGTTTGCTGTTCCAGAGACCAATTTTCCTCGTGAAATGCTCGCACTGATTGCTTCTTTCAACGATAAATTACGGGTTGGACTTGGGGATTGATTTGGATCATTATCTCGAGCTCTACTTCGCTTCAAATCCTGCCATGATTTGTTGAATTCGACTAAGCTTTTGGTTCCACCAGGTGAGCCTTCTAATTCTCGAATGCGATCGAGAGCGAACTCGGTTCGATTCTCGTTCTCCGGTATCGGATGGCCGAAATCGGAGAAGAACAACGGTAGATTCGCCGGAGATCCACTGTAAACAGTCTGACCACGAGAGAGAAATATCAAACGATCCAACAATCCGATTATCCGATAACTCGGCTGATGAACAGACATTATCACTATGCTTCCACTCTGAGCGATTCGTTGTAATACCTTAGCCACCATGAAAGCACTGGTCGAGTCGAGCCCGGAGGTGGGTTCGTCGAGAAAAAGTATGATCGGATCGTGAATTATGTCGATTCCGATGGATACTCGACGGCGTTCGCCACCGGAGACACCTCTATGGCCTTCGTCTCCGATCACGGTTTTGGCAGCATTTCGTAGCCCTAATTGATCGATCAGAGCTTGAACTCTCATTTTTTTCTTCGATTTCGAGAGAGTTCGGGGGAGTCTGAACTCGGCGGCAAACATGAGAGTCTCTTCGACGGTGAGCATAGGAAAGAGAAGATCGTCTTGCATTACATAGGCTGAGATGACTTTGAGTAATCGCGATTCGAGAGGCTCTCCGTTGAGAGTGACTGTGCCTTTTAAGCTACCTTTCGCGATCCGATTCGCTAAAGCGTCGATTAGGGTTGATTTTCCCGATCCAGAAGCTCCAAGCACGGCCAGTATTTCTCCGTCTCTCGCTTCGCCGGAGATATCGTTCAATAACACTTTGGTCCTCGTGAACACGTCTTCTCCGGCTAGAGATTCAGCGGAAGTTGCACCCGTTCCGAGGCGGTTGTTTCGGCGGAAAATAGTGGGAAAAGTCATTTTTCGGCGGATTTTGACGCTGTAAGTGAGGTTATTGAAGCTAAGCACGAACGGCAAAGCCCGAGGCTCGACAATGCCTTCGTTCATCTCGAGGACTTGATGAACTGGCGTTTCGTCGCCAGTAACTTCTTTCCGTACATCGCTGACGCACTTTAGCAAGTGACCCAGTGTCGGTGAAGTAGACGCACCGGCGGGTGACATCTCCATTGTTTGTCTCCGGTCATAAAAGGGTATGCTATCTCTCGCCGGTGATATGTTTTCCGCCACCACACGAGACATTCGTGTTCTCTTCAGCTGTATACCTATCTATGATGTGGGTGTGTGTTCCCAGAAGTCACAGAAATGGAGTTTTAGAGAAAAAATGATGTATATACAGAGATAGAGAGAGAGTACATGTGTTGAACTAATTCTTTGGGGAGTCACAAAAGAGCTCCGACGGTTAAGATCACCGTAAACGGCGGCGATAAAATCGCTAGAAATGAGGAGGAGCCGGATGGTTATGAAGTTATGGTTATGGGCTTCAAACTGAGTAGGTAAGAGAAAGAGAACACCTTTTGTGTTTCTTGAGAAAAGCAAACAACCCTCTTCAATGGGATCTTGATTTGGGTTTCTATATATAGAAAATTGGTTTCATATATACTCACACATTTGGGATTGAGCTTGAGGTATGAACTGTATGAGTTAGGGTTTATGGGATGAGAGAGAGATGGACGGTGACCTACATCTCCTAATCTCTTTACTAGACGTCTTCTTATAGATGGAGAAGACTTAGGAGGTGCATGTGGGTTTGTGCCACGTGGCGTAATGGGTGTTTGTTACTGCTGGTTTTGTGGAGTTAGGTGTGGACGGTAATCTACTGTTTGCCTACGATGTAGTTTGGTCTTTGTATGTAGGAGTTGTATGGTTTAGGGAAATGCTATTTGCAGCATTGCTCTATTGTTTATTCTTTACGGAGCACAATTTCAAATCAAGTGAGGAAAAAAAATATATTATGGTTTACTTAGCCACATCACCAAACACATTCCTACTGATTTTTCATATCTCATCTTTAAAATTCTATCGACTTTCGAATTTATTTTTATATTCATACGTGTGACATGTACAAATCTTTATGAGCATCTTGATCTTTTAAATTCGGATTCAGATGTTGAGAACCAAGCTTTAATCCCAACTTGCACTTGTGAACTTGTACAAAGTTCAGATTTGTAGTATATTCAAATTCTGATCGTAATATTCTCATGGTGCGACTAGTAAGATAAAATTAACCTATAGTATCCAAATTCTCTTTGGTGAAAGAGACTACTTTTTAGAATTGAAAGGGCCATGGTCCCCCTTGGCCACAATCCTATCATATTTCTATTAGAACAATGAGTACAATTTTTTTATAATTTGTTTCAAATCAGTTTATGTTCTCATCAATCACATATCTTTAGTTCAATTGTACCCTTTCTTTCTAATTAAACCATCAATTATATCTTTGATCATTATTTCTTTATTAAACAACTATCCTTTTGTTCATTATTTTCGATGTATACTACTTTTTTTTTAAAAAAATAAATGTAATGGATACCTCCAAATAATACATAGGAATTTACACGATCATATCATAACTTGTTATAAGTTTTTTTGTACAAAAAAAAGTGATAAAAATAGTTATCACAACTGTTATAAAAACACCAACAACAGTAATAAAAATACTTACAAAATTAATAAATACTCACAATAATAATAAATTTTTTGATTATAATATGACCCATAAAAATTATAAAAACACTCATTAAAATAGTAAATTTTAAAGGTACGATATCAATTTTCTTTTTCTGTAGCGTAGTCAAGTACTTCATTTAGGATATGAAAAATGGCGTTTACGAATAATATCAAAAAAAAAAAAGGGTATCGTATGGTATTGTATCACTTATTAATTATGGATATTTATATAACATTTTGGGTAAAGTTTACCGACTTTGGTGTGTATTCATCTTTGGGGTTCACTTATTATATTTTAAGTTCAATTAACACTCTTTTTTGGTTTAATTATCATTTTTTGAGATAAAATTTATTACTTTTTTGAAGTTTTTTATGATATCGAAAAATAAAAATTAAATATTATGGTGTTTTAATGACCATGAATTACATTAATTTTGTCGGTCACCTGCATTGCTCCAAGTAGAGTTGTACCAATTAGTTGTTGTCAATAAATTGATCCTCAACCCCCATCACTTTTCGTATCAGAAAAACACTCAATCTCGTACGTACATTGGACGGCTGCAGGTTCTCTGCAGAAGAAGGTGTTTGTTGCACTTAACTAGGTAAGCAAGACAAAATTTTGGACTTTTACTATTTTAATGAATGTTTTTATAATTTTTGTGAGGTATTTTATAATAAAAAAATTATTAATTTTGTGGGTGATTTATTATTTTTTTCAGGTAATTTATTATTTTGGTGAGTATTTTTGTCACATTTATGATAATTATATTTACGCATATTTTTATTACTATTATAATAATTATTTTTTTGAATATCACAAAAATGATAAAAATAATTACAAATATAGAAAAAACAATCGTATAATTTTTTTTTCAGCCATGTAGTCAACTGAGAGAGAGAGAGAGGAGACATGCACATGCAGATTCATTTTAAGGAGGGTACGTAGAAGAAATTGGTAGGTGAATGGGTGATGAAGGTGGAGAACTGCTACCGAATTGTGAACTAACTCACCAATAAATGACGCTGTAAAAGTCTCTAGAAATGAAAAAAAGTCAAAAAAGAAGATTGAGAAGCAACATATGCATGGGAATTGGCGCCAACTCAAATTCTTTTTTATTTTTTTATTTTTTATCTTCCCTTTTCAATCTCAAATCCTCGTTTAGTTACCAGTCCCTATCAATCTATTTATCTGTCTCACATGAGTACCAACCAATCCCTATCTGCCTCAAAAAATGTTATACATACCAAATTTTTTATCAAAAATTATTTTTATCATGAGTTGAGAGTTTTAAATCACTTTTAGACCTACTAAATACTGATCAAAATATTTTTGATTGAATATAAAATTACAATCTCATTTAGTAAAAACACTTTTTAATAAAAAAGTTGATAAATATAACATTACTCATCTATCTCCGACGAAAAAGTCCTTCATTACCTAACGAATTTGATACGAAATTAATGAATAAAAATTGATTGAATTTTAATTCAAGCTTAAAATAAACACGTTCATTAACATTATTGAGACATAATTTAAGAATTTAACACATTGTAACTATTAGATTGATAATAAAATGTACTTAATACCGGGACCCACTAATAATACAATAATTACAATCAAATAAAGTCCTCAAATTATGTCTCACTAATATTGCTCCGAATGATAACTAGATCAATTTAATGACAAATACATAAAATTCAATCCGACATAACAAGTACATTTACCTATAAATTGACCATTAATTAAAAAGAATAATGTTATAATGATATAATTTAATGCAGCTTTTAGATTAATTGTAAGCCCCTTATGAGTGTAAGTAGTTAGGCATACAAGTTGGGTAGGTTAGAAAATTAAGAGTTGCCCTTTTAAAGGAATTAACCTCAAGTTAAGGGCATTCCCATTTTGGATACTTTGGACCAATTAATCACAATCGACAACAAAGTCATTTTTATATCCTTATTATAGGAGGTTCTTGATATCTGGAATTACTTAAGAATATTGTGGAAGAAATCAAGAAAAACCTACTTTGTGTTTTATCAATAATTATGAGTCAATGAGGTTAAGTTTTATTTCAATGAGATTAAAAGTTACGAATCAATAAAATTTGAGATAGATCATGAAAAACTTGGGATCATTATCAAGTTTTTTGAGATGAATCTAGATTTGTTCGTAATGAATAGCAACTTGACACGTTTGAATCATAATTTCTTAATTGTAGATTAAGTTACGATACGATATGACTGTTTTTTTGTTTTTGTGGGTATTACAATCAAGGGTATTTTGACCAACTTATACGCACCTTGACTAATTCACTTCTGGGTTCTGTCAAAGACGACTATCCACACTAAGACTAAAGATTTCATGAGGGAATAAATCTCTCATGGTCTGATCAAAGAGAATTGTCAAATTTTAAATTCAGAATGTCTGAATTTACAACTCATTCATGAATTTCCTGGGCATACCTTGGAGTTGATAACATTGCTTCTTGCTAATGAGGAAAAATATCTTATTGATGGCAATGGCAGAGGCAAAAAATTCTTCTAGGGTGTACATTTTAATAAGTTTTAATTTTTTCTATTAAATGACAAAAATTATATGATACATTAATATTTTATTATATTATATTTGATACTTAAAATTCAATAAACACAAATGGGCAAAAAAATCAAAATATATTGTGTATACTAATAAAAAATTAAGGAAAATTTGAAGGCGACCCCGTTATATAGACTTATTTAGAGATAAGTCCAGTAAAAAAATTTATTTGACTTTAAATCCACTTTTTGTCAAGCTTACTTTTGTAGCCCTACCATTTGGAAAAACAATAACCGACGTCCGTCTCCTTCACATAGGTTAGATCATTGAGGTATATATGAAAACTCTTGATTGAGTTATATATCAACACTGTTTATTAAATATTATGATAATTAACGGAAGTTTTATATGAAACTTATATATTCTGATAGTTATATATGGAAGTTTGATGTACGAATAAATTGTTGGTCTATTAAGTCAAAATCAAATTACAAAATTTCCTTAACAATTCAATATTTCCTTCACATTAGTGTTACTATTGAGTGACACTAATTTTACTATAGTGATACGAATGAGATTGTTTTCCTTAAATAATCAATACCCAAAATGAAGAATTCTACCATTTCAAATAGTAACCCAAACGCAATCCCAATTTTCACTTACACTACCAATTACAAACCTTTAGACGTATATTATGTAACATACATTTTTAATTTTCATAGTAACATGAAAGATTTGTG
>CM042201.1:14880262-14898372 GCA_023539305.1 Ilex asprella
AAAGAAAAGAAAAGAAAAGACACCACCCCCCAAGATGTGTATATAAGAGACAGAAATAATAGGCCTCGTCAAGTACAGAAGCTTCTAAAGCAATGAATTTCCCCCATTCCCTGTAATTCAAATAAAATGACGTGGAAGACCCTAGTTTTAGCCATTCAACTACTGCAACTATTTGCAAACCTCAACCTAATCACACAAGCTACGAACATTGTTCTAAGCAGATGGAAATGTAAATAACCAATATCATGCCCAGTAAAGAATTACATTGGACAATTGTAAACGCATTTATTCAAATCTTTGTGATCCTTTCTGTAACAAAGAAAAAATCCTGTAAACAAACATATTTACAGAAAAATAAAGATAAAAATAAAACATAAATTGCAGCCAATACCAATATTTATCAATTTCTTCCCACCTTTTTTAACAAAACCGCCCTGTTCGTCACAATCTAAGAAACATAGATATGGATAAAGGAAACTGATACAGAACAATACAGATAGGACACAAACATATTGGGAACATGTTACAAATGATTAATTTTGTTTACCAACATATATAAATATATTCATAGGAGATTGACTTCCCGCTTAATGACAAGTACAGAAATATATCTAGTCAAGTCAATTAGTGTGAATTTTTTGATTAAAGGATCAGAATAGTTAATAATCATTGGTTCTTTTATAAACAATGTGTAGAAACATACATAATTATAGTGATTGCTCTCATCTTGTCAATTTTTCTTCTTTAGCAAAATTTTTTGCATGTTTTGCTTTTACTAATAAATTTTACGCACAATTCTAACATGACTAGTCCCAATAATTATACATTGTTTCCTAGTATAAAATAGTCATCAGTCAAATTTTTAAGTTCCAATAACTACATGTCAATACATGATCATATTTAATAGCAGACACAGACTTAAAGAATTATCGAACACGTCTGAAATTAGAATTTTATCATCTAGTTGTAGACACACAAATATGCACTTTTTATGAGTGTATGTGCTTCTTAGGTCACAATATAACTGCTGGCTAGTGTAAAGCTTATAAAAGATGTTTTCTGAAAAAGGAGGCATGCATCATATAACACCAATAAATAAGTTGGGTTAACTTACCACCACTCGATTTCAGGAAGTGGATCCTTTGGTTTTTCTTTGGTGATAACTCTCTCTGATACCTCTATCAGATTTGGATTTATACCCTGCTCTGCCTTTGCCTTTGCCAGCTGAGCTTGCTTCATCTTTAAGTCCTTGGCTTGTGCTTCTCCAAGGTGACTCTGCAAAAGCAAGTGGAAACAAAAAATCAAAACAGGTTTTATATGAAAGGAGAGACCAGGATAGGAAGAAACTACCTTCAATTTAATGTGCTCAGCCTCTTTTGACCATTTGCCTTCCTCTACAAACTGAAGAGATGCCCTCTTGGGCCTCAAAAGCTTATTTTTATTGATACCCATCCTAGGATCAAAATGAGGGTTTTCCTCAGGATCAACCTCCAGCTCAGGTTGGAGTATTTGGAAAGCTTCTTTTTTCTGCTTATTGATGTTAACCTGGATTGTTGAATGAAGGTCAGAGCCAAGCACTTAAATAACAAAATCGTAAAATGAAAACTATGGGAAACAGCCGTCAACATGAGGAAACATACAACAAACCTTCAGGGTACTCAGGTTGTTTAACTTGCGCATATTTACAAGGTTCCCATGCTCATCAATTTCTCTCCCCAGTGCATCCAAAAGAAGAACAGGGGTCTTGGCAGGCTTCGGCTGGACAGGAACCTCTGCTGGCATTAGGCCAGGAAACATGTTCATCAGGGTAGCAAATTCTGGATCTTGTTGAGATACCATCTTGGCAGCAAGCTCTTGTGCACGTTGTATCACTTCATAGTTTTGTGCGGTAAGCCCAGTAAGATGAGACACGTCACACCCAGGAGGTGTCACAGAAGCTGCAAAAGCCGACACATTTGATGTTGCTCCCGCAAGAACAGGAAGAGCGGCAGTTACCGAGGAGACAGGTGTGGGAATTATTCCTGAACAAAGAAATGAGGCTTTGGAACCCTCCTTTGATCCTACTTGTGAGCTACCATCAATGCTTGAGCCAGCACCCTTGTTTAACTGGATAATCAAAATGATAACATGTCACCAATAACATCTCAAAGAAAATAGCAAATTGTTTCTTTTTAAATTACAAGGAAAAATGCTACCAAATGAAATGCTAAAGTTTCTCTAAACAGACAGAATGCCAAAGTTTCTTGACAATAAGCAAGCTAGGATGAGGAAAGCAATTCTTAACATGGTATATCAAAATGATTTTTTGGGGTTAGTAGTATAATCAAATCTATACCATGTCACCCATAGCATAATGAGAAAAAAGGCTAATTTTTTCGTTGTAACATGCAAGGAAAAATGCACATAAACAAAATGCTAAAGTTTCTTGACAATAAGAAGGCTAGAATGAAGCAAATAAATGGTGTAAATAAGTATCTTGATTTTTTTATTATCAACCCACCTGAGGAATCTTCTTCAACTTTTCTGAGAGCTCCTTCTGCATTTGTAAAGCTCTCTTGGCTTTTGCTAAAGCATCAAGAGAAAACCCTCCACTCTTGCCAGCATCAGAAGCCGTCCAATCTGTACTGGATTTCGCAGGAACCTCATGAGATCTGTTAATACTAACTCTCTTATTTTCATTTGTGGTAGAAATCGAAGATACCTTGGTTGAAGTGGGGCGGCTAGGGGCCATGGATGTCTCCAGCAGAGTCCTTGACGCTATATGGAGTGGTTCCAGCCCAGCACCCTGTAAGTAGAACTAGTCAAATGCACAAGTCAGGACTCACACTGCAAAGATGTCACCAATCAAATTTAAAAGAGTATATACTAGTTGTGTAAGTAAAATTTTGACATATAGATAATCCATTGTAACAGATGCCGTCAGCCAATTCTAACCCATCCTTGTGTCATGAGATGACAAGCACAATATCAACGGCCCATTATAATTCAAGTCATGTGGCACAAGAAGACAAACACAGTATTACAAACAACTCACAATAAAGAAGAAAAATCAGAAGCTGAGATAAATATTCAATGCATATAAAAACATGCAAGTTTTACCCAGTGAAGCATCACCAAGAACATCAACATTAAAAATGCAATTAGGATACCTCATTATCAAAATCTGCTCCCTCATGAAAGGTGTATTTGGGGTAAATTAGTAATATATACAAAGGCCATGTTCAGTTAATCTAAAACTTTCTTTGACAAGGCCTTAAAAATCAGAAAAATCAAAATATAAGTGAACAATGTCATTCACAGCATGTATATACTAGCAGGGGAAAGAATATGATAGTTAAAGTTGTCAGATCAGTTTGTTGACCAACAAAAAAAGAAAAAAAAAATCTCTGCTTAGGTTGTTCCTCTTTGCACCTTTTAGTGGATTCTGATTTTATTTGCGGGAAAAAAATTAAAAAATAGTACTTCAGAGTGACGAGGTCTATGACAATAGGTTAGTATTGCATTTTCAAGTTCTCATGAACCCTCAAAGTATGGTAGGACAAGAGCTAGCTGGATTCAGCATTAACTGGAGTTTAAAATCTGATAATACAACCACCTCAACTCCACAAAACCTTGTCCCAGCTAAGTAATTACAATAGAACAATTGAAATGGGCTCCAATTCCAATTATTTCCGAAAAATATGCATACCCAAAAACTAAAAAATCTAGAATTTCAATTTCTCTTTCCAGCTTTTGGAATTATCAGTTTGATCCCCCTTCCCCAGCAAGGGGTGTTGCGAGGGGGTGAGGACTGCAGACCAAGAGAATATCACCGCAAAATAAAGCATGGCCTAGTCCCCTTTACAATCAGTTGATAGAAGGTCGTAATGTTTCCATTTGACTACAACCAATTCTCATAATTTTAAACAAAAAATAAAACAGCCAATTTTTTCTTAAGCGGTTAACCCCAAAACTGACTCAGATCTAAATGCAAACAGTTAACAGTGTCAGATCTTGAAAAAAATCCTAAAGCAAAGCCCGTGAATTTGATGGCACTAATTGGCCTTCCGAGCTTTCTTATAAAAAAAAAAATTGGCCTTCTCATCACAAGGAGCAGTATTCCGAGATTTTTTGAAACTACCATATAATTGCTGATGATGTGGTGATTGATCACAATAGCATACACCAATATTTCAGTACCCACGGACATGATCAAGATTCAATTGCTTTTTACTTCTAAATAATTTGGTTTGTTTACTTCTAATATTCAAAACAAGATATATAAATGTACATTCAAGATGCAAAGCTAGTAAAGAAACTCACTTTGGCAGCGAAATCACCCCCATTATCAACAGGCTCTTCTCTGGGCTCTTTCTTCACCAATTTCTGTCCAAAACCCCTTTCATTCCCATCCTTGACATCCATATCTTCCTTCTTCACTCTATCCGCAAACCTCCTCTCCTCCTCTCTATTCACCTCACCATCCTCAAATTTCCCTCTTTCTCTCCTCTCTCCTCCATTGCCATCTTCAACTCTATCCCCAAACCTCCGGTTTTCGTTTCTCTCCTCCGAAACCCTAACTCTCTTTTCACCCCTTTCATTCAAGTCCTCACTCTCCCGTCCTCCTTTCCTCTTGTGCGAATGTGAATGCCTCCTCTCCACAAATTCTTCCCTCTTTTGCAATTTTTCGCTCTTAATTTCACGTTCATTCGATTTCTCGCGCTTATTTTCGCGTTCAACCCTTTCCTCTTTTTCGCTCTTCGGTTCAATTGATCTCTCGCGGTCAAGATAATACTCTCTGGAAGATCTGCGGCTGTTATCGTCTTTGTCTTGACCTGATCGGTGACGATCGTTGCCGTCTCGGTCATTCGACCTTTTTTTATGATGATCGTCATATGTATCACCATATTTCTCTTTGCTGCTTTGATGCTTGTGTTCTCGATCTCGATCTCGATCGATGCCTTTGTCGCGATCGGTGTCTCGGCGTTTTCGGCTCGATTTCTCTTTCTCTGATTCTCTGTCGATTCTGGGGTGTTTGGATACCCACGAGGGTGTGTTTGTTTGGACGGATAAAGGGGATAAGGATGTTGGATTGGATAAAAAAAATTGGGGTCCACATATCTCAATTTTGGGTTGTCAAAATGAGATTGAATTTTCGTTGAGTTGAATTACTCGGCCCGTAGTCAATTAGGCCCCAAATCCCATCTGATCCGGATATATGAAATTCAACTGGACTTTGGGATTTCTAAGCCCACCGACTGAATAAAACATGAAATTACGTTGTTACCCTTTAAACAGTAAAGCACGAATGTTTTCTTCAACCCCATTCTCTCTTCCCTTGCACCAAGACCCACCAACCCGTTTTCTCTCTCGCCTCCAGTACTAGATCCCACCAACCCATCTCCACCGTCCACACGGCGAAACTTGCCAAAACCCCGGTCATCACCGAAAAGACTCCCAAATCATCTACACCACCGTCTACGGCGGCCCTATCAGGGAAATGGGCAGTTGGCAGTTGAAAATCCAATAAGACTTTGCAACTCCCAGAGAACCCAAATGAAGCTGAGCTTGAGACCATGGTGGTCTTCCCTCCAATCGTTTTCGCTGGTGATGTGAGGAGTTTGGAGGAAAAGCTTGCTGATGCGGCGTTGGGGAATGCTTTTCCGTTATAAGGAGGGGATTGTGTTGAGAGTTTCAGGGAGTTCAGTGCTAATAACATTCGTGACACTTTCAGATTTATTCTTCAGATGCGCGTTGTTGTCAAGTTTGGTGGACAAATGCCTATTATTAAGGTAATGAATCTTACACTTTTATACGGATCTTTGTATGATGTTTTTCCTTAATTATGTGAAAATATATCTAGATAGAATGAATTTAAGTTGTGGGTATTAATTAATTTTCATGGGTTTCAAAAATTTTGGCCTGTTTCATTGATGTTGAATTAATGGATTCTTAGATTTATAGTTTTTGTATACATTTCTTTTTGTTGGCATTATGGATTGAGATCAAAAGTAGTTAAAAATTTTGCAGAATTAATTTTGGTCCATCACAAGGGTTTTCAAGAGTATTATTGGTTATATGAAAATTGGGAACTTGAGAATTGTGATTTTGAATTGTGGGCTTGATTAATTTTAGTGGGAAGAATGGCGGGTTAGTTTGCCAAGGCGAGATCAGATCCATTGGAGAAGAATAATGAAGTGAAGCTGCCAAGTTAACAGGGAGACAATATCAATGGTGATGCTTTTAATGAGAAATCGAGAATTTCGGACCCTCAAATGATGATAAGGGCTTATTGCCAACCTGCGACAACTCTGAACCTTCTTAGAGCCTTTGCAACTGTAGGTTATGCTGCAATGCAGAGGGTCACACAGTGGAAGCTTGATTTTGTGGAGCACAGTGAGTAGGGAGATAGGTTTGTATAAGAAAAAGGGACATGGATATACTTTTGACATAATTCAATTTGCTTGTGCTTTTTCGGGCTTTGATTATGTGGCTATATTCAGACTAGACACTGAAAAACAAGTGAATACATGGACATTCTTATATTTTTCACAATATTAAATTGGTAATCAACAATAATAAAAAATTTAAAATAAAAAAAAAGTGATAACCAACAATTCTCAAGCCAAAAAGGAGATAAGATTGAATAAGATATAAGGGTAAAATAGTCAATTAATATCAAAGGTATTAGATGTTTAATAAAAAAATTGTAGTTTATTCATGTCCTAATCCCATCACAATGCACTATCCAAAGCAGAGATTGGATAACACAATTTTCTTTTATCCCCCTACAAATCCGGTTCATTGGTATTTCACTGGACTGGTTTGGGATTTAAATCCAAGCCAGTCCAGTCAATCCATGAATTGCCAAACACACTCTGAGAGGATTGGGTTGGATTGGATTTGAACCCGAATCCAATCCTATCCAATGCAAAATAGTCCGAGTTGATTGATTCCTATCCTATACTATCCTTGCTTTGGATAGAAAACATCTGTTTTATGGATCCATTCACATGTCTAAATAAAAGTTGATGAAATGATCATTGCATCCCCTAGAAAAAAAATATAATCTAACCCTATACCAACTTTAGATGGGTACGGTGTCAAACATTGATTAGGATGAATAGGTACTTGAAAATAGTAATATAATAAAAAAATCAAGTCCATAAAATAAAATGTACTTATTTTGCCGATTTTTTTTTGTGTTAATTTTTTTTATGAGCATTGTGCAACACTCAATTCATCACAATACATTACATTTTTTTTAGAAAGAATGATTTTATTGCTTTCGGTAAAATTACAAGTAAGAGGGATGAGCTTCACCTCACCCTTACAAACCAAACACAACAAAGAATAGAATCTCAAAAAACCTCTTCCTCTCTACATCCTTATATAGCTGCAACTCTCAGCTAAGGATTCATCACCAAAGCTATCCTCTTCCTGAAGATAGGAAATCCACATCTATCCTGTAGCAGCAACATCTTCATACCAAAAGCTTGAAGCCTCAAGCAATTGAGAATCAACAAAAAAATAGCACGAGAATTCCTTTTTACGGCCTCAAACATCCTTCTGCACCACTTTTTCCAAAGTTGCCAATAGGCAATCAAAGGAACAGCTCTAATTAACACATAGCTCAAAGAAGACATATCAATTCAACTACATGGGATCTCAATAATACATTTGAATTCAATTCAATTCAATTTACTTACTAATCTAAACAAATCTCTAAACAATATCACATTGGTAAATAACAGAAATCAGAATTCTTCTAACAATCAAATGAAAAATACATGTACAAAAGTATGCAAATGGCTCAATTCACAAAACTCTAAAACAGTCCACAATGAAGGAGCATACTTCAGTAATATGTTAAATATTGATATGGTGAGTCACAAAACACATTAAAAAAAATAGATTGTGATCAGAGTCCCAAAACTAACACCAACACATACACAATGGGATGGCCTGCACTGTTTTGGTGCCATTTGGAACTAAGACTTTCTTGTAACTAGTCTGTGGGTTGTCAATTCATTTGGCCGTACTGGTATGGCTTGGGAAAGTGGTTATTGGGTTAGTGGGCTGGTTGTGGAAATTTTGATAGAGGGTTAAGGGATTGGTGTAGACATATGATGGGTAATTGAGGTTTCAATACATGTAGCTAATGGGAGTCTGTAAAGGTCTTGGTATAGGGTTAAGTTTTGGGTGTGGAAGTGGACTGATGGCTTGGTCCGGTGGCTTGTTAGGTTCAGTCATAGCCTTCTCTAAAGGGTGTATAGGTTATAAGCTTCTGACACTTTCATCTAACAGTTGGTATGCACAGTTTAGATAGTAACAGACACAAAAAATCTAAAAAATCCAAATTATTATTGCTTGTGTATATGGGTGATAACAGAGTGAAGCGGAGGTGAAAATTGGTGGAAGTTATAGCCATGTGCTGGCAGCAAAGATGTTTGTAGGGTCCGTGTATGAACAACATTACAGGAAGAAGGAACACCCTAAAATAAACCCAGATCCAAGCAATGTGGTCATTCTTGCAAGGCAGCAATTGTTGGAACAAAGTGATAAATCTGAAGATAAAAATATGGGAAAAAAATTCATGTACATATAATAATTTGTTTGATCCATGTAGCTGGGTGGTTTTCTATTGGATCTCTGATGAACCGAAAATGGGAATAAGTGAGAGAGAGAAAACGAAATCAGTCCCTGTAATGATCGAAGTTCACCAACTTCATACCAAAACCCTCTATGAAAATCCCTTTCCCCACACACACAATTATCCCTTCCCCGACACAAGAATCTCTCTCCCCACCTCACCTAACTTCTGCATACCTCTTCGTAGAGAGAAAGAGAGAGATAGGTTTGGCAAAGAGATAAAAACGTAACGGTTATAGCTAGAAAAAGAGAGGGAAACACCAGCAAAGAGAACGATGGAGAGAGAGAGAGAGGAGGGAGAGAAACGTACCTACTTCTTCTTCCACCATGCACCGTATTCAGAGAGAGAGAGAGAGGTGAGACCAGTGGGTTGGTTGAAGAAATGAATCAGCAGACAAAGGGTAAAAACTAATCAATTGCAGGGGTATTTTCGTAAAATACTGATCAATCCTATCAGCAAAATTTGAATCTCATATGCTCTGTGGGTTACAGATATCCGCTTGAGAAGGGATATTGGGCTCCGATCACTACGGGCCGAGGTATTCAAAGCCAACGTTTATCCGACTCTATTTTGATCCAAAGCTGGGTTTTGTGGGCCCTTAAATTATTTTATCCAATCCAACTTGTCTTATCCCCTTTTATCCCTCAAACCAAACACCCCCTCTATGGTTAGGGTCTCACTGCGATCCAAGAGCTCTCCTCTTCTCTGTTCTTCCACTTGGATGATGATTTCCTAAAAATTGTTGTGACTTGTGAGAGTGGATTGGATAGTATCAGCTTTTAGGGTGTGTTTGGCAAATATGTGGGACCAATCCGATGAAAACCCAAATATGGGGATATAGACAGGATATTAACAAAGTAGTGTAATTCAATCCTTGGTTTGAGAAGTATTTTTGTATGTTATGGGGCCCACATAAAAATCATTGTTTTTTGTGTAAATTCTCTTACCTTTCACATTAAATTATAATTTTACCCTTCACTATTATCCAATCCAAAGTCAATGTTGGGTGAGGCAATATTAAACATCTCTCCACCTTTAAACTTCATTCCAATTTTCATCTATGTTACCAAGTGTACAAACCGAAAAAAAATTGGTTTTAATGTTTGAAATTCCCAAAAAAAATTGATCTAATTCATTAACTCATAAAATTGTCCCACATTATTTTTAAAAAAATAAAGCTATATACACGAATCGATAAACACCTAAATATATTTCTTTACCACGCATAGCCTTATACAAAAAAGGAAGCAAAAGTAAGACAACGTACTACGTAATTACACATACCCGAAATGTTTATATTCTTTGTTGCCTTCAAATATACATACAAAACAAAGACAACACTAGGAGGTACGAAGCGTGAACCCACATGCACACACGTTATTGTGTGTTGCATACAAAAAAAGGGATAAACATACTTACTCAACTGCTACATACACATACATTGCAATGCACACACGCTATTGTGTGTTGCATACAAAAAATGGGGTAAATATACTTACCCAACTGCTACATACACATACATTGCAATGCACACACGCTATTTTGTCAAGCATACAAAAAAAGGGGTAAATATACTTACCCAATTGCTACATACACATACATTGCGATGCATACAACTATTATAAGTTACCATTACAACATACAACATGACCAATCGCAAACAACAGTTAATCATCGATCACTATAATATCACCATCAAAGTGAGAGTTAACTGACGGTGAACTCCCACTTACACTAAGAGGGTGACTTGAGCTTGCTTCATTTTTTTTTAACTATAACACCGAAATATTCAAAATTTGGGCATGGTTGAAGACAATATTGTGAAGCAAAATCCTCCTCCTACAATTAATAACATGAAAGTATGTGTTAATGGACGCCAAAAAAAAACCAAAAAATTGAAACATCCTTTCATAATTGATTCGAATAATGTAAGGGCAATTCTAAAAATGAAATAACTTACCTCCAAATACTCAACATGTCCTCTTCCTAGTCCTATTACAACCGACTTCTTCAAAGGGTTCCAAGTAAAATTACCAGAATCAATCATTATCGTAATATTGAAGAATTGTCTTTCCCAGAAGAATATGATTCGAATAAATTCAGTAAACGACAATGTAAACCCTCTACAACGCCGTTTAACAATACACAATAAATCATCCATCATGTTATGGGTGTAACAACCCACAGGAAGTAACTTTCCTTTATTCTTGAATTCTAATAACGTGTCGATAATCACGTCTGCCTCATCCTCCGAAATCTGTGGGATCTTCATTGTCAACTACAACATATAATTTACATATTAATATGGGTTCAAACTTACATAAGATAAAACTAATAGTCGAAAGTAAACGAATCACATGCATACATTTTTTAGTCATTCACAATTACCTATATTTAAAAGTGAACCGTACGGACAAAATCAACTTATTACTACGCAAACGTAATTGAGCAAAATGCATAAGATACTACGGTTTACATAGAATAAGTACACAAGTCATTACATATTGACTAACTATTAATAAAAGATGTTTGTTGTTATGGTAACCATTTAAGCAAACCCACAATAACCCATTACATAGTACACAATATGGGTAAGCACGATACCCACAATAGGCATGACTACACTAATCATGCACCAAATGAGATCACGGGTGTATGCGTTTGTTCCAACTGCACGAACTTGTGTTTCCTCGTTATTCATAATACCATCGTCAACGACATTGGCCATAGGTGCAGGAGGATGAAAAGTCATCGCATTGGATACATCAACTTCATGTCGCGCACTGTGCAATGCCAATGTTGTTTCTGCCTCAACATACGAATCATAAGATTTGTATAACGCACTTGGATACCTGTTAACATGTGCATGACATTCCATTCATGACTCGTAAATACCAACCTGTCGTTCAATGAATACTACATACCAACGTTGTTTCCTGTTCATATCTAGGTACACAAAAAAATGCAACATGTTGTTACACATAATACGTTGGAACATTATTCCACTCAAATACATATTTGGTCATATTGACAACGTCCCATATAATATCTATTTGCAAAAATTAGTTATATAAAAAACATAAACATACTTGAACCCAATAGTCCATATATGACATACATTTGTTACATACACACCAAAATAATATACCATCATCATAGAACGTCAACATCATCAAAGTCGTTAGCAATTGTTAATGTACTCCAACTACTTCCAGATATCAGGTTACATTCAACTTCACAAAAATCCCCCACACATTCTTAGCAAAAAAAAAAAGATTTTAGATGGTGACCTAGTCAACCGCTGCCCATGTATTTTGCACTACTGTGGTGGCTGCCACAACAGTACACCAACCCATGCAGGTCGCTCATAATCCGAAAAACTAAAGAAGATGTCAACCTTTATTGGGTCGGAAAAAATCTTAAAAAGTGCCGCATGGCGATCAACCTAGACAAACCATATATCTTCTCAAGTTCCGCATTCACTCTCCTTCGTGCAACATCATGTATGTACCCAACTCGATGTGTAATAGTGTCAAGCTGCTTACGACTCTCTTGAACATATTCACCAAATACCTTAGAAATGTCTCTCAAACTTTTTGCAATAAAATCAGATGCATTACCACTCACCTTAGATTTCTTTCTCTTAATTGAACATGGTGATGCAACACTTGGTTCCATTGAAGGCGGTTGATCACCTTCATGTGTTGCACTACTTGATGCCGGGACATTCACTCCTAATGGATTTTGTGCTTCCATGTTCTCAACTTCCCTCATTGATGCTTCGGCCTCAGCATCGCCAACCATGTCTTCAACATCAATAGCGAATTTTCAGGTTGCCCAGTCCTTGCCAAATATAATACCCCAGTCATTGAAGCAAGACCATGATTTACCTCGCATGCCTTTTGCATTTTGGTCATTCTACAACATATATGGTTAATTATTATAAGCTACTCAAATAATTAAAACTATGTTATTATATATTACAATGTAACCTAGTTAAATTGTTGGTTAACGAGATTCACCTTCAAGTAGTCTTGTCAAATGTCATCGCCATCCACAATGATCTTATTCTCAGTATTGTTGAATCCAAACCCAGAAGTGGCTATCATGGTAAACAAAGAGTTGTAATTCTTCTTCCATATTTTTAGCTTTGACTCTATATGGGGGGAAGCCCGCAACTCACAACCTGGAATTGCTACTTTCAAGCTGTTTTCAAGTGCTTGCAAATACCCGGGTCTAAAAGTGTCATTTTGGCACTTCCACCCGTTAACGCACAGTTCCTTCAATGACTGTAAGAGCTGATTTTCTTCAGTCATAGTCCACGTTCTTCTAACACCTCTTTCTGACTATGTACTTGCAATAGTGTCTGACATTGCTATCTCTATTGTAAAACACAACAACATGACAATTGACAATTGAAATATACAAATCAAAATTGAAATATACAAATCAAAACTACGTGTTAAACATGACAATTGGAAATTAAAAACACTTGGTTGTAGCACACAAGTTTACATTGTAACATATTCTAGTCCTCGTGTCCCACAATGTCTACATTAATAAAGGCATAAAATTAGTAAACATGATAAAATACTAAGTACTTAAATTACGTAGTTTGTCCACGACTACTTCTCCACTCATTGTACATATCTAATGTCATCTAATTTTGAAACGTTGACCATTCAGTGGATGTCTCGACAATGTCTATGATATCATCAGCATCTTGTTGATCAACAGTAATTTCTTCTGGAAAATCCTCCTCAAATGGATCAACGCACATTTCATTCCTAATTAAGTTATGTAACAAACAACATGCAACTATGATACGGTTATGAGTGCGCACTAGGTAATAGCAAGGTGCTCTAAGAATCGACCATATATTTTTTAGCAAAACAAAACATCTCTTAATGCTAGTCCTTGCAACAGAATGACGCAAATTAAACAATTCTTCAGGATTTTTGGGTGCTGCAAAAGCAGCCCCAAACTATTGGATATGATATCGCTGACCTCGAAATAGTACTAAAAATCCATCACCATTTGTATAACCCGCATCAACTAGGTAGTACGTGTCTATATTTTATAAGAATATAGTTGTTACACGTACAAAACACATGTAAATGTGGGCATACTTAAAAAAAAATTAATATGCCACATACCACGTGCTACCTTCAACCCATTTGGCCTACTAACCGCATCACGCAATATCCTAGAATCGGCAGTTGACCCTTCCTATCTAGGAAGCACGTATATGAACTTCATGTTCGGTGCACATACACCCAACACATTGGTTGCTACACCACCTTTACGTGTTCTATATCTAGCTTGATGGATAAGCGGTACTCGGACAAGAACATACGTGTCATCTAATGCCCCTACACAATTCTACAAAGTCAAGTGAGTAAACAAGTTGATAAATATTTATGAAATTAAAAAAAATCCATGTTATATGGCGTAATAATCATTATTGAATTAAATGTTAAATGATGATTACCTTAAACCACCTCCATTTAGGGTCTGTACAGTTTTCGGGCACTGGTTCAGGCGTCTGGAGCAATAGTCTGCGTAGCCTTAACACCGCAGTAAGGACATTGTTGAAATGTCTACTAACTGTCTCACCCGAGCGCAAGAAATTGAACTTAACATGTCTATTTTTGTCGTCATGCCCTAAAATACTTAAGAACATCGTCATCATCTCCTCGACACTTACGTGCCTAGTTGGTCTTAGAGCCTAACATCACGGACCAAATTACATAGTACCACAAATGTGTGTCTATCCATCCTAAGTTGACTTATACACGTCTTGTCACTCTCCTCAATGAGACGGTGCGAGTGTTCAATTTGTAACCGAGACCTATTGAAAGGTCGTGGAACCTCGGATATTGTACCATTGTGTTCCATGTCCCATATCATCAACATTATAGAGACCACAAGATTAAACACTACTACCATCTCCCGAATAGTCCTATGCATAAACGTAAGTAACAAACATAATTCATCGTAATCGTTATCCATGGTTACCTAATTCAATGGAAACAAAAAAAATCCAATAACATTGTTATCACCTGGAATGGATATGTAAACAAAAAAAAACATATTGCAATACAATTTGTTTGGGCAACAAAGTAATATACAGGAACATAAAATTGAAATATACAATAGATGTACAACTAACATCATTGACTGTATAACCAGTAAATAACAAATTGTCAAAACATTAATATACAATCTGCCACAACAGTTTTAACTGCATACTATCACATTAACAAAAAAATACATAAAACAAAATTCTAAGTTAGGTACCTGAAAAGTGCTTGTGAAACCCTTGCTTTGAGACACTGTTAAGAACGTAACAACAATATTAAAAATAATAAACATACAGGAACAAATATTAAACAACTAGAAATAATTCTCATGAGGGCTTTCTGTCTCTCTCTCTGTTCTTGGAAAAGTACAACACCCAACTGTAATTACTTGGTTTCAAGAGTAATAGGCGAAGAAAAAATCATGAAATCCTACCTACAACCTTTTTGTTGATAACAATATTTATAATTGGAATGATCGTGTCAAATTTAGTTATAGCAATCTCGGTCATTGATTATTCAGTATCAAGGACATTTATTTGAAATTTTATGACACTTTTTAGACTAGGATATATAATGGGGGATTATAATGTTATTTGGAAAAAAAAAATATGACTTAATTTGTTAAGATGTAACAGTAACATGGTCAAACACAATTACCGTAGCTCTAATTGTTGAATTTTTTTAATTGAGACACATCATTAGATCAAATTGTTAAGTTGAAATAACATTACTTATAGTGAGAACAACTTTTTCATATATTTTCATAATGAAAATTAGATTATGTTATAAATAAATTACCTTTTTAACATCATAACTCCTATTATCGTTCAATGGAAACCCATCATGTGAAATGTTTTATATTTATTAATTTCATGATTATTAAAAATTATAAAGACTTATATTATTTGAACATAATTTATTGATCTAGTAATTCATACTCATTGAATTGACAATAGATCTCAATATATTTTAACATTCATAACCAATCCAATAGTATTAGTAGAACAGACAAGCCATGGTGCCTCATAAAAAAAAACCCCAGTTTCTTGGTGAATCAAATTACACAAAACTATAACACGCACCAATCATTCAATCACAAGAAAATAGGTAGAGCCAATTCAAGCATCAATCAAACATACCTTGACTACAAAAGGCCCAATCAATATTATATTTGGATGTCCAATAGTTTCTGACACTGATAAAATAAAGTTGAAGGAGGCTATGATACTGATTTTGGGGAAATTTTGTATTGGTTTAGTGTAAATCAGATTTTATTTTGTATTTATTTGCAATTTTGGAAGGAGAAAAGAGAAGTGATCTACATATACATCCGAAGCCACAAACTGATTTACACAGATGTAGAGAGGGAGGCAACGACAAGGCTACAGAAAGTGAAACAACATTCAAATATTTGTAAGTATAAGCAAAGTCTTGGAGAAAGAAACAATGGTGTTCCAATGACATCCCTCAATCTTCTCTCTCCTCTCTTTGTTCTTCTTCATTGTCTTCCTTCTCAAATGGTTTTTCAATACTCCAAAAACGCAAGAAAACCTACCTCCTTCCCCACCTAAGGTTCCAATTATCGGAAACCTTCACCAGATTGGGTTATTACCCTCACCGCTCGCTCCGAGCATTAGCTCAACATTATGGCCCACTCATGCTGCTTCACCTCGGTGGTGTGCCAGTGCTCATAGTCTATAAATATATATATACTAGAGATAACCCGTGCCTAAAAACACGGTATAGTATTTTTTTTTAAAATGACAAAATATTTGCAGTATAACGTAGGCCAATCGATTAATTTGGAAAAGTGAAGAGTGAAAATCTCTAATAGCAGTGGCGGAGCCAAAAATATGATCTAGAGGACACACTTTAAATATAATAGATAAAAATAATATGATATATTTATATTTTTTTATATCAAATTTGATACTTAAAAATTCATTAAACATAAAAGAGGTATGTTTGAAAAAAAATTAATAAGATAATATCTATACATTAAGAATCAATTATATAATTTATTTGATACAAAGAGAAATAATATTCTATAATTTTTAATCTTATTACAAATTTTACATAATGTTTTACCTAAATGAGACTTCAAAAAATCATACTAATATTCTAAGGAATCAATTTTAGTTTGCTAATTTTAAGAGATTTTATATGGACTTTTTGTTTTTGTTTTTTTGTTTTAGTACCTAACTTGTTTGACCTAAATAATTTTGCTTTCACCAATGCTATTGGGAAATAATTTGAGAATTTAATGTATTATGACCATTGGATTGATAGTGTTGAGATTCAGTGACAATTTAATGTTGAGATTCATTGAAAATCCAATGACCGCAATCATTAAATTCTCAAATTATATTCCAATAGCATTACTCGTTTGTTTTTTATAAATCATTACAGTAGACCCAATTAATCCAAAAAAATATATAAAACATATATAACTAAAAAATATCTTTTTTTTAGGGTGACCCCAGGTCCCTCTTTTCCCTCCCCGCCCTGCCACTACTAAAGAGATAGAGTGAAGAGTGAGTAGAGGAAAGACAAATTCAATTTAAATAATTTTAAGAGAAATATTGGTGGTCGTTAGATAAGTTTATTTGAAACCGTCGGATAAGGCTTGTTCCAGCCGTCCTATTTTCTATTATAGATAAATCAACGAATTATGATAGAATTGACTTAAATAAAAACATTAATTTATATACATAGAATAAAAATTGAATATTAATTATTTACATGTAATCAAAATCGAGTTAAATCTAATACAAACTAAAAATCTAGTTTATCAAAATTATTAATTTATAAGAATATATTAGCGTTAGGTTTTCTTAAGAGATAAAAAAATTTAGTTTTGAACTTTTGATTCAAAATATGTGTAAGACATGTGAGTTTGAGATAATTAATTAAAAAAATAAAAATAAAAATAATTATATTCAATAGAAATGTATTAAGCAGCCTCCTTGTTTTTTTTTATCTGTTAAATTGATGAGTTTTTTTTTAATCAAAATATTATTATTGTGTCTTATAAAAATTTAAAATATTACACCACAAATAATATTAAACAAGGACTAATTATTATGTCTGAGAAAATTATGTATTCCAAGATCAACAGTAATTGTTGACCTGTTAGGAGGAAAAATATTAAGGAAAAAAATTATAATTTCTTGACCGCTGGATGAATGAATTTGAGACCGTAGGATGTCTTCCAAGATCAGCAGTAATCGTTGACATTTTAAAGGGGAATATATTAAGGGAAAAAATTATAATTTCTTGACCGTTGAATGAATGAATTTGAGACCGTTCGATTGGCTTATTGAAGCCTCGCTCTGTTTTATATTATAGATTACAAACTGACTTAAAAAAATATTAATTTATATACATGTAATCAA
>CM042201.1:14898772-14917659 GCA_023539305.1 Ilex asprella
AAAATTATTAATTTATAAGAATATATTAACATTGAGTTTTTTTAAGAAATAAAAAAAATTAATTTTGAACTTTTGATTCAAGATATATGTAAGACATGTTAGTTTGAGATAAATAATTAAATAAATAAAATTAAAATTAATTATATTCAATATAAATGTGTTAAGCAACACCCTTATTTTTTTTTTCATCTTAAATAGATGAGTTTTTTTTAATATCATTGTGTCTTATACAAATTCAAAATGTCACACCACACAGATGATATTAATGACAAATTTGACCAATTTAATTATTATGTCAGAGAAAATTATGTATTCCAAGATCAGCAATAATTGTTGATCCGTTGGAAGGAAAATATTAAGGAAAAAAATTATAATTTCTTGACCGTTGGATGAATGAATTTGAGACCGTAGGATGTGTTCCAAGATCAGCCGTAATCGTTGACTTTTTAAAGGGGAATATATTAAGGAAACAAATTATAATTTCTTGAGCGTTGGATGAATGAATTTGAGACCGTAGGATGTGTTACAAAATCAGTCGTAATTGTTGACTTTTTTGAGAAAAAAATAATAAGGAAAAAATGATAATTTCTTGACCGTTGGATAAATGAATTTGAGACCGTTCGATCGACTTATTGAAGCCCCGCTCTGTTTTATATTATAGATATATATTTACACAGATGTAGAGAGGGAGACAACGACAAGGAAAGATCGAGATATATATATATATATATAGAGAGAGAGAGAGAGAGAGACCTTCCAATGGGGACCAGTGGGCGCCGCTTGTGGGTAGAGATGGTCAATGAGAAGTTCAGCCGTAGACAAAAAATGAGGGGTAAAAACCCTACATTGAACAATAGAAGAGTATTTTAGTAAATGGAAGCCCAATCCGATAACTGGGCTTTGTAATCCCAAAGTTACAATGGGATATATGAAAGTGGGTCAGATGAGATTTCTGGCAAAAAATGGTACGACCCGAGAAATTCAGCCCAATGCTAATCCCAGTGACTAAAGTTTTGCCAAACCAAGGATTTGTGGGCCACTAGATTATGTAACCCAATCCAACTATGGGTTATTCCACTTAATCCCATTTGCCAAACACACCCTTACGGTTTACAACAGTCGGGACTCATATGCAAATCTGTGTCAAGGGTTTTGGATTGAATTCAAATTCGATTTTAAGCGATCAATTTAAATTTGATATTTCAAGAATTTTTATTTTCGTAGTTTATATTGGAATCATTTAATTTAATTAAATTTTAATAAGTTATATCTAAATTTTAACTGAAGTTCTTCAAATAATTACTTAATTTTTTTAATATTTATATAAAAATATAAAAATATTTCAAATCTGACAATATAATCAAATTACATATAAATATATAAAAATTCAAAATTTTAAAATATAAGATAAAATATCTAATTCGGGTTTGGATAATTAGTAAAAAATATCGACCTATATCAGACTAATTGGATTTGGATTGAATCAGATCAAAAAATCCAATCCAATGACAAACCTAATCGTTAGCAGCGTTCTGAACCAAGGGGTCAATAAGCCAATTGAAGGATGCCATTTGGTTATTACTTATTACTTTACACCAAAAGTGACTCTTGTATTAACAAAATAAAGGTAAGTGACTCAAGTGATAATAAATGTGAGCTGTAAATTCAAATATTTTAAATTTGAATTTTGACAATATTTTAGAGTCAGATCATATAAAATTTATCCCTCCTGAATACTTTAATCTCGACATAGATGACTTATTTTTGAACAAACCGTGAAAAGATTAGTCGAGATAAGTATAAACTAGCCCGTTCACCCAAACACTTAAACCAAAAAAAAAAAGAAAAGGCGAGAGCAAGAAAAAACACGACTAACACTTTATAATAACTAAATACACATCCATTACTCCCTCATCCAAAATGCGAAAAATCATATGAAAGTGTTTTGTTATGAGTCAAAGAGCTTTTTAACAAAAAATCCCCAGGCATACTTAACACACAATCAAACAAATCCAGAGGCATCTCCGTTGATTAAGTAGAACATTTACCCCCTTAATCTAGCAAACTCAAATGCAATTTGAACAGTGAAACAAATCCAGAGGCGCCTTTGTTAAATATATCTTTGTTTTGATGGTAAACAAAACTTTTATTTCGTACAATGATGCATAAGAAATCCACCCAAAAAGAAAAATAAAAAGCTGAAGTAAAGAAAATTGACTATCAATGACAAATGGAACTCTGATTGTGTTGAAGAATCGTTTCCCTCCTCAATCTACATCATTTCAGCTTTCACCATCTGGGAGAAAACTCTACTCATTGAAGCATCAGCAAGATCACCCATACTTCCCATACTGTATTGCGTCGTAGAAACACTAGTCTCCCACTGATGTTTTGACAGTTCATTGTTTGGACTGTGTCTAATACCGTTTCCTTGAAGGTGAAGTGCACATTCCAAATTGCATAACACAGCTCCCATCGCAGGGCGATCAAGGCCACGTTCTGCCAAGCATTTCTCAGCAGTCTCTCCGAACCTCCTCAATGATTCTGGTTTTATTTCACTCATTATATGAGGGTCTACAATCTTTTCGAGCTCACCTTTCTTCTGTAACTCCATTGCCAAATCAACCAAATTTACCATTTCCCTTGGAAGGGTTGGATCAATAACAGGCCTCCCGGAAAGAACTTCAAACATAACTACGCCAAAGGAGTACACATCTGATTTCTCAGTCAGTTGTTGCCTTGTCAAATACTCTGGATCAAGGTAACCAAAACTCCCTTTTACTGCTGTGCTAACATGTGTCTGATCAATCTCGGGACCAGCCTTTGAAAGACCAAAATCGCCAACTTTGGCCATGAGATTTTCATCCAGTAATATATTTGCAGACTTGACATCGCGATGAATAATAGCCTTAGCAGAACCTGTATGAAGATAGTGAAGTCCCCTAGCTGATCCAATGCAAATTTCAAGCCTCTGTCTCCAATTCAATTTGGGAAGTTCTGAGCCATACAGATGATTCTTCAGGGTACCCTTCTCCATGTACTCATAAATTATGATCATCTCATTCTTTTCATCGCAATAGCCTATCAAGGACACCAAATGGCGATGACGAAACTGAGATAACATTTCAATCTCAGTCCGAAATTCTGCTAGACCCTGCTGAGATTGAGAAACCCCTCTCTTCACTGCCACTTTTGCTTCATCACTTAAAACCCCCTTGTAAACCTTCCCAAAACCACCAATTCCAATGACCAAACTTTCACTGAAATTATCAGTAGCCTCTTGAACTGCCACAAAAGGGATTCGATACCCTTTTTTCGATCTGGAAAAAAGGGAAGTTCCCCTGGAATGTTTATTCTGCTGAAAACTTTCTCCTCCATTCATGGTGAAATCATCCTGTGTTGAGTGACCGACATGTGCCTGTCTTCGGCTTCTGAATACTAGGAAGAGAACCAAAGCCAGAATCAAAATTATAAACAATGCCCCGGCTGCTGAGCCGCCTATCACCCAAACTTTTTTCTTAGAACTTGATGCCAAGGAGTCTATAGCATCAAGGCTGCGCCTAGAATTGCTTATTTTCATCACCTCCAACCCATTAAGAATGGCATCTGGATAAGCATTATAAACATCAGAAGGACCAACACTTATGTTGATCCGACCGCTATTTCTTAACCTTACGATGGCATCAAGGTAATATGGGGCGCCCAAGATGTTTGACGTTAAATTACTAAGATCAAGATCCCTGGCAACAAACCAGGAGTTGAAATAAACACTGAAAAACAGTTTTCCAGGTGAAGGACTTACAATGTCACAAAAATGAAACCGGATTAAATAATCGAAACTCGAATCCACATCAAACAACCAGGTCACATTGGCAATGGTGTCAGGATTATGTTGTGAGTCCAACCTGGTTGCAGTGCCATAGACAGAGGAGGGAGCAATGTCCTGATTAGGCCATCCTCTTGTAAAATTCACAGCACTCAAATTGGACACAAAGTTGACAAGATTTTTGTGTTTCAAAAATGTATCATCTGAGACCCAATGTCTCCACAAGGTATCATTCTGAGGGAATACTGTTTGATTTCCCATGTTCACCCTCAACACCGTCTCTAATGCTTGTGTCCTCAGATTTTGGTACTTGCCAGGAGGATCAATGACTTCAGCAGCATCCGGGACGAGATCACGGGGAAGTGAAAAAACTTCCAAGGCATTAAGGAAGGCGAATGAATCGACAGAAGGGATCAAACTGAGGACCAGATTATCAGAAGTGATGATCAAGGAGTACTCCTTAACTACAGGGACACTCAGTGGTTGGTAACCTCTAAGAAGTGTGAAAGTTTGGGCAAAAACGGAGAATTTAGCCTCACTCAAATTGTAGTTTTTGTCAACAAATGGGAAGAAATGGAGGCGGATCAAGTGCCTTCCATGTTCTTTGATTGAAAAATTGTAACGGGAGTTTCCATGAAGAACTCTTGCTGTTTGATACAAAGCTAAATCCAAGGTAGATGAAATGGATTTCGAGCTTGTATTGGCAAATATGTTCTGTGGGGTTGAAAGAGTACTAGAATGGGAATTATCAGTCATGAAAACCCGATTTCCAACCGGTGTATCGGTGGGTGATCCACAGTCTATCAGGTAATTATCAACAGGATCAAATCCTTGTGAAACCCACATCAAACACAAAATGGACAATACCCATATAAGCAATCCACATACTCCACTGTCCATCATGTTATAAACTCGAAAAGCTGGAAGAATAACTAACTGGAACAGAGAATTTGCAAGAAGGGTACTCCCTGAGTTACAAACCAGAAATCAATGATCCTACAGATAAAATCAAGAACACAAATTGGAGCACAAAAAGGGTCACCTTGGTGATCATCTAAGCACAATGGGAGAGAGAGAGAGAGAGAGCAATCTATTTTCCTGAGACAAAAATGGAAACAACATTAAGCTTGTCAATATCAAAAAGAATCCTTCGATGTGATAAGAGCAAATGGAAGAAACTGAACCGACCCTTCTGCACAATTCTTACCCTTGCAAGACCAACGTTTATGGTCATCACATTAGTATTCAAAAATGACAATGACACTGACACCCATCCCCAGAATTTTCTTCTTCTTTTGAGTTTTTCAAGGTAGTACGTTTTATTTGACAGATCAAAGATGGGACTCCAAACAGTCATAAACAATTATTTATAGGGGTAATATTTTTTATCTCAAATTTATATTTTAAATATTCATCTTAAATTAATAAAAATTATTAAATGAATGAATCTCAATAAAAAAAATTAATGTAACCCACTCATCTAATAATTTCTATTAATTTAAGATGTATATTTGAGATACAAATTTAAAATATATAACATTCCTCTGTTTATAAAGATAGAGTCAAAAAAACAAGTACTTTGGTCCTATATATTATTTGTTTTGCCAAGATTTTGTGTTGTTGAAATCAAGGATCAAACTCCCTCCCCTCCCTAAAAAAAAAGAGCAATGATACATATTTCAAATTTATATCTCAAATTTATATTCCAAATTAATGAGAACCATTGAATGAGTGGATCCTACTAACTTTTTTTATTAGGACCCACTCATTCAATAATTTTCATTAATTTAAGTTACACTTTTGAGATACAAAATATTATTCATAAAAAAAAAAATACATGTACATATATAATTGAGAGAAATTGAGGACAGCTGTAATGTAAAGCTCACTTGTTCCACGTGGTGCTGGAAAATTTTCATGGGAAAACAGAATGCTGACGTTGTAAAGTGTGAATGGAGAGAGAGAGAGAGAGAGAGAGAGAGAGAGAGAGAGAGAGAGAGAGACAGATGCATAGGGTGAAGAAGCGTGCCACTCGAGTAGGTTGAGAGGTTGAGATGTCCATCCTAAGTTCATCCCAAATCGTATTGCACTCAAGTTTAACTTAAATTATTTTTTTTATAAAAGTGTATATTCGTAGATTATTATTATTAATTTTTTGAAGGTGGTGGGTGAGTGGGGAAAGTGCTTAAATCCTTGACCAAAAAAAAATAAATTTTTTTATTATGTAAAAAGTATTATTAGACAAAAAACTCATTGGTAATAATTTAAATCCAACTTAAGTATATTCGAGTTCAACTCAAATTAACTTTAAGAGCTTATTTGATATGTGAGTTTGGAAACATGGGTCGGAGAGTAAACCCTTTTAAACCCATGTTTAGCAAGTATGAAGTATGGATAAGATTTTAAACCTGACCCGGTCATAAAACTGTTATACTTAAGTTTCATGAAATCCAAAGAAGAGGTGAGTTTCATATGTGAGTTTGAGAGTTTAACATATAAATGACATTTATACTCATATATATAAATTGGTTAAGAGGTAAAATAGTCATTTATATATAAATATATTATTATAATAATCATATATCCCTACGCATACCAAACATGGGTATAGATAACATTGAATGTTGAATCCCATCTTTTAGTCAAACTCAAATTTGAACAATCTAATCCAAATCTCTCACAAAAAATATATTAAACAAATCCTAATTGTTTAGATAAGAGTTGGGTGGAAAGTTTAAGAATTTAATCTATATATTAATTTTAAATTAAGTATAGTATTTTTTTATTCCCACCCCCCACTCGAATATAATAAATTCCTACCCAAATCTAACAAAGGTAAAACTCGAAGATTTTCACACACACTCGCAAAGAAGGTTCCTTTAAAGGTTTTCTCAAATAATTTTTTAGGTAAACCACTACTGTCACTGTCTGATGGATGTTGCGGAATACGCGTTTCCGATTGCTACCCCACAGCTCTGCGTGAATGTCGGGAAAGCAAATAGTGATGATACATGAGACTCACCCATTTATTTGTGGGCCGTCCACCTATGCACGATGAATAGGATTGATAATCGAGCCAAAATCGAATCGAGTTTAAATAATTTAATTATTTTATATATAAATTAGTTAATTTCTTTTAGGACAAACCTATAAATTGTTTGACTCATTTAAAAATGAATTGAACTCGAATTGTGTTTCGTACGAGTCGAATCTGAGTTGAGCCTGAGTAACTTGATTTAATTATCAATTCTAATAGTAAATGATTTACCATTAAGTAAAATTGAGGCAAAGAGTAATGGAGACGATTTCAATTCAATTCGTGCCTAATTACAGTTTCAGCCAATGGAATTAATACACGTCACTTGGGTTTGGCTTGGTTTTCTCCGGGTTGGAAATGGGTTAACACCAATCAGTGGTCCGTCCATATATGAATATGAGCCGGTCTGACCCACTAGAATAATGCCCCGTCCTCTTAAGACTTTTGCACCTCAATAGGCTGGTCCTAATGTCTTTAAACAGGTTATCGTCGAACTTCTTGGATTGAAGTAACAAAATTTTCCTTTTTTTTTATATAAAAAAAATTATACTTTATATTATTAAATTATGCACTTAGATTCTATTTAGTCAATGGAGTTTCAATTGCAATAATTAAATCCTTATATTTTTAACTAAAGTTCAATTGAGTCATTTCATTTAAATCTATTAATTTATTTCGACGGAAAAGTCTCACGTGTATTTGTCATATAAATCTATTAAATTAGCGGTTAGACTTTACTAATTTTTGTACTACAAGCTTAAATTTGAGCTTAAGTTCTAGTAAATCATAAAAGTACCAGTGCTCAAATGAGAATTGAAATTGCCTGTTGCTCGATTCAACTTGAATATTAAAAGAAGTCAATTTTTTTTATTGTATTTAGTTCATTTTCAATACGAATGAACTTAAACGAGTCAAACGTGGCCATGCTTGCGCAGCTTAACTGATTTAAAAACTCACCTGCCTTCCAATAACTGAAACAAGAGCTTTCAAATGCATGTTTGCACAAGCAGTTGCATCAAATTTGTAACATTTTAGATTCTTAATCTAGTGACAGAAAACTATAAGAAGTACAACAACAAATTGAGTTTGTTTAGAAATTATCATGATTTTTCAATCTAATTCCTTTTTACCAATAAGATGTCAAACTTATTTTACAAACTCCTTGTTGTTTTTACCAAAAAAACATGGTTCAGTGAAAACCTAATTAAAAGCACAATCTTGCAAACACTCTTTTACACTAAAAAGCGTGGGTTTTTAACCTAATGAATAAAGTAGGGTGTTTAACAAATAAAGATAGAACACCACTAAAAGGACATACCCAGTATAAGAGATTCTCGTCATTGTGGGGTTTGAGGAGGGTTAGACGTACATAGTCTTACCTTTACAATTAAAAAACTATTTTCGCAACTTAAACCTGTGACCTCCTAATCAGAATGAAACAATCTTATCGTTACGCTAGGACCACCTTCAAAGATAGAACACCACTGTGGAATGGAAAGCGATCGACAAAGGGACACTTCTGTTATTCTATTTCCATGTACACAGTGCAACAAGTCTTATTGTGAGTACCATGACATGGAAAACAATAATGTTGAGATGGACACAGCTTACATAATTTTTTTCAAGCAAACAAAAATGAGGAAAGAGAACATATGAAACCCTAAAACAACAATGAAAGAATAAATCATCTTCAATCCACCATTAGTCTCAATCTTTTCTTGCAACTGATCTCTAGCTATAAACACTTCCATGCCATTCAGAATAGGAGGCAAAACAGACCCATCTGCCGGAGAAATTGTCACCTTTGCGGTACCTTGGACTACCACTGGGTACACACTCACCAAATAGACCATACCATCCATTATCTCCATTTCACTTTTCAATGCCCCATCAATATAAATGTCCACCTTCCTCTTTTCGTTTATAGTTCGCGACTTTTTAACATCAAAAAAATAGAACACGAAGTACGTAGACTGTGAATCATTGGTTTGAAAATCAACTGACAGGAAAATAGAATCTGAAGCAGTCGGAGGTACGATGGAAGTTGTCATGACAGTATCCGGAGCTTGGTTCTCGTAGTACTCGCCGATGCAGGAATCAACCGAGAATGAGTAATTGAGGTAACCTGGTACTGATTTTGGTGTCCAGTATATGTTCAATCTCTCTTCGCACGCGTCCTCCATGCCAGACCATGGCCTGCTCAGTTGACAAGAAATTGAGATCGACTGACATAATATTAGTAGTCTTTAATTCTCAATACGAGTCCGAAACTAACACGACCCATCAATACGATTAGTAAACGGATGGTCAATGCCAAACATCAAAAACCAAAATTTAAAATTTATTTTATAATAAGAAGAAAATGTCTAACCCTCTTGTAGTTTTAACAGGTTTAAGTCGTGAAAATAATCTATCTGTTTATAGAGATAAGATTGCTTACATCTAATTTTTTTAGACCCCGTAATCAGGGTGGCCCAACTATAGAAGTAAAAAAGCTTGGGTTTTAGACCCCATAATTTTAGGTGAGTAGTTGGCCCACTTTAAAATTTTAAATCCATGAAAATTATAAGTCATACAAAAAAACCTTAGTTAAAATTTAAGGCCAATCAAAAATTTTAATTTTAATAAATTTTTGAGCTCATGATTCATCCCATAATAATAAAAATCTAAAAAATCAAAATTTTATTAAAAAAAAAAACTGATGATATACTCAAAAGTCAAGTTATAATTCACTCATCCATTCTTAACCACATCTCCTCTCTCTCTCTAAAGCCCCTCTCTCTCATTTTTATTCTCACTCTCACTTACTCTCTCTTTATATCAATTTCAAATAAATAGTTTTTTTTAATTGTTTATTTAACTTAAAAAATAAAATTATTAAATGTTGATAGTTTTAAAAATTTTATCTTGATTTCAGATGTTTCTTAAAACATAACCATTTTTTTGACATTGATAGTTTAGATTTATTTGAAAAATAAAATATTTTAAAGAATATTTTATAAATGAAAGAAAATAATCCAATTAAGACACTAAATTATATAAAAACATTAGATTTATTTCTTCAAATGTATGCATTGCTTATAAAATATATTATTAATTTTTATAATAGTTACTTCTATAAAAAGAAGTTTTTCAAAATTAAAATTGATAAATCTTACTTAAAATCGACTATCACAAGAAAAAATAATTAGATTAGCGATATTATCAATGGAAAAAAATATGATAACAAAATTTAAATATAAAAACTCAATTTATACTTTTACAACAAAAAAAATGAAAAGATTTAATTTTAACACAAAATAAAAAAGTCTCAAAATGAATTACCGCTTTAAGCCTCAAATTGCCTTGAATCGTCCCTGCCCGTAATAACTGGAGCCTCGTCCAATGAGTAAGCAGTTTATATGAAGAAAATGTCTGTTTTTTTTTCACATTTAATAATTGGGGACTTGTGGGTAGTGTATTTTATTAAGACAAAATGAGGTTCTATTTGAGTTTTAGTTTACTGTTTATACGCGCATCAACTTGAATATGACACGCTATGAATAAATAGATTGATATGAAGAGATCCACACATGAAAAAACACACTGCCACTTCTACCAAATGGATGGATGCAACGGTTGTATTGGTAGGGAAAACTTACGGTATTATTCTATTGTAGCCGCCATAGTTGGTTCTGCTCAGAAGATGGAAAGCAGTGCCATTCTTCATGAGTCTATACACAGGATGGGGTGGGTAATCATACTCATCCAAAGAAGTTGCTTCCAGGGAAGAAATGAAAGGAATTTCACCATCCTGCGTACGGACCAAGCACACAGAGACATTCTCACTCTTCGGTTGATACAAAACTTCATGAAAAATTGGTTCATGACTGAGAGATGTGTTGACAGTAGCCCAGAATTCGCCTCCGAGATGGAGATCAAAGGTCGGAGGCTTCGACCGTCCATCGTAATTCCCATAATAAAACCCTATTTGCATCAATTTTACACGTTAACTCGACTGGGACAGAAAGTTAAAAACTGACACGACCAAGATACATATAATAAAGTAGAAATTACATTCCGATCTCTTAAACTTCGTAATTTAAATATTTAGATTTCTTATCATTTAAAATATTACATACAAGATCCCTTAGATTTGTATGCGTGTAACACTTAAACTCCTGTCATCGATATCCATTAAATATCTCAGTTAGTATAACATTGATACTCTTACCGGCACGAAACAAAAGCTTGTGATTGTAGAGGGAGAGTTGGTAGCAGTTCTTTGCTCCCTTTGGAAAATATCGGAGGCTGGTCATGAATGGCGGGACGTGGATTGCTGGCTTGATAAGCTTGCTTCTGCCGGTTGAAATGAAGTGTTTATCTGAAAGCCATATTTGATCCTTGTAATGTACAGTAGTAACATTTGCTCCAGTGTCGAGAAGCAAGAACGAAGACTCGAAGTCTACAAAACAAAATTAAACACTAATGAGAAAGTGTCAAACATCATTAGCCCTTGAACCTAATTTATCATAACACCAACAGTGGAACCATAGACTATAACAATGTATTCTTTCCAAACCCTAGTGGTCCCTGGATCACAACCTATCAATATCATCAAGCTCCTCAAAGAAGCTTGATTTGGTCAATCATTCATACAACCTGATACTTACTTGCAAATGAAGCGGCTTGGGCATGAAGAAGCAACATAAAGAGCAAAAATGCCAACAATTTCTCCATGGAGAGAGAGAGAGAGAGAGAGAGAGAGAGCTATTTGTTGTTGTTGTTGTTGTGGTGCATTTAAACTGTAAGCATGTATAAAAGACAAATATGTTTCGATTCTCACAATGGCATACCCAACACATTCCGCCTATAAAATACTTGTATAGTATGCAAATGTGCCTCCGTGTCGCACAGGGTTCAAAGTTAATAGTGGATTGATAATCGAACGAGTTCAAACCGAGTCTAAAAAACTTATTTTCTTAACTGAATTTAAAAAAAAGTTTAAGTTCAACTCGTTTTTTAAACGAGTCGAGCCTAAACGAGCTCAAAATGAATTGAACTCAAGTTGAGCACAACTATTTGAACATAAATGAGCCGAGTTTGTCGGGCTAATTTTCTTAACGAGTCTAAAAAATTGTTCAAATTCGACTCATTTAAAAAACGAGCCAAGCTTGAACAAGCTGAACTTGAATAACTCAGTTTGATTTACGGTCCTAGTCAATGGCAAATCAATAAGATTATCATTATTATTTGTCCAATTGATATTTATTGTCTTTTTGGTAAAATGGATAGAAAAATAGAAGAAAAAACCGTGGGGTTTGTGCTTTTTATTGTTCTCAAGAAAAAAACCGAGCGGTTTGTGCTCTCTATTGTTCTCAAGAAAAATAAACCTTGTTTTTCTCTTTTTATTTTGGGTAGCAAAGATGACAATTACAAAGTAAGATTCCCTCAAATATATATCTTTTTTTTTTTTTTTGGAAAATTATCTATAATGAATTTAAGTATGACTCATTATATATAGGTGGATTTTTCTTTAATAAATGGTGGGTGATTTACTATTATATATTTCATATATGAAATTTTACTTCTCCCCAAATTTAACATACTTATAGAATATATTTTTTTGATCATAGAATATACTTATAGAATATATTAAAACATATAAAATAAACACGACTTCTATCTTAGCAAGAATACTCAACTTTTTTTTTTCTTGGGCAATTTTAAGGGTAAATTTCAGTGGATTCTAAGAAAAACTCATCTTTTCACTATTCAAGCACGAAGTCTATCCCTTCTCTTTTTCATCTATTTATTTTTCTGTCTTTCAACTTTTGCATCATATAAAATGGACCATTGGATAACAACAATTCTATTGGAACATAATTTTAAATTTTGAATCGTGGATCCACTGAAATGATATCATTGGATTCACATTAGACTTCACCTAAATTAAATATAAATAGCATTATTGTTTATGTATACTTTTTTAGTGATGACTACAAGAATGAAACACAAACTTCCATCCCACAAACGACACACAAACATATATTTACAACAATGAAAAACAAACACGAAGTACAATGAAGCACAAGCACAAGTGGACTCTCTACAGTGGTCTAACGGCCGGGGTGTCTGGATCAATTTAGGCTCATCTCGATTAATCTCGTATTCGGTTTGATCAAAAGCAGACCATCCACGTCGGGACTAGGATATTCATAAGGAATAAATCTCTCATAGTCTGGTTTCAAAGAGTTATCAAGGCTCAAGCTTATGACATCTGAATTTATAACTCGTTCTTGTTACCACTTGAGTTACATTTAAATTAGTTGTACCATCTTTGGAGAAATTGATCTCTTGGTAAATAAAGAAGGAAAAATAAAGACAAAATTAATGTTAAGATTATATTATTGTACGTTGTTATCATCTTCGTCAATTTGGGTGAAAACATTGGCAGTAGGTTAGGAACATTGCTTGAACATGACGAGACCTCCAAAGTTACTGATGGCTTAGAGCCTCTATCAATCAAATTGCTAATTTTTAGCTGTTTTTCATCCATTACAAAGCCTTATATAAGACTTTTCTTCTTCGTATACAAACTATAGATAATTGTGTATAACTGTGCTAATAATAAACGAGTTCAGAAGAATTTAGAAGTATTTATAAATGAGTTCAAAACAAGTTAAATGTCAAATACTTGTAAAATAATAAAAATTAAATAAAAATATATAGGTATGTATAATTGACTTTATTATGATAATCATGGATAAAATAAGAAATTAAAATTTTTCACCCAGGCTGACATTTATAACTAACTAGCAATACAAAATTTAGATGAAATTATATAAGGAGTATAATTGATTTTATCATAATAATTAGGATAAAATAGGAAATCAATTTTTTTTTCATAGATGCTAATATTTACAAATAGTATAGATATAAATATAGATATAAATTTATTCAAATAACTTTCCCCCCTCCCTCTCCCTAACATCAATATGGTACTAGTCTAGTTGAGCACCCATTTTTTTTCTTCCCACGAAATTGAGTTGATTATCTTTTTGTAGACACGTGTCATATTCTTATTGAATAGAAAAAGGTGTTACAAAGCCAAAATAATTGAGTCTAACCCGCTTATTATCCATGAACTCGATCAACTTATCCATTAATAAATGGGTCAAATAATATGATTCAGTTTAATTAAACGAATTAAGATGAATTACAAATAGATACCCATTAAATTGAGACACAGTTTTCCATGACACGTTATTAAGACATCTATATGCGTGTGCTCACCACTGTAATGTATATCATATATAAAATATTGTTTATTTTCTAATCAATTGCTGACTTGTAAAATTGTCAAAAAAAATTTTAAAAAAATTGACAAGCAAGTATGGTAGTAATTTCTCATCGATTGGAGCCACCACATGGTACTGCTACCTTAGTGCTTTATAAGTACTTCATATTTTATCGAGAATCAGATTGGTCTTAGCTAACATTTCAGGCTCCAATTACTAAGTGGCCTTTTTTCAACAATCACAAGGTCGTATGTCATCGATACATTGAATATTTTATATATATATATATATATATTTTTTAACCTCAACAGTGTGAGGAAATTTTATTGATTAAAGGGTAAAAATACACAAGCTAAATACATGAAATTACTAAAATAAAAAAAGGAAGCAAAATGCATGCAAAATACGATAAATAAAAGAAATTTAAACACCTAGACATGCTGCCTAAAATAGCAATGGCCCATCTGATGCAGTAATGAATAATGTCTGGAGTAATTGGGCTAGGTCCTGAGTTAAGAGCCTTAATGAAGAACCAGCTAAGGACATCAGCTAAGGACAGCAGCTAAGAGTGGCCGTCATAGTAAGTTGCCGCCATAGTAAGTTGAGAGACCAGCAGAGCAACTGATCAGGATAAGCATATCGTCTTTCTTAGAATTCTTAGCTTCCTAGCATCTCGAAGCATTAAGAGTCTTGTTGAGATAGGTAGTAGATCCGAGGACGAATAAACAAAAAAGGCTTGATCAGAGACTCCTTTATTCGCCAAAGAGTCAGCCACATAATTACCCTCTTTGTAAATATGTTGAATTTGAAAATCAAACTTGGAGAGGAGAGAGACTAATTTGTACAAAAAAGACCAAAATTTCCAAGAGGTGTTGCAAGATTGCTTGACTATATTCACCAAAATCTGTGAATCAGTTTCAATAAAGATTTGATAAACCTCCAACCCAAATTGCAATAATAATTCCAAGCCATCAATCAACGCCCTTAGCTCTGCGTCCATATTTGTGCAAAATCCATAATAAAAAGAACCACCCAAAACAAATTGACTCCATTGATTTCTGAGAACAGCACCTCCACCTGACTGCCCAGGATTTCCTCTAGAGGTTCCATAAGTGTTTAGCTTAAGTGAGCCATGAATGGGGGTAGTCCACCTAATCCATCTAACCTTTACTGTGGGTGTCCTTGTTGGGGATACATTGAGAGAGCGAAGTAGAACAATACCTGTAGGAGAGTCCACTGCCTTTGGTCTAACTCTATATGCCTGCAATCTGCAGAGATTCACGATCATATGAAAAAACTTAGATGAATGAAGTCTTTGGCCCTCAAACTGCCTCATGCATCTTTCTTTCCAGAGCTGTCAATAAACAAGTAAAGAAATACCCCTTATCAATGAATGACTAAGAGAGGGACGCTTATAGATTCTAACTAGACGCATAAATCTAGTTATTGGCTCCTCATCTACAATAATCTGGAATCCCATGACTTGTGAAACCCTTGACCAAACCTCACGAGCATAATTGCAGCTAATGAATACATGTTTGACGTTTTCAGATGCTGCACAACATAATGCACATCTACTGACCATAGAGATCCCAATCTTCTGAAAAGTAGAGTCTATAGGCAGTATGTTATGAAGTATTTTCCAACCCACTAATTGAGCACTAGGTGAAGATACCTGCTTCCAAATAGTACCAGCTTGAACATTAGTCATACCCGAAGTTCTAATGAGTTCCCATGCAGTTTTAACAGTAAAATTCCCCATCGTAGAAAGCTGCCAGACAAGTTTATCCTCTCTATCAGTCAGTTGTAACTGGGTAGAGAGGATTTCTTGGAGTAAGGAAGCATCCATAAAGTGCAATAGCCTTTCTAATTCCCAGCAATGATTAACCAGAACCTCAGAGAGCTTAGGATATTCAGAAAGAGCAGAAGTGGTTCTCAAGATAAGTGGACCTTTACCTGTCCAATTATATTTTCTATATGTTTGAGACCTCTAGTCTCTAATATTGTATATTCTTGTGTAATTATCTTAATGGCGATGGCTTTCTACACTGCACAAAATTTCTATTTCATCTTAGTCATTTTTGTAATTATGAAAAACTAATCACCAAATTCCCATCCCAACCCTTCTAATTTTTGATTTTATGAACAACTACTTATTAATGGGATTGGTGATGTTTTTAACACAATTAAACAATGATATGAATATAAATTGTACTGAACAGTTATATATAATTCAGTTTGAGCTTCAAAACTTTAGGGAATAGAATTTGGGGATAAGTGGTGATTACACATAGTGTTTATAGTGGTTCACCAGCTTGGAAGCTCAGTTAATCCACTCTCAAGGGAGTCTGTAGTTCTTGAGTAAATTGATTACTGTGTGAAGTTTACACAATGACTTGTTTTTACTTTCAAGAGTTTTGTCTCTTATTTATAGTTATCTTTGGGTCTTGCTTGATCTGAGGCGAGATCCTCGCCCCTCCCTTGTAATGGTCGTCCTTATTGCTCAATGAGACTTGCGTATGCTGAGTAATTGATGCTACAAAAAGGGAGACTCGGTGGGATCCAGTTATTCTTTGCACAACCTTCCTCGAGATGTGAAAATAGGGAGTTGAGGTCTAAGGTCGAGGTCTGTAAATAATATAGATGAGTTGAGCTCCCGACCTAAATAGTATGACCTGGGTTAGCGAGCTTAGGTGTTTTTGGTGGTAATATGAGGGGTGAACTAATATTTTGGTATAAACTTGTTCCTTTGGCAAAATTCTGAAATTTTCTCTTCTTCCTTTTCTCACACACAAAACAAGTATTTCTCAATTTTTGGGAACATGTAGAAGCTTTGCAAAAAATCAGAAGCCTTCCTGGTTTTTCGTCCTATACACCACAAGAGTTCGTTTGTTTAGTAAAATAATGTTAAAAAATATAAGAAAGAGAAAATTTTAAAATTTTATGTGTTTGTTTAGCATTAAATAGAAAATGATAGAAAAACTAATTTTCTTCCATGCTTAGATTTTTTCATATCTAAATAACTTTTTTTTTCTTGCAAAAAATACAAGAAAAAATAAGAAAGTTGTGTTCAATAACATAACTTCTTATTTTACCCTTATTTTTTTTAAATATTCATTAGTTATTAATTTTAAAAAACTTTGTATAAATTAGGCTAATCATATAATTTGATTTTGAGAACAGGTTCAAGTAGATTCGTGTCCCTGAATTAGGTTAGGAGTCAATTTTTTAAAATTTGAATAATAAATAATATTTTCTTTTTCTTTAGACGCAGTTAAAATAATTAAGGATAATTTAGACAATTAAAAAAAATTCTTATAACATTTATTTCTTTCAAACAATGAAATGAAATTGTTTTAAAATTTGCTTAGAAAATTTTTATGCTAACCAAATGCATGCATAAAAATATTTTTTCTCTTGCTTTCTTTTCTTTCATTTTATTTTCTATATTTTTTTTCTTGCTAACCAAACGGACCCTAAGCAAAATCATCATATTCTAGCATTTTGATTTTGCAGGCTAATCGAATTCGAGTTGTTCGTGGCTTTTCACATTACGAGTGCATGAAGTGGTTGTTGTAGACTGGAAGGTAGGCGCCATTGTCCTACTGTACCGAGGTTCATATTCCGAAGAGCGAAATCTATCCCTAAGAACAGTGATTATTCACTTCTCAACTGATAAGTTTTTCTATTACCTCTTTATTATTGCGTTTTTCATTCATATCCTTACAATATTTTACAACAAATAAAACTTCAAGATGTTTTTCAAGCAAACAAAATGGGGAAAGAAAACAAATGAAAACACAATACAGCAAGTAAAAAACACAACAGCAGCTTAAATCCAAAACTAGTCTCAATTTTCTCTAATAACTCTCTAGCTATAAACACTTCTGCCATTTGCTGGAGAAATTGTCACATTTGCTGTACCTTGGACCAACACTGGATACGAACTCAGCACACAGGATGTACCATCATCCTTCATCTCCATTCCACTCTTCATTTCCCCCATCAATATTAATTTCCAACTTCCTCGTGTCGTTTATAGCTCGCAACAGGTAAACATCCAAAAAGTAGAACACAAAGTATGCAGATTATGGGCCGTTGGCCGAAAAATCAACCGACAAGAAAATTGAATTTGATGCATTCAGGGCTGGTTGGTACTGTTAAAATAATTATAGATTTCTAATTGGAATTAAGAATATTGTTACTAAATTTTTTGGTCAAATCAACAATTATTAGAATTATGATGTGAGCAAAATAACTATTCTAAATAAAACATGTAAAAAATAGTTAGATCATATAACATGCAATTTAAATGACTACATGCAATTTATATAAATAAAATAAATAGATTTGGAATGAGCTGGCCTGCGAGTCCAAGAGACGTGTGATCACTGTCCTAAAGTAGCTGAGCCTCCCCACGTGAGGGTACTGACGGACACCAGCAACTCCAAGATCCAACTCAGATGCTCGCAGCAGCACCTTCTCAATGGTCACGTCCACTGGAAGGTTAGGATGAATTTGACTCGAATCGAGTTGCCCCAAAAACAAAATAATAGATGAAAATCAAAATAGGCCAAAAGGTGATACAATCAGTTAGAAACTTTCTGGAGATAATTTCCTTGTACTCAAAAGATACTTATATAGCCTTTGTACGTGTGGAACTTACACATGATACTATTCAAGATTTTTTCTGACCGTTGGTCTATTTGTAACTTACAAATTTAATATATATATATATATATAT
>CM042201.1:14927659-14945810 GCA_023539305.1 Ilex asprella
CATCTTTAAAAACCCACCACTGCCCAACCCCACCACCACTCCTTAAAATTCTTCACCACTACTAAAATAGAGAAGGTTGAGAGAAAGAGAAAGCATCGAGAGAGAGAGAGAGAGAGTGACTGGATCGATGGGGTCTGGATCCTTCTGCTTTGACTTCATCCGACGTCTTCTTGGCTTGGCTTCGTCTTCGGCATCGAAAAAGAGTCGACAGAGGAGTGAAAGGGAGAGAGAGAGAGAGAGAGAGAGATGGCCTTTTATAGTCAAGCAAAAAAATCCACTATTTGTTGCTAAGGAGGATCGAAACCCAGACCTCATTAAATCCTCGCGCGTTTATTTTTTTTTTGTATCTTTTCAAAAACATATTTTTGAATGTTTTCACATTTTAGCCTTGTTTCTAAAATAGAGTAATTAAAAAAAACAAAAATATTCACTAAAAATATTTTTATTTTTTTTGCCGTATATGAGTTACCAAACAATACCTTAGTCTATGTTTTTTTTTTTTGGATCGGATACCTTAGTCTATGTGAGTATAGTGAAATGAGAGTCATAGTTTATGGGAGCCAAGGTAACTTATTGGAGTCATGGACCTCAGGACAGGCCCAATGAAAAATGAGGCCTAAGCGAACCTTTCAAATTGGGTTCTTGATAATTTATATAAATATTAAAATAATATATCATATTTTGTCTCGAATCATAAATATTTATTAGAATAGAATCTCCTATGTTGTTAATATTTTAATCTTTAATTATTTATTTTTTAAAGAAAATATTACTTGATCCTCATTATAATTGTTTTTTACAATTAATTATTTTATTATTTTCGATTGTGTTAAAGTGATGGGTGGTTTAACTACAAGATCTTCACTTAAAGTTGTTATCTTATTTTTTTACTAGTTATTTTCTGTGTCTGAAAGCACAGAATAATAAAAAAAATGATCAATAATAAATATATTTATATTCACACACAAAAATCAAATTACAAACATAAAACAAATAAAAGAATTTAAACACCGGTTATAGTGGGGGTGGACGGTGGTAGGAAACAGTAATAATTGTTGTGGGTGACGACAACTGTGGTAATATTGTCAAACATGGGTGCCAACGGTGATCCTAGTGATTGGTTTTTGGTGACAATGGTGGTAGTGAAAGTCTTGAGTGACGACGGTAGTAGTTGTGGGCGACGGAGATGGTGGTTGATAGTGGTAGGGGGCGACGACGGTGGTGGGTTGTAGTGGTGGGCAGTGATGATGGAAGTGATGGGCGACGACAGGTGCTTTTGGATGATAGTGTGATGGATTCTGGTAAATAATAGTGGTGGTGGTAGTAGGTGTGGTAGAGGTGGGTGACGATAGTGGTGGGTGATGACGATTGGTGGTAGTAAGTTTTATGGGAGTGACTGATAGTGACTGGTGGTAATGATGGGTGGTAGTGGGTTGTTATGGGTGGTCGTGAGCAACAATGGTAGTGGTGGGTGTTGATGTTGAGCAATGGTGATAATGATAATAAATATAAGAATGAGATAAAAATTGTGGCAGGTGGTGGCGATGGACGACGGTAACAACAATTCGTGGTGGGGCAGCGACGACGATGAGGGTGGTGGGGGTGGGGTGGAGACAATAGTGGTGGTGGTAGCGATAGTGGCGACAATGACGATGGTGGTGGTAGTGGTAAGGTGACAACAACGATGGTAATGGTGGTAGTTGTTGTGGCGGTGGCGGTGGCGGTGGTAGTGATGATGGTGGTGGGGGAAGTAGTGGTAGAGCGGTTCTAAATATTTTTATATTTTTTTTACAGTATTCATAAGTAATTATAACTTCTATAAATACTTTTAAAAAGTCACCCCAAACACACCCTTATAAACCTATTTTTTCTATTAAATTTGAGGTATTAATATTAGCAGTCAAATTAACTTTAGAGTAAAATTTGAAGAGATATCAACTGAGAAAAACAAAAGTCATTTTTTTTTTTTGAGATTTGGATTGTATTGTACTTTATTATATAGATTGTTGATAACAAATACACGATTTCTCTCATTTCTTGGATTGAATTAATTAATTAATTTTCTCCTTTTTATTCTTTTCATATTTGGAATTCATATTTTCTAATGAACAAAGTTAAAATTAAGGAATATTTTTTTTAAAAATACAATTCTAGATCAATCTCTACTAATGTAGAAATTCAATGTAATCCCTCTTGGCTGTTAGCTTGCCATTGAAATTCAAGAACCTTGTACCACAAGGGGCACCATTACTAGATAGTGGAAGGGATACCTTCAGTTCTGACAATAAACTTTCTAAATAAATTTAAGGGTAATTTAAGTGGTAATAAAAATGAATTATAATTTTAGACGTTTTGAATTTGAATCTTGGTAACTTCTTGGAATTAGAACAAGATGATTTATCTTTCATGAATATCCTAATCTCGACGTGGATGACCTATTTTTGACAAAATTATAGAGGATATTAGTTGAGATGTATATATACTAATCCAAATACCCTTGACGGTTGAACAAAAAAAAAAACTCTCTAAACACAAATATTTCAAAGTTAAAGACCATTTAGTATAAAGATTACAATACCAAATATAATCTATACAGAATAAAAAAGAAAACTCTATGTTATTGAAAAAAAAATTTGATACAGTACTGTCGGTTATAATTTTTTATAGTAAAGTTATACCTTTAAAAATAAAAGTTACAATTGTTGAAGAGAATGTCATGATCGATCACGGACACCCATAATCAATCATAAGTTTCGTTTGTACAGGTGTAGCTTCTCCATTATGAAATATAAGCTGCCTTTAAAAGTTGTAATCTAATTAACCTTTGCAAGTTGTAACGGTGGCATCGATAGTAACATCTTATAATCGATTATACTTTTTAAAAATTATAATTTATATTTTAAAAAAATTATAATGTAATTTTTAGTACGATTTCCTATAAAAAAAAACTTACGTTATTATTCCACCGTAGGCACCAAAGTTGGCCCTGCTCACTAGGTGCAAAGCAGTGTCATTCTTCATCTGTCCATGCACCGGGTGGAAAGCAAAACTCGTCCAAAGATTAGTATGACACAAAAATTCAAAGCGGAGTACCGTAGCCTGGTCCTATTTTGCAAACTCTTGTTGTGTTAGCTGAAAAAGGTGGATTAGACTTGTGCTTTTCATCGTAAAAATGTTTATAAAACGCGCTTTTAATTAAAAATTTTAAAAGTGTACTTTTCCAACGCTCTTTACTCTAAATATTTTGGGTCACTTTCCAATTTTTGGGTCAATTTATGATTAAGATTAATCCTACAATATTATGTATATGCCCGAATTTGAGTACCTACATGTCACCCTTCCGAGTAGCCTAATGAGCAGCATCTTTAATGTTAAAATAAAATACAAATCCGTTAACTCCAATGGATAATTTAAGTAGTAAAAAGAACGAGTTATAAATTTAAACATTTTGATTTTTTACTTTTGCAACCCCTTGAGATTAAATTATGAGAAATTTATCCCTCATAAATATCTTAGTTTTAGTATGAATGTTCTATCTTTGAACGGATTAGGAAGGAGATTAGTCGAAATACACATAAGTTGGCTCGAACACCCATGACTGTTGAACCAAAAGAAAAAAAAAAGTACAAAACCATCTATGAATTGCCTTGTGCAACTGCAATCAGAATAATACACTAATTCTTTACCACAAACATATACAGAAGGGAGATCTCACACAGTTTTATTCTCATAAATTAAAGGAACAACAACAAAAAACAGACAACAATCAAGATCTCAAAAGTCCCAATTTGCTTCACTCATAGATGACTATTCTCTCATGCAGTAATCTCCACACCTGCACCATCCAACTGCACCTTGGATTCCTTCTCAGGCAGCCTCGTCGTCACACTGCTTCAACAAGTCCGCTATTCTCGCCGCCAGGCTCTGCTTTGCTTCAGGGGAAACGCCATGCTTGCCTATGATAGACTCCAACACTGCTTCTGACAATTGTTTGTTTTCTATCGTGGCGTTCCAAACATCAGGAATGGTACCATCTTTGGAGAAGCTGATCTGTAGTTAAACAAACAACATTATAAGCTACAAATGGCTTAAAGCATCTGCTAAATCTTACTTTTTTAGCATTGAACTGTAACTTTTCTTACTTTTTTAAACTTAGAACTGGCTAAAAAATTACATACTATAGTTCATGATGAGTTCCTTGATTTTCAAGAAGAAAGCAACAACATTGAGGTTTTCCGAGAGGCATGGAGAAAGCTGCAATCAATAGGATTTTCTTAATCTCCTTCGAAAGTGTAATTTTTTTTTCCTTTCCTCAGGGACCAGGAGAATGGATCCAGAGCCAGCCCAACAATGTTGAAAATAAAACTTAGGTTTTAGACTTCAAATTTTTAAAAAATTCCATAATTTTAAGTAAATTATTAGTCCATAAAAAAAATTAATTCTTTTCAATTTTAATCTTTAAAAAAAGTCCCAAAAAATTAAGTTCAATAAAAAAATTTTACTGAAATAATTTAGGCCCATTTTCTCTCTCTCTCTCTCTCTCTCAAAAAACATAAATAAAGATTAAATTAATCACACACTCTCTCTCTCTCGACAACACTGACATATCATTTTTTTGTCTCTTTCACATAAAAAATTAAAAATAAATTATTATTTTTAAAAAAATTAATACTAAAAATTAAAAAAAAATCCTATTTAATATTTCTACTTTAAGCATCAAGTTGCCTTGAGCCACCCCTGATTGAATTTAGCTCTAAGAAGAATGTTTAGTATAAATAACTCACTGCTTGGTCTTCCTAAAAGACAGGCAATTGTTTGATAACCTATAAAACACGGATACTTCGTCAAGGTTGACGTACCTGTATCAGATATCGTATTAGATACGATACTTGTCGGATACTCGATGATACGTATCGAATACGCATCATCCGTATCCGATAATTAATAAAATATGTAGATACTTCACAGATACTTCTAAATATGAAACAAAGATGTACAATTTTCAATTTTAAGTTATACCTCTTCGTTGGAGTTCACATACAATATAAAATATCAATAAAATTTTATTTGATTTTGAAGACACGAGTGTTTTTTAAGTATTATCTATTATTACATGTTAAAAAAGTATAAAAAAAAATGAGTTACTTACACTATACTTTTTAAAAATAAATACTTATAAAACCAACTAGTTAAATGTTGTTATGATTCATGCTCATTTTATGTACATATCATAATGAGACGATATTACATCATTTTCATGGTAAAAATTTTTAATTTTTACTTACTAATGTTAAAGAATTATTGAAAAATTGTAATTTCTAAGTTGTTAAATAATAGTAAAATATAAAATATATTTTATTATAGACGTATCCTAGTCATACCCATATCCTGTTTTTTTTAAGTTTTGTCGTATCATTGTATCCGTATCATATCGTACCCATATCACGTATCTGTATCTGTGCTTCCTAGTTGATGACTAGCTCAAATATTCGGTAGAAAACCACCTCAGTCGTTTTTTGGTGATCCTGTGTGGGAGACCTAAAAACTGGTTGTAAAAGGTCCCATTGTCTAGTCTATAGCACATAAGTTCTGTTGTAAGTCGATGCTACACTGAAAAATGATAAAAAAAACGAGACATAAAATAAAATCTAAACACGAGAATTTTTACCACGTACCGTTAACGATCCAAGGGGTGATTGTGTGAAAAGAATGGATGCACCAGGTGGGAAGGTTTCATCCTTGAAAACCTCTATGAATTTTTCTATGGCTTCTTCCTCTGCATCAGTGTAGGTCCCAACTGCTTTCCAGTGAGCAATGCAATTTTCTGATACCTTCTCAGAGTACTGGTTACCCGTTAATGGCAATATCATTGTCACCTTTATGAATTTCTCAAAGGGGCCTAGAGATATAGGTAGTTAGAATTCTAAAAACAGAGCATCTACACACACAGAAAAAGGCTAACAGAAGGAACAAAAATTGCAAAATTTTTACTTTCTATTTTGTTTTGAATGCACTAGTGCCGGTACTAACTTTAGCTTTGGAGAAGAGAGTAACAGTTTCATGGTTAACTACAATTTTGCCTAACTTATAAAATTCTGTCAGTAAAATTTCAGAATCGAAAGAGAGTGTCGTTGAAATTAGGCCTATCTACATGGGGTGTTGATGAAATTTACCCAAATTAATTTGGTCATGCTATCGCAACCCACTAGTCTCGCATTTGTAGCATGATCCTAAAAATACTAGTTTCACACGATAACAATTAATAGTTAGTTATTGCATTATTTTTGAGTGATATAGTTAACCCTATCGAGTTGGTCTCTGAGTGCTTTTTTTTGCTCCACCCATTTTTTTTAATATAAAAAAGAAGTTTTTTCAAAAAGAAACCGAATCAGTTTTTTCAAAAAAAGTAGTCCTTCATGGAACATGTTTGGATCCAGCTTTTTTATCAGCTTTTTATGTTGTTTTGCCCAAACAACATAAAATAGGTACCCCCGATTTGGTTCCTGGCTTTTTCATCAGCTTTCATAACGGCTTTTGACCTAAAAAAATCGTTTTAAAAGGATATTTTGAAGTTGTTTTACGGGTTTCTAAGAGTTTTTTCGTAGGTCTGACTTAACTTTTTAATTTATTATATTTATAAATATTATTATTCGGATAAAAAAATTTAAATTCTATTTTTAGAATTATTAAGTACAATCTATACATACATGTGATTATTTATTTTTTTTGATACAAAAAAAATAATAAAAAAACTAAAAAGTATCTTCAAATGAAAAATTTTAACTTTCTCAGCTATTTAGAGAATACCTAAACAGTTTCAAGAATTTTTTACTATATTTTCAAACCTCTGATTTACACCAAAAAAAAAAAATCCCTAAACGGGCTCATTATGTGTTACTAGGTCTGTTAATGGATCGGAATCTATCCAATTCTGAATCTGATTAATCGGATATAAATTAATGTTTTTTATTGATAATTCGAACATTATATCTTATATTTTACGGATTCGAATTTAGAAATATATATATCCGATTCGATTATAATTCAATCCAAATTATTTTTATATTTTTATATCAATATTAAAAAAATTTAATTGTAATTTAGATATAATTTATTAAAATTTAATTAACTAAGTTATTCGAATAAATTTTTGAATCGTTAACAAATTCGGGTATGAACCATGAAAATAAAATTCGATAAATTATCGTATCAGACCTTTGAATTTGAATTTAAATCAGTTCAAATTCAATCTAAATTGAATCCATCGACAGGCCTAGGTGAGTAGGTGTTACCAGTGACATGATCTCACGGTTGCAATGAACATTTACTCCGGGAAGAGGGAGGAATCTGCTGTAACCTACAGCGACGGAAAGAAGATACTATTACCTGTGACGATGTCCCTGAAGAACTCGACGGACTCCGTTAACTCGTCTGCAGTCTTGTCCTTCCACCTAACGGCGAGGGACGAAACGGTGTTATCTTCCAAGTACACACCGATGGCCGTAAACTTCACGAACTTGCCTCCTATTTCCAAACCTCTCACCCCTGCGCACATTAGACACAATCACCACCACATCAAATGACAAAAAAAAAAAAAAATAGAAAGAAACGTAATTAAAACAAATGACATCAGTTTATGTTGCACCACCAGTGCTTTGTTCGTTAACCTGCGCCACCGAGAAATAAAGTCTTGGTCGATCCCGGACGCTTCACCGTCGGCGGGAACACGTGGCTCTCGAGTTCTACTCCGGCAACGGAATGTGACGTAGGCATAGCTCACTGAAATCTTCTCTACTGGACTTGGATGAAATGCTTTAGTAGGCAAAAGACAGAGCTGTTGTCTCTATTGTTTTGTCTGGTATTTAATAGAGAGAGCACTTGACCAAAAAAAAAAAAAAATAGAGACTACAGTTGTTGGTGGGTTTAAATTACATTTTTGGCCTCTCAACTATAATTTTATTTCACTTTATCTCATTCAAAATTTGATAAAATGTTATATTGCTTTATCCATCAAAACAATGTGATTTTTTTTTTTGACATTAGATGTTGATATTTTTTGTCCAAAAAAGTAAAGAACGTTTGTGTTTACGACAATGTAAAATAATTTGAGTAATTGCGGGACTAACGTGAAAAAAGTGATGATTTAAGGAACAAAATAAAATTAAATCCATAATTAAAAGGTTAAGTGTAATTTATATCGTAATCTCCTAATAAAATTAAATTTATGTTTTATAATCACTTTAAATCATATCATAATTATTAGTAGCATATCAACATAACCCATTTGCATAAATATATGGGCAAAACCTAGTTTACCTCCTCGCGATTTGTGTCTTGAGCAGACGACCCCTTATCATTTGAAAATATGCACATCACCCCTTGTGGTTATAAATTAAACTGAAACTCTCACGTTTTCTGTCAGAAAAGACGCCAATGGAGTGAACGCGCTGATTTTGCGAATGATGAAAGAAGAAATCAACTTCCCTCTAAAATAAATATACGCAAATGTAAAAAATGACCTTCTAATGCTATGATAAAAGCTTGAGTTTTTCATTTCCTTCGAAAGGCTGAAGTACTGCATTTCTGCTGGAGTTGGAAAAATGAAGCTACCATAAAAAGGTAAATTATTTAAGCATGTTTTTTGAGTAATATAATGGCTAATAAATTACTATGATAAAGATTATACTTTTCTTATTCTAATTATTTTCATTTAAAATATGTGTAACAACTTCATAATAATATTTTGTTATAATTAGATATCATACTCGAGCAACTCAAGGGGAGGGGAGCCTACGGATTTGAGGTTCAGTACCCAATTTTGTGGGTGTGGGAATAAAGCGATAATCAAAGTGGTTGATTCTGAGAAACCGTCGAATGGAAGATTGTATTATGTTTGTGGGACTAAAAATTGTGAATTTTGGGCATGGTGTTATCCCATTTCAGTTTCGGGCATCTCGACTGGTATGCCTGCTACTCCAAATGATGATGCAATTGCAAAAATAAACAATAGGGTGATGATGTTTGAAGCTGATCAAGAGGCCATGAAGTCTGATCAGGAGGCCATGAAGTCTGATCAAGTGGCCATGAAGTCTATGCTATGGAGAATGTTTATTGTACCTGTAATTTGTTTGGTAGTGTTGGTTTTAGTCTTATGCAAGAACTAAAAACATGTTGTCTATATTTTGAAGGACTACTTTGCATTTAATGTAATGTAAATGAGTTTTATCTAATAAAATGTCTATTTGACACAATATCAGACTTCTATGGATTGTTATTCCCACAAGTCACAACCATCAGTTAGTTGTACAAAAAATTTCCAAAAGAGCAAAATGATCACAACCATTTTCCCATATAACCAAAAGGAAATACATGTTCAATACAATCAAAAGAGCACATAACATATTTCCAAAAGGCTCTTTTGATATAACATAGATAAAAAAATATTCAGACTTGATTATGACATTTTCTTAGCCCTAATTCTATCCAATAAGTTGGATATACTTGTTTTGTCATATTTCCAGTAGGTTGAACAAGTTTGATATACTTGTCAACGACACCACTCCTAGAACATCTCCTAACTGCACCACTCCCATGACCAACAATGCAGGCTGCACCAACAGTTAAGGCTTGACAAGCAATGGAGGGTGCAACAACATTGGAGGCAGAAGCAGTAGAGGCTAGACAATCAGTGGAGGCTTGACCATCAGTGGAGGCAACAACATTTGAGGCAGCAGCAGTATTGTAGGTTGTAGCAGCATTGGAGGCAGCACCATCAGTGGAAGCTGCACCATCAGTGGATTTCTACAACACCAAAATGTAATTTATAATTAGTGTGTTTTAAAAAATAATGCATAAATTCTATTAAAAAAATAATTCTTACCCTCAATATCTTTGATTTAGGATGGATCCTATTCTTGCATGATCATTTGTTGTGACCAGTCTTCAAGCATTTTGCACATGTGACATTAAGTTTTTTCCTTGAAACCTTATGGGGGTTTCTAGGCTCATCTGCCTTCTTTCTTCTCAAATTTTTTGGTCTTCCAGGTAGTTTCCGGAGTAATGGGGGTTTCAATGGTTGTATTTTAATATGAACATAATCATGCATGCCAGGGACTGAATGGATCATATGTGCATATACTGTCATATATACAATTTTGGTCTAACATTCGTGCACATGTGTCTCAGGTAGCTCATTATTTGCTTGTATGGCACCTATCGCATGGCAACAAGGTAGCCTAGACAACTTCCACATTTTGCAAGTACATGTTCTTGCTCTAAAATCCACTATGAACACCCTATCAAAATGGTCCAGCTCAAACTCGAGCTCACCACACCAAGTAGGAAAATAATTCCTAGAATCAGCCTTGTTTTGTTCCATTTTTTCCTGAATGCAAGGACATATTAAACCAGGATAATTTTCTATACCTTTCCTCCGTACTTGTATTCTGCTCATCAGTTTCCTCTGAATCCACTCAAACATACTAATTATGGGCATGGCTCTTGCTTCAAGAATATATGAATTAAACGATTCAAATAAGTTGTTCACCAAAATATCACATTTACTTTTTGTAGATAAGTGTGACCTAGTGCACAAAGCTAAGCTGGGTTGACACGCTTCAACCACTCAGCAGCATTCTTGTCAACCTACTCTATGTTAGTCATCCAGTATTTAAAGTCATTCACACTGGTAGTTGAAGCAACTTTCCAGAAAAAATTCTTCAACTCTACACCCTTATACTTAGCCTTGAAATTGTTATACCTATGTTTGAGATAGTATCTATGGAGTACTGTAGGCATCAGTTGATCAAATGTCTCCACAAGACCCTTTTGTCTATCAGAAATAAACTCCCAACCCATATCCTCATGCCTTCCCAAGTCTCTTGTCAATTCAATTAGAAACCAACTCCAAGAATCTTTACACTCAATCTCAACAACTGCTAAAGTAATTAGGAACATGTTATCATTTTCATCCCTACCTACTGCAGTAAGTAGTTGGCCTCCATATATCCCTTTCGCATGGCAACCATCAAGACCTATAATAGGTCTACAACCAGCAACAAATCCTTCTTTCATGGCTCCCAAACTTCAATACATTCTCTGAAAGGTTGGTTGCAATGCTCCATATTCAAGCTTCAATAGAAGTGTGCTATTGGGGTTATGTTTCCTATATGTCTCACAGTAGTGTCATAGTCTAACATATTGCTCAGTCACATCACCTGCTATTACATATGTAGCCTTCCTTTTTGTCCTATAACATTGAAATCTACTCGAATTCAACATTAAGTCTCTCTTTATTTTCTTGGCAAATGAGGCAACATTTATGTTAGGATTATCTCTCCACATACTTAGTTCCCAAATACACTGAGTTGGCTTGCTTGTTCTTGCAGTGTCTACCACATGAATGTGAGCCTTTTAGTATCTTCAACTGAGAAGTTTTGCTCCCTCCAATTGGCGAAGCATGTATCCTCCAGTCACACCCATCCTTGCAAATAGTAGTGATTCTCCTATTCTCATTCTTCAAGTATTTGATGTCATATCCATTCTTCACATTGCATTCCCTAAGTAGTTGTCTAAAAGCCCGAGGAGATGGAAATTTCATCCTAACCACAAGTTTGGAATTAAGCATCATTCTCTCGTTGAACTCAAGGTAACCATCACCTTCTTCATCAAATGACCCTTTTAGACTGAGTAACTCTTCTTCATTTCCTATCTCAGCACACCATTCCTCATCCACTTGCACATTTACATTTGACTGAGATGGTCTAACATCTTGATTAATACATGCTTCAACCCTATTAGGTGGAAAGTCACTTTTGAAAATGTCATCATCATCTGGACCTTCTAGGTCTTCATAAATCCAACTAGTGTCCTCACTATACTCGTCACTGTCAGTCTCAAGTGTATCACTGTTTTGAGTCTTTTCATTGACATTAACATCAACTTCATCATCCATAGTATTCACAGACAATAGATCGTCACCCTTGTCAATCTATATTATAACTACTGACAGGTCTTCGTAACATTTTAGTAACTCGATAACATCACAGTCTGATCTCATTTGCTTTACTCCCATGTCCAAACTGTACCTTGGAACCTTATAATATATGTCAACATTCACCCCTTCTCCTCCTAATGATACATACATGTCTATAATCTCAAGCAAAGAAAATTTTTCTAGTTTTCAATCTTCAATAATACTTATAGTACCACTTCTGTAAACAATTTTTGGAGTCCACATGAACTTTCCCCCATGATGCAGTTCGACAACAAATTTGTCCCAACCCATTCTGCATTAAAAAATGTACATCAATAAGCAAAACAGTGGGAAAATCTTTGTCCGCTTTTACCCATCCATAAACAAAACAGTGGTAGAACCACAAATTAGAAAAAAAAACTCATAGATGGAACCGTTTGGGTATGACCACAAATCCAAAAAAATCAAATATTTAAAAGGGAAATCCTTAGTGGTAGGACCACTAAGTCAATAAACAATAAATCTATGCTACAAACACAAAACAAAAATGAAAAAGTGATAAACATTTTCACACACATAACTCGATGGTAGAACCACTAAGCCAATAAACAACAAATCGATGCCACAAACACAAAACAAAAATGAAAAAAGTGATAAACATTTTCACACACATAACTTAGCATATAAGGAAAACTGAAAATAAGCTAACCTTATTTTCGGCCCTAAATCTTCATAAAAAATCAAAATCTTCTGCCTATTTAACTGGTTAATCGAAGCCATAACTTCAAATCATCAAGAAATCGAAGCCCTAATTTCGATTCATAAAGAAATCAAAGCCCTAAAATTTCGTGGGTTCAAGGACTGGTAAAGAGAAAGAGAGAGACTTCGTGCGTTCCTGGGTAGACGAGATTTAGGGCTGAGATTCTTGGGTAGATGACGTATATATTTGAGGATATTGTAGTACTTTTACAATCACCGTTTAACAGAGTGAAAGTTATAGTTTAGTCCATAACCACTAGGGGTGATGTGCATATTTTCAAATGATAGGGGGATCATCTGTCCCAGGCACAAATCACAAGGGTGTAAACTGAATTTTGCCCTAAATATATTGTCAATCAATCTCCAATCTCCATTTGGCCACTAAGGTCTAAGCATTGCAATTTTCGATTTCCAGGAAAATACTATGTAACTCAAAATTGCAAACCAAATGAAAGAGGGACCATTGGATGAGTGAGTTCTATCAACTTTTTTAAATGGGATCCACTGATCCAATAATCCCCTTCACTTTGGATGTAAATTTAGATTGCAGATTTTGGTTACATAACATTAATTTTTTTTAAGAAAAAGAAATTTTATTGAAAAGTCCAAAAATTTACAAGACTCAAATGAAAAGACAAATACTGCCTAACCATTCAAATACAACAAAACTTGAACAGATAGGATCATCACAGAAAGACAAAAAGGCTTATGCCTTCCCATAAACAACAACCTTCCTTAGTGCATAAGACTGGCAGTGACATCCTCCTCCTCCTCCTCCTCCTCTCTCTCTCTCTCTCTCTCTCACACACACACACACACAAAAATCACATGCACACACCCGAAATCATACACACACACACTCATATAGAAATCATACACATAGAGGAATCACACACACACCCCTAGAAATCACACAACATGCATAAATCAGACACACGCCCCCCCCCAGAAATCACACACACACACATAAATCACAAAAATCATACACCCCCCTCCAAGAAATCACACACACACCCCCTATAAATCACACAACACATATAAATTACAAAAATCATACACACACACACACAAAGACCTAGAAATCACACACACGTCAATGTAGATATACACACCCACAATGAAGGAGACAACGACGGAGAGAGGGAGAGGCAACGATGGAGATAGCGATGGAGGCAGGGATGGAGACACAAGTAGTGATGGTTCGTCTGATACAGAGAGAGGAGAGGGGAGAGAGGAGAGAGGAGAGAGAGAGAGGCAATGAGGTGGGTTTTTATACTTCAACAAAAAAAAACTACATTATGTTGCTAAGAAAACTCGAAGCTTGGATCTCATTAATTCCCCTCAGCCCTTGCGCTTGTTGTTTCTGTTTCTCTTGTTTCATGGAACATCATTTTTTTTTGTTCCTTGTTTTTTAGGTTTGTTTCCAAAATAACTTATTTTATATAAAACAAAAACACAAACCAAAACACGTTTTTATTTTTATTTTTCTCAAAAAATAAAAATAAAAATATGAAACAAAAACACAAACCAAACAAGCCCGAACTTTTCATACTTTATATCCAAGCTCGATAAAATGTAAAAAAAAAATCTAAATGATATAATTATAGTGATTTTAGAGTTTTACGTTTCCATTTCGACTAAATTTCATTGGCTAGAATTAGGATAATCTTGATGAATTTGACAAGTCATTTGATGTAGTTAGAAATAACTAAATTTCTTCTTATTCGGTCATGGAGATCACTTCTTGTACGTAGGGAGTTAAAAGATGTTGACACACGTCTCTATAACAAATATAATCGAAAGGATAAGTAGGATAAGTGAATGGGATGAAAGAAATTCGAGTAGTCTATTAACGAATGGACTAACCAGTTGGGTAGAGAGTAGGTGAAATAAATCCTCTCACCAGCCGGATAGAAATCTCATCCTTCCCAGTGAGCAAGTAATGTGAGTATGTATTGCAGAATATCTGGGCAAGTTCAGGTAGCCCACCACGATCCTCTCATACTCGCGTCAACCCACAACTATCTCGACCGTGGCGAGACTAATGGTCGCTAACCGCAAGCTATGTGTCCCAACATTAATTAGGTGGATGCAACGTTTTCCCAGACACAGTCTGGATGCGACCCTTGGGAGGGTGAGACTGTCGAGGCGAAAAGGAGCTTCCAAGTTTAATGATCACGATCGATCACTATGGGACCATGCCTCGAGAGAGCCATGTACGCAATGCCCCCAGTGTGCCTCTACCCGGGGTCCTCCCTTCCCTCTCTGAACCTTTTCTTAAAACTTTTGTCAAGGTGCTTGATAGAGGAAATCTACATAGTTTCGGTCCTTTAGTCATCAATCCACACGTCTCATTATCCCATACGTTGATTCAGACCAATAGCCTCAGTTACCTTAAGAGTCCCTTCGAATCTCAATCAACTACATCTTAGTGGGCAGTGAGTCATACACTGGGAGTCTTGCTCGAGCAGACTAAACCTTTGAGACCCTACCCTAAGGCGAGGTTGACAATCATGCTTATTCGCCCTCATTGCTTAGTTTTTCTTTAAGGAAGGCCATACTACCTTGTCCCTAGGAGGGAATAGTCGAGCAACAATGTCTAGTAGGTTGAGGATACCACTCTCACATTGGGAGAAATGAGTCTCATCGAGGTTGCCCCCAGACTTCACAGTTCCATTCTTATCCACCATTGGTGAAGTGACCATTTTTCCACTTCTAATGTGATGGGAATGTCATTTGCCTTGTTGTAGTGTTGAGTTTGGGGGTGTGGCGCCTGGGGGTGTCGCGCTTGTGAACGTCGCACCTTGATAGTCCATATCAGTCCAACAAGACTTTGTTAGGCCCCACTTCCATATCAGCTGATGACTCATGCCACTTATCCTATTATGTTATGGAAAACACTAATGTTTGAACTTTTCTTATGACTAGCTGTCTAAGAAGAAAATAAAAGAGGGACATTATTGAGAAAGTTGCAATGTGCCACTTTGCAAGGCTCTCATATGTTGTTTAAATGTTTTCCATAAGTGAAGGTACAAAGATGTGATGTTATTTTACCTGGCTTTATGTTAAAAGGTTCATTTACAAGGAAAAAATGACACTTATTTATGTCAGAGAATTGGATTGTTAATAGTAGAATTTGTTTTGGTGATAAATTAGATATTTCTTGAAGCAAATAAGTTATAAACTTATGGATTCGATTCTCTCTATCTTTCATTCAATTTTGATCATTTAAGTAAAACATCATCTATGCACGCATACTCAAATACTCTAAAAAGAACTTAACCTACCAAAAAAAATTGTAATTATAATTCAGAATGATACACGTATAACGCATATGTGCATCAACTAATATGATAAATAGAGGTATGATACCGAAAAGGTGGTTGTTTGTACCGTAGCTAACTCCTAAACTTTAATACGTACATCACTTAAGTCTCTCCGTCCAAGGTGACACCAATTAATACGAAAAAGCATCACGTGCAAAGGTCATGGAGGTAATCGTGACCGAATGAATACAAGTAAATTTAGACGTCCTGAGTTCGAATGTTGACAACTTACTAGGTTCAGGCCATGAGAGATTTATTCCTCATGAATACCCTAGTTCCGGCATGAATGGTCTGTCTTTGAACAAACCGAAGAGGAAATTTAGTCGAGAGTGTAAGTTGATTCAGACAGTCTTAATTGTTAAAAAAAGTACAAAAAATGAGATAATACCTACTATAGAACACCTCATAATCTTCAACTAATAAGTCAGGGCATTTCAATTTCTGCGTGGTTTTTGCTTTAAAACTAAACGATTCGACCTCTCTCTCCCGTTGTATTTTGCCTGCAATAAACTTAGTAGGATAAGCACAAAATATTTAACATAAGGGTGACATCATGTCACAAAATATGGATTTGGATCCTCTCTATTCTTGTTTGTCTTTTGTGTGAGAGAGTGAATATGGGAAAAATACCAGTGTTTCCAATTGAAAGGAGTCTTCTCTAAAGTCATATCTACTAAAATCCACTAACTAGGCCATGTAAAAGAGATGACCTTTTAAAAATCTTTGCAATTCTATTAAATCAAGCAAACGGGAATTCATTCGGGATCAACTGAAACCCAATCACTGCTGCCACCCTTTCCCAAAGTGCTGCAGAAAAGTCACAATCAACGAACACATGTGAGGAAGACTCCATAGCTTTTGAACAGAGCAGACATTTGCTAGCTAGAGAAACACCCACACTCTGGAGCTTGGAGTCTATGACCAATTAATTTTTAAAAATTTTCCAACCAACAAGTTTAGCACTAGGACAAGATGCTTGCTGCCAAATCTTATTAGCTACCTCACTAACTCCTTCGTCTGATCAAAATAAAGGAACCGCTTGCAGCGAGCTTCCACACTAGCTTATCTCTCCTTGTAGACAAAACCAGATTGCAAGATAAAATTTCCCGTATGATAGTATCACTCTAACACTTCACAAGTGCCATCTATTTTCCATATGGAATCTATCCAGGCTTCTGATAGTTTAGGGTAGAATTGAGGAGTATAATCCATTCTACGAATGAGAGGACCAATCCCCAACCAATTTTCACACCAGAAATCAACCCCTTCACATGATCCCACCATCATTTGAGATTTCTATACTACCTCTTCAAACCAAGGGGCACGAGATTTGAATATTCTTGACGCAGCTGTGGAGGACCTCCTAAACAGATCGAAGGGAATATGATATATATATGTATGGAATTTTATTCTTTTTTTTTAATATATATTTCTAGTTGGTTAATTTAATTGTTTCTGAAACATTAGGGATATAAGAATTCTTGTGATTTTTTATACTTATGTAACACTGTATACGTGCAGGACAATGTCGTTGACCCACTCCCTAATAAAAAGAAGGGATAATAAGACGTAAGTACCTTTTCTAAAACTTATTTGACTTTAAGTACCACTTCTAAACTTATTATCTTTTAAATTCTCTTTTTCATAAAATATGTGTCAATAAGTATACATTTTAAAACATTTTCAAATTCCTTCTACAATGTATTCTATAATTACCCCTACAATAAATAGTGCATACTTACTTGAATGTGAGACTTTCAAGAATAGAATATGAGACTTTCAAGATTTATTTTGATATTTGTGTATCATTTAAATTTTAAAAATTCATATATATATATATATTTATATATACGTATACACACACACATACATATATATACACACACGTACATATATATACACACACGTACATATATATACACACACATATGTATACATAAATATATATATGTATATATATTTACACACACACACACACATATATACACACACACACACGTATATATGTATATATACACACACGCATATATATATATACACACACGCACACACACACACACACACACACACACATATATATATATATATATAT
>CM042201.1:14946210-14948710 GCA_023539305.1 Ilex asprella
TGTGTGTGTGTATACGTATATATAAATATATATATATATATATATATATAATTTTAAAATTCAAATGATACACAAATATTAAAAAGAATTTTGAAAATCTCACATTTTAATCTTGAAAGTCTCACAATCTAATCTTTAAGTCTCACATTCAATTAGGTATGCACTATTTATGGTATGAGTAAAAGGGCTTTTATGACTTTTTTTTAGTAGACTTTTGTCCTAATAAGTTGTATAGGAGGTACCAGCCTCCCAATCCCCCTAAAAAGAAAAAGAAGAATGTGCCATCTGATATTCGTTTATTTGTTTCTTTTTTTCTTTTTATCCTTCTTGTTTGTATTGGGTTTACATACTACCTTAAAATGCAGTGTACAAACTATGAGTTTCTCAAGGTGTTAAAAATAAAGACCACAAACAAAATAATAACACAACGAAATAAAAAAAAATGGAACATAAAAATTTACGTGGTTCGGCTCAACAAACAAGTTTATTTAAAGGTTGGAGATTACAAAATTCTCAAAACAAAGGCAAAAGAACATTCACGCGCTCTATTCCAATATTACAATAATTATTGGACTAACAAAATAGAGCAAACCAATATTTGTTACTCGAAGAACTTGACGCCGCCAACCTTGAATCGATGAAGACGTGTCTCGAATTCTGTTTTGCCGAAAACCACACCGAATCCTCTGGACTAAGGAATTTTATTCCTTCAAATAAGTCTTCATGGCTCACGTGTTGGACGAAACAAAATAAACTCCTTGCCGGCTTGGAGTTTTAAATAAAAAAGTCCATGTTAGACTAAATTCCACTAAAATAATGAAAACCAACATAATCCTAATTAAAGTCAAACTTGTCTACTAAGGCCTCCAATGAAAATTCATGTTTTCAATTAGAGTCAAAATAAAAAACAATTGACTTGAATACAAGTCATCACAACAAATTTCCACATTGACTAGTTTTCCATCAATCCATCCAACCAAAGTAAACTTGACCGCTGCTTTCATCAAATACCCTGAAGGATATAACTCAAATAGTACAAACACCAATCAAGTTCAAGCAATACTTGAACTTGAGTACTTGTACTGGCTTAGTAAACATATTTGTTGGGTTCTTCGCTGTAGCAACATTTTTTACTATGACAATACTTTGAACCATAACCTAACGAAGGAAGTGAAACCTAACATAAATGCAATTCATACATTTAAGTCACCTACTGACTTAGGCATTTGATAGCCGACCCCTGGAGCTCCCCTCTGGTCTCTGCTTCTTTATCAAGTAATCGAATCCCAACAAACTGACATAGATGTCGTTCAAATTTTGGTAACAATAGTACTAATTATTTTTTTTTTTTTAGAAAAAAATGGATTTCAATAAATGATATAATAAAACATGAATTTTGGTTACAAAATTTAAAATGTTTGATACTTTATCTTTAATTAGAATATTTTTTGCTTGAGTGTAATATTTCAAATTTGAGGAGTTTGAGTATTACATGCTTCAAATTTCAAGACTCTAAATGTAATTTACTAATAGTTATACAAACGGTCATTAACAGCAGGGGTCTATATGTTAGGTGTGTACATGCCTCAAGGGGTTTGTATGTAATATTTTAAATGTCAGGGGTCTAAGTGATTAAGTGAAAAACTTTAGAGAGTCTGAGTATAATTTTCCCTAAATGAGAGCATTTGTGTTTTGTGTGTGTGTGTGTGTGTTTGGAGGAGAGGGGGGGGGGGGAGGCAATCACAGGGAATTGATACCTTGGACTGGATCTCAACCCATGTCATATTTTTGTGATAGAAAAGGTTAAAATTTTCTTCTATAATACATAAAAAGAAGTAAAAAAATTGCTGGATCAGGTCTAACCTTGTTCCCAAACAGGTAGGTTTGAGTGGGAACTCCAAAGTGGGGGAGGAACATTCCAGGCAGGGTTTGCGACCACCTTTTATGTTGATGGATGGAGAGAGCTATCCAGATATTGAAGTGGAAGTATGTTGTCCTTTGAAGGGCATCATTATTGCCCAGTGGACTACCATGCTTTCAACAATAGGGTACATAAACGGGTGCACTTGAAGCCCCTTCAAAATCCTGCAGATTTTGGTTTCGATAACGACCTTCTAAACATGGATGGGTTGGTTTAGTGGTCGAACAAACAATGACAAGTAAACACACTAGTCCCGAGTTTGAAATTCTCGGATCGCATAAACCTCCAATTTAGAAATGCAAGTCGTTAATTGGTAACCATATGCATTCGAGGTCTGCATTGCTGCATGAGTATAAAAGACACGTGATCAAAATGAGTTCATGTTTAAAAAAAAAATCTTGCAAAAGGCTTGGCTTGAAAGTTGAAACTGTTCAACTACTGTGGTATCCTTTAGCTCTCTGAGGTGTTGGTGAAATACCCAACAACGGAGGCCCCCTCCAACCCAATCCGAAAGGCTCTACTTGTTGCTTCTTTATCATTTCAACTTTCAGATGCACGCAATCATAACCAAACATAAGA
>CM042201.1:14953710-15024029 GCA_023539305.1 Ilex asprella
TCAAAGCATCATTATCTGACTCTTCAGAAATGTTAGCAGTATTTTTACCTCTTTGATTATTCCCATTCTGCTCCTTTCTCGGTGCCTTGCAGTCCCACTTCCAGTGCCCCTTAGGGCTCTATTTCTTGTATACGACTTTCCCTTGCCCTTTTTACTGCCTCCCTTATTCATAGACCTACCTATGTCCTCCGTATTGAGTGCCAAACCCGAAACAACATCCTCACCCGATGCTCTTCTCCGAGCCTCTTCTCCTAATATCAACGACACAACATCCTCAAATTTTATCTTTCCAGACCCGGAAGAATTGCTTACTGCCACGACAAGTCCATTCCAACTTTCTGGCAAACTTGATAAAAGGACAAGAGCTCTAATTTTATCATCAAAAACAATATTCACAGATTCTAACTGATTTGTGACCATATTGAATTCATTGATATGTTCAGCAACAATAGTATTTTCAGACATCTTTAGGTTAAACAACTTTTTCATAAGATATACCTAATTCACCGCTGAAGGTTTTTCGTACATCTTTTCTAGGGCTTTGAACAAATTTGATGTAGTCTTTTCTTTGGCGATGTTCGACGCAACTGACAGCGCGAGGCACAATCGCACAGTCCCTAAGGCTTTGCGATCCAGAACATCCCACTTTGTTTGCTCCATTTCCGCTGGCTTCGTGCCATCGATAGGTAAATACAAATCCTTCTAATATAAAATATCCTCCATCTGCATCTTCCAGAACGCGTAGTTCGTGCCATTGAATTTCTCGATCTTAACTTTGTCTTCAGCCATTGTGCGAACCCTTGACCTCTAAACTCAGAGCTCTGATACTAGTTGTTGTGTTTTAAATCGCTTCAAACCCACAGACAAACACACACAATCGAAGAATAAATCAAGAACATAAAACAATGAGAAAACAAGAAAGCAGAGGACACAAAGATTTTACGTGGTTCGACAATTTGCCTACATCCACGAAGTTGCAGGGATTTCACTATGGAGAGGGAGAGTTACAAAGAGCGGCTACAATACAATGACCAACCCTAATCACCAAAACAACGGGTTTTTATATGTCTTCTGCACCGGGCTCCATGGGCTAAGCCTCAAAAAAATTTTCATTAAAAATCGTTCAACATTATTTCGGGTCGGGTCACCATCCGGATCAACACAAAAAACTAGGCTCCACAAAAGCCCAACATGCATTGCTTTCATCAGTGTAAAAGACACGTGACTGAAATGATTTCTTGTTAAAAAAAAAAAAACTTGCAAAAGGCTTGGCTTGAAACCGTTGAGCTGTTGTGGCATCCTTTAGCTCTTTGTTGGTGAGATACCCAACAATGGAGGCCCTCCAACTCAATCCGAGAGGCTTTACTTGTTGCTTCTTTATCATTAATCCAAGAAACAATAGCAGCCAGATTTTCTGGGGTGGTGGGTTCTTTCTTTCTTTCTTTTTTTTTTTTGCATGTGAAAAAAGAGTTATGGGCAAAGGAGTGCGCCCAGATATTACTATGATAAGTCGTCACTGGTGGGATTATGAGATCCCTGACTGTGCCTATTACTACTCTCAGGAACAAACCTAACTAAACTAACATAGCGGTCAACTACCCAGTCCCGAATTCCAAGACTCGAACCTCTAATCTCAAGGTGATAAGGTCAACTAGTATCCCACTGAACCACCCCACTAGGTGATAGGGAGGTAGGTCTTTCGGATGGATACATTAATGGCAATTTTTACTCAAACTTTTCGTTGTTATATTTGGAGTTCTGAGAGATTGATTTAATGATCATGGTTGGTTTTGTTAGTTAGAACTATTAACTCTTTCTGTTTTGTTTTGTTTTGTTTTGTTTACAAGGTATCTAGACTTGCGCTGACTACTCCCTCAAACTCTAAAGCAGTCACAACTTGAGTTAGTTTAAGAACATGTCCTCTGAGGAACAAAAATGACTACCCTCATGGGTGTGAAAATTATCGAACCTGAGACATCTTGCTTATAAGAGAGTAGACTTAACTACTAAATATGTCTCTTATTCCTTTCTTGTTTTTTTTTCAGTAACAGAGAACCGCCCCCAACTAGCCCTCGGCATTTGAATAGCTATGACCATGAACATGTGACAACAATGTGAACTTCATATGCACGCAATTATAACCAAACAAAGCGCACTTAACCAAGAGGGGCATAATAAATGCAGTAAAATTGCAACATCTATAATCGATTACCGAGTAAATAGAATTCGGATACTATTAATTTTAGATTTTGTCAATTTCGACCAAGTTCATTTATTTATAGTTGAAAACTCATCGGGTTTCACAAGATATTAGCAAAATCCATAAAAACTTATCTCTGGGACTCGACGAACTTAAGGATTCGATAAAATCTTGCAATTGAGAGGATCAAATTTGATCAAATGAGGCAAATGTTGAGTCCTGATATTTGCTGTTGGAGCTTGGACCACTTAGGAGGAAATTGGAATACTTTGGATGATAGTTTGCACCCAAACAACACACATCATGATGCCTTGACATAGCTGAAAAGACATGAAACTTTAAAGGAATGACTTAGATTTTGATATCGAAAAATAATTTTTTAGTACCGTATTTTTTTTTCACTAAAAATCACAAGGTGACACGAGAAAAAAAAATCTATTATTTTATGATTCTTTTAAAGTAGAATTATTTTTATTGCTACAAGCTGATGTGTTTTTTGTGTGTTTTCTATTAGAACAGAACCAGCTCTAACAAACTATTTGGATTCTGGTAAAACAAAGGAGGAGGGGAGGGGGGGGGTTGTTACTAAGTGGTCAAAAAGAGAAGACTCAAACGAGGGGTGTTTGTTTAAAGAAATGACAAAACAATAGTCTCGAGCATCGCAGGCATCGCTTTCTAGTCTTCCCTTCCCCACCATCTTTGGTTGGATTAAGTGTTTGTTCTTAGTCTGTGGTCACCATTCATCTCTCTCTCTCTCTCTCTCTATATATATATATGTGTGTGTGTGTGTGTGTGTAAACCCATACATCTTGATGAATTTGAATTTTGACAATCACCAGAAGTCAAATAATGAAGAATTTATCCCTAATAAATACTCTAATTCCGGTGTGAATGATTTTTCTTTAACCGGACCTGAGAGAGAATTAGTCAATATGAATGTAAACTGATCCAAACATTCATAACCATTAAAACAAAAACCAAAAAATGTACACGAGTTGGTCAAGTACTACGAAGAGACAACCGTGGAAAAGCCAGGGGGTTGGTTAAAGAAAGGAAAGAACTAGTAAAGAAACCAATCCATGAATCCAGTAAAAAGCAGTAAAACTAGGTAGAGCATAAAGTGGTTCTTCGGCTCCAAGTATTTTTAATAGTCACACTGACTCTATAGCCCCAAACACTGCTAAATTTTTCGAAACGCCTCTAAATACTAGTAAATTTCAAAGTGTACGTTGTAAATGTGGAATACAGTGAACAATTGGTGAGAGAACAAAACAATCAAAATAAAAAAAAACACGTATATGTATGAGGTTCGGAAGAATTTCTACCAACGTTCACAAAAAACGTGTTGTTCACCATAATATCCGAATTGCAATAGGATTACAAGTCACATCCTGGCACCAATTGGCAACCCTAATCCACATGTACCGCGAGTGGGTACTGACCTTTTATGCAACTGATTAATAACTGTAGATATCTGTGGCAGGTATGTAGGCACCGTTTTGATCTGCTTCGTTGCACTGTGCTCTACTTTGCTCTACCCACGAGCCATTAGAGTTTCAAGCCTGATGAATATGGGTCACCCACTATCTCCAACGGTGTATTCTTGCACATACACACAATTAGGATTATACTAACATCCCTCGAGTTTCACTAAATTAAATGGCCAATCATTCATTGAATTTGATTTTTTTTGGGGGGGGGGGGTAGTATTCAGTAATAATAAACAAAATAAAAGAAAGATACAGGAAACCAACAATCCAATTATTGACAGAAGAAAAGCAACTAGAAGTGAGCCATAGGAAAAAGTTTACAGAAAAGATAAAAAATTGTAGGAATGACTCAGTGATAGGCCAGTTGAAAGACTTCCCCATAGCATCTTGAACTTCATGTTTGGAAGCATTAAAAGAATTTAATATATGCTGAAAGTTTCCCATCACTTGTTTCTTTTTCATGACTGGGCAATCAGGGCTTTCCTCACACTTTTAAAGGAAGCTCTTCCCCTCTTTCCCTTCACAAAGCTCACATAACCATAACCACAAGCAATAGGGAGAGAAAGAGAGAGAGAGAGAGACCTGAAATGGCTGCAAGTCTTCATTCATCTGATCCTGCAGAAGAAGGCTACATCGACATAGAAGTTAGCTCACATTCGAACTTGTTCTGCCACTTCCAAAGTTCTCCTCCACACCCCCTAGAATTTGAGTTCCAAATGTTTTCAAGCTCCTCAGAGAGAGACACCACCACCTCCCCAGCTGATGAACTCTTTTACAAAGGAAAGCTACTCCCCCTTCACCTCCCTCCTCGTTTGCAAATGGTAGAGAAACTCCTACAGCACTCGAACTCTTATGACTACAAGCCAGACACCCCCGACGAATTTTTTAGCACTCCTTTAACCACAAACACTAACAACACTCCTACTACACTTACCCCATTTGATTCCTGTAATATATCACCCTCAGAATCTTGCCAGGTTAGCAGAGAACTGAATCCAGATGAGTATTTCTTTGAGTATTCAACAGTATCAAGCAGTTCCATTGGCAAAAACCCGAAAGGGTCCTGGACCAGAAAGCTTAATCTGGTCAAGCACTCCTCAATTGGTTCAAAGCTGAAGGCCTCCGGCATTTATCTGAAGTCACTGTTCAGAAAATCTAGCTGCTCAGCTGAATCATGCACAATATCTTCAAGAAAGAATGAGAAAGGATCAATTCCAAAGGTCAAAGAATATGTAAACAAGTATGTGAAGGTAGCAAAGAAGACCCCATTTGGACAAATTCGAAGAGATGAACACCCAATGTCCATGCGGATTTTTAACAAAGAAAAGATTGATGAGGATGGCCTTCATAATTATAGGAGCTCATTCTCGGACGCTATCAAACGCCTTTCGACCACTAAGTCTTCATCTTCATCATGTTCACCTGTCTCTTCTTCATCTTCCAGCGCAAGTAATTCAAACGGCTCACAAGAGTTGCATTTCAACAAAACTTGCAGTGGAATTTCAGAGATTGAGAATCCAATTCAGGCTGCAATTGCTCATTGTAAAAGAGCTCAGCGGCAGTTGTATTCAAGAAAGACTGTAAGTGACATTGGGGTTTGCTCATTGTCAGATTCTAGAATAGTTTGTGAGGATCAAGAAAGACCAGGACTCTGTAGAGGATAAAGATATGTTGTTTGGGGGGGAGGGGAGGAGAGAGAGGAAAAACGAGGTCAAACTATAATTTTTTGACTGGTTTATGATGTGTTCCTCTCTTGCTTTTTAAATTTTATGTACTTTTTAGAATTCAGAAATGTGCAGGCATGTCTGTACTCTTTAGAGCAGAAATATTGTGGAAGTCTGTACTCTTTAGAACTTTCTCTTTGTTAGGAAGTACAAGGAGAAAATACTTTCTCAAAAGAACTTTCAAGGTTCAACTGAGGAAGAACTCCACAATTGCTGTTGATACATTTTTTATGCTTGAATCATTTCTGTTTAGTAGTCTTTCCATTATTAACAAGAAAAGGGGAGCTCAATCAGCCAAAATTTTCCTTAAAATGAAAAAAATATACCTTGGCATTCTGGATGAAAATTATTCAATTCAACAGAATTTCTTTGAATTCCGCAGAGTTAACTCTCAATTAATTACTTAAATCTAACTGGAATAAGGTAATCTTTTTTAAAAAATGGGTAAGCCATGACTATACACATTCAAGGAAACACAGAATTTTACTGAGAAAAAAAAAAGCACCAACACTACGAACCAAGGAGGGTAAAAAAAATCTCTAAAATCCTCTCTAAATCAAGTTCAACGTTTTGCATTGGATTTCCATCTTCCATGTGTACTACACTGGTAGAGATCTGTTACCATAGTTAGGTGTTTTTGCCTGGTCTTCTCAACAATTGATCATGTGTTCACCAGTTATGACCTTAAATTGATATTACCAGGAAAGTCGCTTTTTCTAATAAGATCAAGTTATAACTTAATGAGGTCCAAAATTTTGGAATCGGTCCAACATAACTTTGGATCGACCGTTAAACGTAGGAATCCAGCTCAAATTATTTGGATTGGTCCTAAATCGACCTCAATGGGGTTTAATTTGGGCTGTTTGAATCCTAACTTAACCTGATTGGGTCATAGCTTTTGGTGAGATTGGAAAACAGAATACAATCCTTATACCACCATGAATGAATAATAATGAAAGTTGCTTACCTGTAAAAGGTGATCTCCTTCTCACAAGACTATGAGCTGAAATGGGTAACACCTGAACCACAAATAGATTTAAAGCACCATTTAAACAAAAACAAATACCCTAGTGTTTCATGTAATAAAAGAATATAAGAAAAAATGACAGTGATTGCCAATACCCACCTGTTTGTCTCTTATGAACAACTGAGGAACCTGACTGCATTAAGTATAATAAATACACTTTTCAGTTGGGATGATGAAATCTCCAAATGCTGACAAACAGCCTTTCAGGTGGCTCTTTGTCACATTCTTTGATTTTCAAGTGGGGTGTACTCAAACCTTAAACTATGTGAGCTTGTCAGCCAGATTTTTGACAAGATTAGAGCCAAAGAAAGCACTAAAAAGACTAAACTAATGATGTTGAGCACTAGGGTGTACTGTTAAGCATATAACAAGAAAGCCTTTTCCCCACCCAACTTCCATAGATGTCTGGAGAACCAAAGGAGGAAAGGCACACTGCACAGACCTAGTGGAGTTTTTTCAATTGCTGTTATTGCGTCAGACTGTTATTCGCTTTATCCAATTTCTAGATGCCCTGAAAAGAATTGCAATAAGTAAAGGAACACAAATTTCCTATATGTACCATTTAGATGTGTGAGTCTGTGAGATTTAATAAGTAAAGTATAAATCTCACCTATCTCAAGTCATTCTAAAGTCCTATTGGCATACCCAAGATTTAGATGGATTGGTGCGTGCCAAGTGACGCAGCGGTTATGATTTAGGCTGCAAATATATTGAATTGATCATGAACAGCTCGGGCTAGGCTCGAACTAAAGCTTGTTCATAAACCAAGCTTTAACTCAATTTAATGACTTGTGATCATCTATATTAAAATATAAATGAGCTGAACTTGATCTTGAACAGGAGTATAAATTATAATTTAAACGCAAACACAATCCCAAGCTCAGCCCATTTAATCAAAAAAGAGCTAAGATGAGCTCAAGCTCTCTTTGCAAATGAAGGACCCAAACTCAAATAGTCGCCAGCTAAACTCAGTTAGGTTCATTTGCACCCTTAGTGAAAATCATAAAGGAATTACAAAGCACAGAACCTTGGCTTTAGATGGAGAAGATGAGAAGACACCTTGAAAACACCAAAATCCTATAGAATACACCAAAATCCTAATTCTCTTTAAATTAGGAATTAAAAGCATAACTAAATGAAAATTCCGAAAAATGGATTCGAGTTAGCCCGATAAAATAAAACTATATGTCGTGGAGACTCTAAAGAGAGTTGACAAAAATTAAATCTGAAATTTGAGGAATACATTATGAATATTCAAAAAATTTCTAAAACGACTAAAATAGCAATTTTGGATGCTTAAACTAAGAAATTTAGCCCAACACATGTAATGGCAAAACAACATTGATTGTTGGGTACCTTCCGAAAAAAAAAACATTGATCGTTGGGCTGTACCTGATCAAGTAGAATCGGTTTCGCTCAATTCTGTATCAGTCATACCAAATAAATTTCATTTACTCAACAAAGCCAACAATAAGTACTTCAAGGAGAGCAAGAGAGCAAGTATTACGCGAGTAGAGTACACAAAGACAACGTCGTTGCAGCACTGGCTAGACGATGATATTAGATGCAAGATACGTGCAGTCAATGGTTTTGCAGTACAATGATTAGAATAAATTCAATAAAATACCTAGTTACCAATTGCAATTATATGGTTTTGCAGTACAATATCAGTCAATGATCACAACTAGTGTAAAGGCTGACCACAATTCAGTCTGGCCCTTGAATTAGCTATGTAAAAGAAGACCAGAAAGCATTTGAACAGAACAGACTCCTTCAAAACCTGGAATGTCCACCAAGCATATTCCAAAGTCAGGTAGTGTCACAAGGCCATTGCTTCGCAAAACTTTTTACCCAGATTCTTATTGCTAAAAGTGTATAATTAGTGCAAAGCTTAATGAAATTTCATATATCATGAGAAATCTAAAATCCACCCCACAATCTAAGGCACCTTCAGCATAATCTGAAACGAAGTCATTATCTTTTAGTTCTCACCAAATGCTAATATGGTACTCCTCTCCTCTGATCTATGGATTTTAGATACCAACAGAGAACCTCCAGCAAGCAACCACCATTTATCTGCAAGCTCTTCTAGTTGAATATGCACTTCAAAATACCAACAGTCCTCCCAGCAACGGGACAAATCTTTCACTTATGAGAAGTGAAAAACTGTGACTATATCGTCCTGAAGACGAATGCAACAGGAAGAAGCATCATTTGGAACTGTTGCTGACTTAACATTTAGGAAGGAATTAAGAGAATAGAGTCTGTTGCGCCAAATGTTACAATGGAATGGAAGCATTATTACTTCATAGGAACTCCATAAGTCTTTTAGTAACTTTATCTAACACCTTTCTATAATTTTTCCACCCTATATTTCTGTTTTAATACAGAGTCCTTGAACTCCGACCCCAAGGTTACAACCTCTCAAATCAAAGGGCATAAATCCGATCAACATCTGAGTTCGAAAACTCAGATTGAAACCATGAGTTGGAGCCACTTCTAGCACTTTTTGCCTTCTTTCTCATTGAACGGGTACGCATCGACTTTACTACGTAATAAGTCATGGTGCCAAGGACCCCAGACATTATCACTCCCCCCAAAACTGTAACCAAAATAGCAGCCCACTCGTTCTTGCGGCCAACCACTATATAGGAAGATGCCATAAATGCCACAGAAGTGCACACAGAAGCCAACCACATCAACTTGTTAATCACAACCACCACCCGTCTTTCTGCCTTTGTCTCACCTCTCACCAAAGTAATCTGAACGACAACCACAGCCAAGGATGTAAAAAGTGCAATGGCATTGAAGATGAAGAAGATTTTGAAAGAAGGACGGCTCACAACAACAGCCATCCCATTATCAGCATCCCCTCCGGGCACAGTAAAAATGGCTGCAAAGGCAACTGTGGCAAATAGCACAGCTACTACAGTCACTGAGTTGGTGGCATTGTTGATCCCCTGACGATGGAGTTTCCTGAGCTCTTTAGCAATTCCATGAACGTTTTTGTTTGTCTTCCTGGTTTGTTCCAGTTGGAAGTGGACATCTTTCTTGATTTGAGTCACAGTTTTCCTTAATTCATCTCTTGGTTGGTTGAGTTCATTGGCTTTGACAGCACCATAGCGACAAAGGCAAGCCTTTATATCTGAGGATTCTTCAGATAGGGGAAGCTCTTCAGCTATGTCGAGCGCTGTTTTGTGATCTCGGGTTAGTGCATTTACATTGGTGTCAGGTAGGCGTAATAACTCGTTCACTATCTGTACCGAAACAAATTAAAAGGAAATCACCTATTTGAAAGGGGAAAATGTAAAAGGAAATCAATATATAAGCTAAGTTGGATTTTTATGTTGTTGTGTGGTTAACTTGAGGAGTAAACCATCATTATGAACCAGAAAACCGAGAAACCCAAAAACAGCACAGAAAAAGTTCACCTCAGATTAGCATTTATACGGCTTTATATGCATAATATCAAAAACTTCAAGTACAGAAACAGAAAATAAAGCCTTGGAGACAAACCAAGACAATGGTGTACACACAAGACATAAAATTCACACATTTCAAAAAATACACAAATATTGTTGAACCTCTTTTCAATAATATATATCTAGTATACAGAGCAAAAAAGTTCACTAATCGAACTTGAAATATTCGGGCAAACTCCATAGAAGATGAAAGCTATTCATGGAAAAGGATCAAACAATTTATCTGTGTAATTCAGGCAAAAGCTATTATTAGATCACTGAACGTTTAAAAGAAATAGATAGTTTGAGGTCTATTTTTCTTGCATATGTAACACACAAGGGCATATGCCAATACCAAACTAATATATACCTCTGGTCTCTTTTTTCTGGTGGCTACATGTAATGCTGTGTTACCAAACTTGTCTGGCAGCATCACAATCGCTGCATCTGCCTCAAGAAGCAATTTGACCACCTCACAGCTAACCCCCTTTACAGCCATATGGAGTGCAGTCTGCCATTTCTTGTCCTTCCTTCTAGCCAACTGCGGATCCTTGTCGAGCAATGCCTTGACAATGTCTACATGCCCCTGTCTGGCAGCCAAATGCAATGGGCTTTTCCCATTGGATCTAGAAATTTCTAACAAGCTACAATCTTTTGACAGCAGTTCATGAACCACGGCTGTATGTCCTCTTGCAGCTGCAGTTATAAGAGGGGTTGCATTTGATGGGTCAACTGTTTTGCTTAGCTCTGGGTCATGGTCTAATAGCACTTGGACAATGGCTGCAACAGAAAATTAAGCCACTAAGTGTATGACATGGCTTTTGTATAGCACCTATACAATTTAGTAACCGAATTCTATCAGGTAAAACTAATTTCAGATGATAAAAGTAGTCTTTGTAATGTACGAATATTAGGTCATATTGAAGAAAGCCATTATAGAAACATCAAGAAGGCCAAAAACAACTTGCAGCAACAAGCACTTAGGCATATCATTCCCATTCCCAACATCATTCATGATAAGTGCTCTTATTGGAGTTCGACCCAAATTAAAATTCTGGTCAGAGAGTACAAATGTATCAGAAAATATTGGGTCTAATTAGGTCTAAAGACAATGGAACCAAAACGAGGGACCCCATATGTGGAGATACTAGTTGCGATTGTGATACCATTACAGACTAATGGCTTCCAGTACAACGCTTTTCAGGGTTGCATTTTGATATCATGGCCAATTATTAATAGGATTATTGAATGTAAACAATGAGCCAAGGTAATATCAGAATTCTTATGGGCTAAACATTCAAAGCTGCAGGATAATTGTCAGGTTGTAGGCGTATATGCCCCTGTAGATTCTCAATTCAACCAAATGCCACTAGCCATGTGGGCTCATCCTAACTCAATTCCATACTCAATCACCTTGTAAGTTGTTATCAGAAATCCAGTGCTTAAGCTGCTTACATTTTACCATGGTTAGTTCAAACAAAGACAACACACAGATATAATTAATCAACAAATATCTAGCTTGTATGCCGGATAGAGAACACAGAGCGATTGCAGTGGCAATGGAAATTTCTCCTACCACCAAAACCCAACACCAATGGGATATATCCTATCCTACATCATAAGTGAGATGGATGAGTACTCGCTCAAGCTCAGGTGAAAGTTCAACATTTGTATGCCATTTTCTTCTTTCAAGTCAAGCCCTTCTTAGAAAGCACTCAGTGAATTACTAACAGAATCTCAAATCTCTCTCGATAAGCTAAATTCTAGCAAGATAATCCAATGTCATAGTTATTTAACCAGAAGGCGAAAAATGATGAACTCAGTAACTTAGAAATAAACTGAAATAAAGTAACTAAGTCAAGCAAGTAAATGATGAACAATGTACAAAATAGATCACTACCATGGTGTCCTTGACTAACAGCAATATGCAATGGATCAAACCCGCACCGGTTCTTCTTTGAAAGTGTCTCCTTATTTGAATACCTCAACAACTCCTTCACAACCTCAAGATGCCCTTTTTCTGCCGCAGTATACAGTGTCGTCTCTCCCAATTCATTCACATCATTCACCACTGATGCCCGAATCTCTGCAACCTCTTGGTCTAACTCAGCTCCACTAAAAATCCCCACCATTTGAGAATCAATATCATCCAAAATCTGTTTCACTGCTGCAAGATCACCTCTCTGAGCTGCCAAATGAAGCTCAGTGTCATTGTGCCGACCCGTCACTTGTTTCACATACTTCTTTTTCCCGGATTGATCAATTCGATTTCCGGAATTTGACAGAACCAAAGCGGGTGCAGGGGCTGAGGATGGCGATGGTGATGGTGATTGCTCGGCGACAGGGTTTTGGTAAGTTGTTGGAGAGATCAATCCTTTCTCTAAGTCTCTATCACCTACTATAACATCATTTACTCATTAATCAATAGGTCAAACAAATAATTTCATTTGTTCTGCTTGTTTCAACAGAAAGTAGTTTCTTGAAAAGTTCCCAAAAACTATTTATCCATCTAGTAGAGCTTACTGGTAATTTTCCCAGCATTTTTATCCGCATAGCAGAGCAAAAATTCCACTAATCCAACTATTGAATCAATTGCCCATAAAATCACTACTGTGACCGATATTGCATCTATGGTCTATAGACTCTATACAAACATAACCCATGAATCTTGTTCGTTCTGTTTTTTTCAACAGAAATTTTTTTCCAGGAAAATTTCAGTTTTTAACTCTTTTTTGAGGCTGCAGCAATCTTTTGGAGCAGATTTAATATAAACTTCTCCACCAACTTGCAGAAAAGTATCTTCTTTCCAGCAACAAACCAATTTTTTCTTGAGAAAATTTTCCAACAAAGATATGTCCCGAGAAAATAAGCTGAGACTATTGCACGTAAGACCATCTCTGCTGGAACTCAAATATTTACCCAAATTTGAGTAAAAAAAATGGGTAAAAATTTGATTTTTTATAGACTTTTTTAATAGAGAAACTCAAATTTTAAAAAAATGAGATCTAAATTTAAACGAGAATAAATTCAAATTTAAAAGATGTTAAAATATAACTATTAGATCTTTAAAATAGTGTAATTTCACTATTAAAAATTTGAGTTTAAATTTGAGTCTCTTTGATTTGGGTTTAAAAAAAAAATTCCTTCCATACTCATGCTAAGAAACACTTTTTTAAACTCCAATCAAGAAATACTATTTTTTAAATAAAAATCTTTAATGCTATACCCATTTTTAAAATTTTAATGTCATATTTTGCCCATTTTAAATTTGGGTTTGTCATAATTTAAATTTGAGTTGCTCCGTTGAAAATGTCTATAATAAATTAAGTTTTTAACCTTTTTTTTTACTCAAATTTTGATAAGGGTCTAAATTTTCATCGGAGATGGTCTAACATGTGATCTTAGAATCAAAAGAAAACAGAAAGAGAGTGTGTACCTTCTTCTATAGGCGAAGCCATGCTTGAGCTAGGAGGCGCAGAGTGCAAACCCTGGAAATTGAATGAGAGAGAGAGAGAGAGAGAGAGAGTTGTGGTAGTTTTGGTTTTGGGTTGCACAAAGTGGACTGCGGAAGATGATGATACATGAGAGAAAGAACTAAAAGACACAATGGAGGAAAGTGTTTGGAAAGTGTTAGGAGGATGACGATGCATGGGAGAAAGTGTTAGGAAAGGTCCGAGTAAGTTTGTGACAATTTCCCTTGACCAAAAAAAAAGGTTGTGACAATTTCCGAATGAGAAAATTATACTTTGACCACTAAAACTATGACATTTTTTTATTATCCCCTAAACTATTATATTTTTATATTATACCCTCAATAATAGAAAAAAAAACCAACTTTAAAAAAATTTAACAAAACTATCCCCTAAACTATTATATTTTTAAATTGTCACAACTAACCAACTTTTTTTTATTAATAAAAAAATTATGATCTATAATCTAACTTTCCGATTGAATTTTTAATTAATTATTAATTTTGACAAAACTTGATATGGATTAAGTTAACCACATAATCACACACGTTCATGGAAATCTAAATTCAAGTCGATCTTTGCCCCAAAATTAGGCTAAGATCTACGTCTTTAAATTTTAATTACACTACAATTTTTATTCTTGAGACCAAAATATAATTAAAAATAATTTAAACAATTGAAATTTTTGTCTTATAACTTCTCTTTCTTTTGAACAACAAATTGAGAAATTTTTAAAACATCATTTTTATGCTTACTAAATATATCTATTTTTATTTTACTTTTCTTTCGCTTCACTTTTCAAAAAGAATTTCCGATGACCTCACGAGGAAAAAAACAAAGCTTATACAACATGTGAACATAAAAGGAAGAAGGGAGCGACATTCAAGTTCCACTTTTGAAAATGTTACCCAACGAAAATATTATATAATTTAAATAAAACTCAAATACATAACATCTAAATCCTTTAGATGAATATTGGATAAACAAATCTCATTATACAAAATAATAAAACTCGAGTTATAATTTTTTGGGTTTTATAGCATGCCTCGTTACTGAAACTAGATTCTTTGATTGCTTCAGATGCAGAAAATATATGATGAAAATATATGCAAACCATAATGCTCCCTCGATCCATAACGAGTTAGTCTAGGGATAATGCTAGGCTTCAAACCAAACCACTACCTTCAAGGAAACGAACCTTAAACCATTACCCAGCTAAAGTGAAGAGAGCATACGACATATACAGGCAATGCTAGCATTGCCCATTTGCCTCTCCCAAGGAACAAAATCATGTCCATAAAACATTACACAACAAGCATCATCCAGCAATAAACAAGAGCCAAAAATACCTACGAATCACTGTTGCAGTTTCAAATTAAAACTAATAGCACCTTCTTAGCATTGGGAGAAATTCAACCACCAAAGTTCAAAATACAAGTAAACAAAATTTAAAAATCCACCAGTAGAATGAGCTTTATAGATGCAAATTGCCAAATTCTCCATGGCCATAGATACTCTCCTATACCTTGATGGCGTATTTCCTCATGGGAAAGTACATCTCCCTCTTCTTCTCGCGTTCTGTCTTCAATGATGCCTATAGAAACAAAGAAAGTACCATTAGCTTTTAGGAAGAGTCTTCATACATGAAAGGACAACCATAAAGGCTAAAATCGAACCAAAAGTCTAACGAGCAACATTGATGAAACACAGAACAGCTTACTAGACGACAGTTATGTCATTACATGGCTTCCTTTATCAGGTGTTGGCTTAACATCTTGGAGAACAGATTCCAGTAAAAAATAATAGAAAGAATTAGTGTATGCAAGAGAAGGATTAAAACAATACCTGGTGCTTGGTAAGACGCCTGCGAATCGCTCTGGTCTTCTTGGGACGCAAGTCAAGAGGCAAGAATTTCTTATTCTTGTAGGCTTCCCTAAGAGCAGCCTTCTGTTTCTGTGAAATCACAGTCAACACCTGAGCAATTGACAGCCTCACCACTTTTCTGCGTAAGATAAGATAGAAAGGCCAAAATCAGACTTAGATCACCAACACACAACACTATTGACTCAACTCTAATCAAATGTATTCAGATAAACAGGGCAAGGTAGAGAGCCCTATAAGCAGACTAAAAGCTTGAAGATTAAGTGTGCATTTACCAGTTAACTTGTCTTATCAAAACTGACTAGCCCCATTGCACTAAATGCTAAAACTCATGAATAATAGTCAAAATCAATCACAAATTACAATTGCGAAGTCCATAGAATTCTATTTAACTGCTGTGATGGTTCCAATCAAACAATGGTTATGTTATATAAAGCACAAAGACAAATGCATTTCTGGGAAAAAGACTCCTCATTTTAAACAATTAAACCAAAACCAAAACCAAAACCAATTGAGGTCTAAAATTTCACAAACGCCCACATATGTATACTCAACAGAAATACACGCCCAGAGAACTCACCTCAATACGAGCAAGAGATAAAGAAACAAAGAAGAATCAATTTCAAAACCAAACCATGCAAGCACGTAGCTTTACAAGAAATAAGTTTTGAAATCCGCCCATCAACTCCAAGGAGCCCAATCATACATAAGAATACATAAACTTACTATATGCTCGAATGTAAGAGTCCCTGTGTTTGTATAGAGACACACAACTAACAGTTAATCAACCAACTAAGTGTGATATCAAGATCTAGCACAAATGCAAAGCATCATAACAAATACACATGTAAATCAATACACAAAAACTCTGTGTGTGTGTGTGTGAGAGAGAGAGAGAGAGAGTGTACATCTTGGAGAGCTTGTTAGGAGCACCACCGGTGACCTTGGCGACTCGGAGAAGAGCGAGTTCAGCCTTGAGATCCTTCAACTGGCTCAACAAATCTGGCTTCGTCTTATTTCTCAGCTCATGCACCTTAATCCTCGCTGTAGTTGTAATCATTCACCGTTAATTCATTCATTTCAAACATAATTTCACAGAGCACGAACTAATTCAAATCAATAACAAAGCATAAAATCATGAAAAAACAAGAAATCCATTGCTTACCCATTGCAATCGAGCTACTCTTACGAAGGTTGGTCCGCCTTCGTTCTGAAACCCTAGTGAAGTTGGAGAGAGGGGTTAGGGTTAGGGTTCATTGGGTTTTATATTTTTATATGGCTCAAGTGGGTTGGGCTGGATCGAGTGGTCATTAAGATGGTTTACAAGCTCCTTTTTCTTACAACAATCAAGGCCCACATTTCCAAAACATATTGGGTTGAGAAAGAAGTAATTATCCTTTCTTTCTTTCCACGGTATCATCTCTAACGTTAACGTTCAAGACACAAAAGCAAACTCTCATAGTTCGGAGCCCAACTCCAACTAGTTCTTCGTAAGTGAGGAGAGGTACTTCTTTTGGTTCGAATAGGGATTGCCTTTTTTTTGGTTGAAGTAGCCACGATTTTGATCGTAGTCAGTTTAAAGACATAAATCTAGTCCACTTGCACAAACTCACTCTAAAATCGAAACTCACAATCCAAACCTTCAACGATTTTGAAATTCAAAACCCAACATCTTCGAACAACCTCCATAAATCGATCAATTTATTTCATAATCAACTCAACAGAAGAATAATAATGGACAAATTGTTGAGAATGTTTGCATAACAACAACACAAGGAGAAATATAGGTCAAAAGTCACTATCTCAAAAATGAAAATTTTGATATTCAGGTATGTATTGCAAGCATTCAGTCGTGATTGAAATTTATTAAAACGAAATATTTGTTTATCTGATACAACATATTTATACCATTTTAAAATGTCAACAAAAGTGAAAAAATTTTGTTTGATTATTTTACCCTTGATCTTTGTTTTAAAGTCAATCATATCCTCTCATTTCTTTTTATTTTCTTCAATTAATTACATAATCTCTATATAATAAAGTAGCTAGATTGTTTGTCTTGAACTTTTTGCGGATCAGGACATTTTGATCCAATGGTCCTAATTGAACTTTTATTTCTATTGCAACTCTAAGAGTCTCATCTCTCATATAACTCTCTCTCACACTATTATCTCTTTTTTTGTTTGCCCTGTGTTTTTTTGTTATTATTTACTCTATATAGATAAAATTACATGTTATACAATTATTTATTCCTTGAAACTAATTAAAAGCTATTATATATCTGACAGCATATATTTTGTCATTTACTTCTTAATTTTTAAATAATACTTAACATAATAAAAAATAGCATATTGACTATAAACACCAAATAGTATTTAACACGAAATGAACTTTACATTGTAAATTAATATATAGTTTTATAAAAAAATTGACATTTAATATTGCCCATTTATACTCAACTTTGTTTAATTAATATCAAATTAATTCTTATTGTTACCAAATTAATATTAAAATTTATTTAATCAATTTTTTTGGGTACTAAATCAAATTTTATTTCATTTTATTAAATTTTTAATTTTTTTTGTACTAAATTTAGAGAAGGGCAATTGTAAACATAATAAAAAAAAATTAGGACGAAATTATCAATTTTCAAGAGCATTATTGACGGAAGTGAGACATAAGGGGTCTCCATGCAAGGAATTTCAAACCTCAGGGGTTTCTGTATTATTTATAGATATCATGAGGTGTTCGTGTAAGATTACCAAAATTCAGGGGATGACCGTAATTTTTACCCTATTTTTTAATTAAATATTTATGTATTATTATTTTATCTTAAAAACTTGAATTATTGTATTTCTAGTAAAAGCAGTTATTGATTAGGAGAGTTTTTCAGTAACCAAAAAAGAAATGTGAGTGAGTTTGTTTCTGTGTATATTTATATGTGGAGGATTAGACACTTGGTGATTAAATTTATAATTATATTGTGTCATTTTGGGTTGAATGGTGATAGTGGCGATAAATTCATAAGTTTTATAAATAAGCAAGATTTGGTTGTTTTTATTTATCGCTTAAAGATTGTAAATTTAATTGTATTCTGTTAGTTTTTTTTTTTTTTTTTTGCTTGAGGTATTTATTACATGGGAATAGGGTGGATTGAAAATATGGTGGTTAAGTTTATAATTATGTTGTGTTGTTGGATTGAGTAGTAGTAGAGGTGATAAATTCACGAGTCTTATAAATGAACAAAATTTTTCTTTATTTTATTTATTGGTTAAAGATTGTAAATTTCAATAGGTTATGTTAGTATTTTTTTTTTTTTCAGAGGCATTTGTATATATTATGTTATTTTAGAGAGTTTTTATATATTTTTATGATAGTTCCATTAATATGGAGGATATGATCGACAATATATTTCGAGTCATTTTGAAAAAATAATTTGTATGAATATTTTTAAGTCATTCCTTTTGAATTTGGATTATTGTTTTAAGATTTTTTTGTTTGTTGTATAGTGTCTTCAGGTACTGACAATAACTAGTCTTCTTATATCCTTTCATCTTCTTAAATTTATTATGTCCATACGTTTAACATTTAATTATATTCATTTGAGCTTTAATAATTAATTTTAACCTTTAATTTTTATTTTTGTTAACCAATCTTATCTTATCTATACTACTAATATATTCCATAATTTATATCTACATATATACTACTCTTAAAAGTCTCTTAACCCAAAAAACTTTTAACTTTTTTTTTAATCCTTCATCTATACTATAATCAACATAAAGCCAATTTATATCTATGTTTATATATCTATATCTATATCTATATTTTACGTTGTTTAGACGCTTCCAATTCTTTTAGTTTTATCTTTCATCATAATTATTGTAACTTAATGGCAATACATATCGATTAATTTTTGAGTTTTTCATATTCTTATTTGTTCATAAACACAGTGTTATGCAATGAATACATGGTGAATCAATTCAAGCCAACATATTCCACACCTCAATCAAACCGTTTCTCCCTGTCTATCTCCCTTTCTTTCTCTACCTTTGACTCTTATTGTCGCGGTTTGTCTGCATTGCTAAACAAGGGAAAAACCTAGAAATTATTACCTACTATAGTGAATCACTATCACTTACGAAGCAATGAGTCATGTTTATTAGTCTGCTACAAATGAGATCGAACCTACAAGAATCAAACACCAGACTCATTTAGGCTACAATGCTTCAAGTTTGTGTGTCTCATTCGATGTTTATTGTTGGTTCTTTTTTAAAATGTTCTTTAGTTGTTTTTTGTGGTTCAATTTCATGTTTTTCGATGTGGGTTTTTGATTTTGTGAATTATTGTTGACCTTTTTACAAAATTAATACTTCAGTCAGTACACCGTAGAGGGAAAAAAATTCGCAATTTCCCTTTCAATTTTGAAAATTAGATTCATATTAAAGAAATCATGGTAGAGATAACATTAAGACCCAAGTTTTAGACCTTAGAGTCAAGTTGAATTAATAACATCAACGAGCTTTTTTCATCTTGATGGTACAGATTTTACTATTTCTTGTGCTATTCTATCAAAATTTTCATTACTTGCGAAAGGCAATATCGAAGTAAGTGAAGACTAAGGTAGGATGAGAGTTTTTCCAAACTCAAAAAGATCAACCAAAATAAGATTTAATAAAACTTTGTTAACCAACTGGGGTAGCCCAGTTGGGCAGGGCCTCTGGCTTCCCAATGGGAGGTCAGGGGTTCAAAGTCTCCTGGGTGCAAAAAAACGTGACTGCTTGGACAAACTGTATCCAAGTCTCTTGTGTGAGTCTTGAGTCCCTGGCGAAACACAAGTCCTGATTTAAATGGTGTATGAGTTGAGGGATCAGTTCATACACCTGAATTTTGTCATTAGTTCTACTCAGATTCACAAGCCTGAGTGACATAACCCCGTCTCCATTCACTGAGGACAGGCCATAGGATTTCCCCGTATTCGATAAAAGAAAAAAAGCTATGTTAATTCATATCAATCAAGTTTTTTTCGAAGTGAACAGAAAAGATCAGTGTTCAAAATAATTTAGCTATCATATAGTAATTTCTTAATAAGCAATTTCCACAAGCTATGTGAGCAAAAGTCGCATAAGGTAGAGGTGGTACAAGACTGGTGTGATGGAGGTGGTTGGAAAATGTCAAAATTCCACCTTCACGCGATGGTTCCCTTGTCGTGAATGGCATCACTTGGAAAAATCCTAAGGTTGGATAATTTGGCCTATGGTTGAATGGAACATTGGTCTTTCGAGTGTAAAAGAGTGAAGAAGGTGATTGACGACATCTTTTACATTATTGCGTATATCTAGAATTGTGGCTTTCATTATTGATTCTTTTTAAAGTGCAGTTGTGTTTTTTATGGTTAATGTTGGACTGGTGATAAAAAAAAATGAGTAAGAGTGAGTCATTGAAAGCAATACCACAAAAGAAATATTATTCCTATTCATTTTTTGGGGGAATATGGAGCATCCAGTCTTAGTTGAAAAATGTTCTATTGAGCTCTTTGTTTCATTCAACCTCATGACAGAGTTTATCTCCCTTAACTTTGTTTGTTTTATTTGTAGACAGTTCTACATATCTTTTTTTTTTGTTCTCTGTCCCTTCCTTTATTTTTCTTGTCATTATACTTGTTGGACTCATATTTGGATTGTGCCCATTGACTGCAAGAGTAGGTATGAACTTTTCTTCTTGTTATGTCTATATCTTTTAATTTGAAATTTTGGACATATGAGGATTTCACGAGATCTTTTTATTATTTTCAGCAAGGATAACATTTTTCTCAATGACTATTTGGTGATTCAAATATTATAATTTAAGATGTTTGAGCATTTCATGTGGTGATTTTTGTTTCTTTATCAAAGTAAAATTAAACTTGTAGCTGAATTTTTTATGGGTTGTATGTTCTTTATGGCAGGTGAAGTTGGAAGAGTTTTAGGACTGCTTAATAAAGTTGATTCTTATAATAGGATGGGTCAAAAGTAGTCTCTTTCGATCATGTGACTATTTCAATCATGTGACTCTTTTGGATTTGAAATGCATATTTTCATATGATTATTGATTGAACTTCTACTTGGCTATCAATGTTCTGGTATTAAACCCTGTCACAAGAGATGATAGCAATTGAGCAAAATATTGGGAAGTATATGAATACAAAGTTAACAAAATATTGGGAAATATATGAATACAAAGTTATGTTATCATGTTATAATACATTAGCTCCAATATTATCTGTAATTTTCTTAAATTACCTGAACATATGCTTTTAGACAGTCAGATTGACATATGCTGCTGAATTTCTTGAATCTCTTTTGGCTTGAGACATGATTGTCTCACAAATGTACTGATATTTTTACTTTTCTTGCATAATAGATATCAAGAACATGTGATGATGCAATTGATTTGGAGCAACTAGAAGAAGACACATATGGCGTTGTCCTTCAAACAAACGGTCACTCTATTAGATCTTTGAGTAACATGTCAAGAGCAATGGGATGGTCTTGAGTAACATGTCAAGAGCAGGGGCATGGTCTACATAGAATAAAAAGATGATTACTTGCCTTCTCTAAGCATATATAGAATAATTATTTTAATGTTCTATTTAATGAGTGATATGACGAGTATTATTTATGTTTCTGGATCCTTTATTTTTTTTTATTTTCTAAAAGATTTTCTCATCCATTTTGTTGTGTTTCTATCACATTTTATAATTAGCTTGTATAGAGCTATAGTTCACACTTCTTGCTACAGTATTTAGTATGTCCGCATGGAATTTAGAGTTGAATACTAAAGTTCCATCATTTCTTCAATTTTAGGCCATTTTGCATAGGAATATGGTTATTGAGATCTGAATTTGTCTTAAGTGTTCAAAAGCTTGACAGCTAAAAAATATGAAAAGTGCAAATGAGGTTCAAAAAAATTGCACTTTCAACGATGATTGGGCAAGTTTGTTGAAGTTTTAGAAGTTATGTCTGAACAAAATTGTACTTCCAACGACGAGTGGGCAAGTTTGTCGAAGTTTTAGAAGTTATGTCTGAACATAAGTGGGGGTTAGTTGGCTGAAATTAATGAACGCATTTTTAATGAGAAACAATATATTATGATACGATTCAGTAAACATTTATAATATGTTAATGTTAATGAGAAATTTCTTAGTTTCAGATGTAGTGACCATGATGGAGACTTATATAGTTAGTCTTTGAAAAAATTGAGTGGACGACAGAGGGGGTGTTGTCTTCATATATTGATTGCAACACCCTCCTCTGCGTGAAGTTAAGTCATATACAATAAAATGAATCCAATTGTCATATATTATGTGTTAGATAGTTGTTAGTTAAGTTTCTTCCTTATTTGCTACCTTACTTCCTATTGGAAACTACTCTTGAGTATAGTTTACGTTCTTTCTTTACCTTTAAAAGAAGCATATGAGAAAAAACTTTAAAAAATAAGAATGGAAACAGAAAAATGCGTTATTTTTCACTACAAATTCTATCAAATATTAGTTTAGGTTGTATCTTTTTTTTTTGGTGGGGAGGGGTTTCCTTGTAGAGCATGGTTATTGACTGTTTATTTTTTTGGTTTTTTTTATGAAAGACACAAGAGAATACATACTAAAGATGTGTATTTGGGAAAATTTGATTTAGAGTTTAATATACTATTCAAACATAATATGTTCTACGTGCAACGCACGTGTGCATCAATTAATATTTCAAAAAACACATAAGTCACTGTTGAATTTTTGTAAAAAAATTGTTCATTTTAGATATTAGAGCAAGTGTTTAATACCTTTTTAAAATGAAACATTTACGTTTTTAAGCTTTGGTTTTAACACTGACAATATAAGGTAAAGTCGTTGTCGAATTTTCGTGAAAATTTTGTTTGTTACAATCGTTAGAGTAAGTGTTTACTACCATTTTCGAATAGAACTTTGAGGTTTTGAATTTTTGAGAAAAAAAATTCATTGCAACAGTAACATTAAATGTTTAACATTAACCGTTATCACCATCGTTTGTAAGTTGGACACGGTGACATTTTATAATTGTCACTATACATTTTATAATTATCACGATATATTTGTAATTGTCACTATCATCAAAGCTTATTTATTTCCATTATAAATTAAACCTTTATGATTTTTTTTAACATTATACACTTAATTGGTATGGGTAGTGATGACAAGGATAAAGAATTCCGTATAAAAATCACAGATATACCAAAAAAAAAACTGAAAGTTGTTACTGTCAACTAAAACATATAGAACTTCACGTGTGATGATTCACACAAATTCATGAATCAAAAAACAAAGGAAAAAAACAATACAGAAGGGGTTTGAACAAAGTAAAATCATAATCAAGAGCTTTGTCAATGAAGAACAAAGCATCTTCTACTGTTGGATTGACATATAATGATTCAAATAAATTCATCAGAAACCCAGAACAAATAATCTTAAAAAAAGCATAACAAATAATTATAAAGAACAAACGAGAAAATATGTACCTTCAATCAATATATCAAAAGAAGAATTTTTTTGATGCATTAGAAATATAGAATATGAGATCTCAAAGCATAGCTGAAAAAGGAGTTTAAAAATTAAGAAAATCTCAACTTGATCAAGTGAGGAAATTTTGAAAATACGATCAAATTTGTAACATATATTGAATAAGATTTCACCAAAAATCAATGAGAAAATAACGAAAAATAGATGTTAAATGAGCATAATTTGTTTACGAGCCTAACGAACTAAACAATATAATATTGGATTAAGACCATTTCTGTTACACTTTCTCTTAATTTGACTTAGTGGTAGATCATTCACCGTGAACGGATGAGGGACCCATCAATAAATAGTATTTCACTAAATGTATTAATGATAGATGATCTATCATCAAGTGATAGCGTAATGAAAAGAATCTAAATTCTAAAATATTATTTAGACTTGACACGATCATTAAACAAACTTCAAAATTGAGTGCCAGCTCAATTTTGAAGTGCCATCACTTTATTATTTTATAGATGAATATAAACCAACTCCAATTCGAATCGTGGATACCTGACACCCAGCCTCAGTTGATGCACTATCTAGAACCAACCTTCATAAGAACATAAGTCAACATTACTATTGGCCTATCAGGCCTGTGATTATCATCTATCTTCTTTCCCATTAGGTGGTGAATGTGCCAACCTCCCTACTAAGTTGATTATGAGGTTTCACACAGAAGCACACAGAGAAAATGAAAGGTCTTTTCAACCTAAATTCACTGTTTTCGGTAAAACCAACTACATCACATAAACCGTACTCTTTCACGAATTTCAAAAATGTAAATCCTAAAGTCCTTCTTTTTTTTTTCAATGGTCAGAAGTGTCCGAGTCAATTTATGCGCACCTCGATTAACCCTCTCTCCGATTCGGTGAAAAACATATCATCTACGCCAAGACAAGGGTAATCATGAAGGATGAATTTTTCATAACTTAGCTCCAAGAGATTATCAAGATTCAAATTCAAGATATCTATATATACAGCTTGTCCCTATTATTACTTGAACTATCCTAAATTCTTCCATTTGAACTATCTAACGAGTAAGAGTCATGGGCAGTTGGATTCAATGCTTAGATTGGATGGATTACATTTAAGCGTGCTTGTGCCATTATTACTATTACTTATGGCAATTGAATGAAAATCATAGCCAAATTTATTATCTTCTCAATCTGTCATATCACACCCATAGATGTTATAGCAGACTTAGGGCAACAAATATATTTATGTTGCCACAACTTGAAGCAAGAATTGGGTTTTGATGGAGACTTAGGGAATCAGAAACCTAATGTACCCAAAGACTACAGTTTAGTAAGGCCATGGTTGTTGACAAAGAAGCTTGAGTATCAAACCTTGAACTTGAACTTGTAAGATTAACCTTGACAAAAAAAAAACTTGTAAGATTACATTGTTGTTCATACAAACAAGAACCAAACAAGCTAAAATAGGGCAAAAGCTCCCCATCCATATAAGGGTTTTGTTATGGGCCTGTGGGCTTGGTTTACCATCTTCAAATTCTCTCTCTCTCTCTAATGCATCTCCAATAAATATCCATTTTTTTCTTTTTTTCTTTTTTTTCTGGGGAAGGGATAGAAAAAAGTAATGAGTACCGTTTAATCAAAAACTAGTTGGTTAAAATATTTACATTTTTTTTGTGTCAATGGTCAGGAGTGTTTGGATTAGCTTACGTACACATCAATTAATCCGCGCCCCGGTCCACATGGTGACTAGAGTATTTATGAGGGATAAATCCTCTATTACCTAATTTTAAGAGATTGCCCTCGAATGAAGGTCCATATTCTCAAATATTTGACCATCTTCATTTAATTGCCTACTAGTGTAATGATTTGACTCCTAATTTGCTACATCAACCCTTTTTCTCCCACTTGGACTTGAATTTAAATTCAGATTCGAGTCTTAAACGATAGAAATGGACTATATTAGTCCAAGGTAACTCAATACCATCGATTATGTCAAGATTATAGCATAAGTCGATACTCACTCAACGTTGTAGCCAAGTGATAATATTCGCGTGACAAATCAATTCATGTAATAGTTGGTTTACAATCAATCCTGATCATTGGTATTCGAAAGGAGAATGACAAGAGTACTATTTACCTCATTTGGAGGAAATTGAACGTGGGGGTAGTTTTGTCACTTTCAACTTAATATACATCACTACTAAATTTAAATATGTGTTTGAGAGTATGGCAATGGACTCACATCTAATGCTAAAGAAAAGAATGCCCAGACAGATTAAGTTGGAGTTAGTCATCACTCATTACTTTATGGTATATTCATGAAACTCATAACAACCCTATTGGGTGCAATGATTCGGATCCAATCATAAGTAAGTGGAGGGAGAGATAAGGAATTCAATTCTTACTGCTAACAAAAATAAAAAAAAAAAAAAAATCAACAAGTTTTTGGTCTAATGCTATTTTTCATTTTGTGAATATTTTGTCTTCTCTTGAGATCAAAGGTTTAAGTTTCTTAGACGACAAAAACCGTAATTGGTTGATAAGACGGACTTCATTGTTTGGATAAACTATATTCAAGTCTTTGGTGTGAGTTCGAATCTCCATCGAAACGTAAGTCCTAATTTAATTGGCATGTATAAGTTAAGAGACCGGTTCATGCACATGAGATTTATCATCAGTTTTAATTAGATTCACAAGTCTGAACAGTATAAACACGCATATACTCACAAGAGACAGAGAAAGGATTTCTCATGTTACAAAAAAATAATAATAATAAAAAAGTAAAAATGAAAGTGGTAGATTTTGCAAAATCTAGAACTTAGATAGAAGACAAAGCAATCTCTCCTTAGGGGTGGTTGGCATGGGTACAATCTTGAATGAAATTAAAAAATTGATTTCAATTCAATTTATGTCGGTGTTACCAAAACCATTTTATGTCGAATATGGTTCAAGTTTGAGATAAATTGCGAGTCCATAGGATAATATCTTTATTTATATATATTTTTGGACAAATAATTCCGTTGTCTAATATCAATTACGTGTTTGGATTGAATATTAATGTATAATATCACGTGGAAAAAATAAAAAATATTAGGAAAAAATTTAGTCATACTCCTTTTAATTTATTATATCTTTAAGAACACCTTCTCTATTTTTTAAAGTTTCATTGATACCCCCCTATCAGATTAAAAGTATTAAGGAAAAACTTCAGTCACACCCCCTCTAGTTTGTCATATCTTCAAAGACACCCCCTCTAGTTTCTAAATCTTCAATGACACCCCTTCTTGTTTATATTTAAACATCACTAACACCTCCTACCATTAAACTACCATTTCTAACAAAAAAAATTAATCAAAATATCAAAATGCCCCTACATAAATCTCAAATAATTTTTTACATAAAATTTTATTAAAATTCAAGCGATTAAAATTTATTTTTCTATATATTAAAATTTGAACTAATTAAACTTCGATTGAAATTGAATAAATTTTACTTTTTTTAACGTATTAAAATTCGAACATATTAAAATTTATTTTTTACATATTAAAATTTAAGTCAATTTGAACTCTACCCGAGTTGTTAGCGTCGATTAAAATTCACTTTCGAGTTGATTAAAATTTATATTTTTTTATTTATTAAAATTCTTGTCAATTAAAATTCGATTTATTAAAATTTGAGTCGATTAAAATTTATATTTTTATGTATTAAAATTTGGCTGATTAAAATTCAATATGAGTTGATTAAAATTTGACTTTAGTAGATTAAAAATAATTTTTAATTGGCTCAAATAGAATTTTAATTAGCCCAAATTTAATACATAAACAAATATAATTTTTAATTGGCTCAAATTTTAATATGTAAAAAAATAAATTTTAATTAACTTGAATCGAATTTTAATTCACTCAAAATTTTAATACTTAAAAAAATTAGAAAATATAGGGGGTCTCATTGAAGATATGTTTATCTAGAGGGGGTCTCATTGAAGATATATATATTTAGAGGGGGTGTAGTTGAAGTTTATCCTCAAATATATCATGGGCAATTTAGTAAATTTGTATTTTAGTTAAAAAATTTAATCTGATAAGGGGTGTCATTGAAGATTCAGAAACTAGAGGGGGTGTCTTTGAAGATATGACAAACTAGAGGGGGTGTGGTTGAAGTTTTCCCAAGTATTAATTAAAATGTAATTTTACTAAATTGTCTATGATATATTTTAGGAAAAATTTCATTTACACCTCCTCTAAATAGACATATCTTAAATGAGACCCCCTCTATTTTTTAAATTTTTTACGTATTAAAATTTGGGCCGATTAAAATTTAATTTGAGTTAATTAAATTTTTTTATGCATTAAAATTTGAGTCGATTAAAAATTATATTTTTTATGTATTAAAATTTAAGCTGATTAAAATTCTATTCGAAACTCAAATCAAATTTTAATCAACTTGCATTAAATTTTAATTTGTCCAATTTTTTATATATAAAAAATATAAATTTTAATTGACTCAAAGTTTAATACATAAAAAATAAATTTCATGTTCTTGTCGTGTATGAACCGTGTATAATTAATATATAAATAAGTTATATCATGCATTGTTTTTTGATTAACTTCACTTATATTTGATTTATTTATTAATCATGTTGTGTCGGATTCACTCGTTTATTAAATGGATAATTTAAGAAAGATTCGAACTCTTTAATTTTATATTATATTAATGAAAATTGTATAATATTTTGAAACTCCATAGAAGATGACGTTTTGTCCGTTTGAATATCCCACCATAGAGGGAGGGATCTAGGAACCCTAACCCAACCAAAACAGAACAGAAAAACCACAGACAGTCAATTATTAAAATGTCAACCCTAACTGTTTCTCCATTTTTTGGTCAAAAATGACCACCCTTTCACATCACTCTCCCTCCATGTTTGTTTTTAATTCACCAGCCACAATAATCAATGATAAGATAAATAATAAAGTAATATCAAATATATATACTAATTATTATTTGTGACTAAAAATACAGTGTTATAAAATAATAAATAATAAACATATTTATATTTATATCCAAAATTAAATTACAAATATAAAGAAGAGATAAAATAATTTAAGCATCGATTTTGTAGTAAAAATGAAAGGTGGTGAACGACAGTAGTGGTGGTAGGAGACAGTGATGATTATGGTGGTGATGGTGGTTGCGACGGTGGGGGCAGTGGTAGTGGCGGCAGTGGTGGTGGTAGAGGTGGTGGTGGAACGGTTTTAAATACTATTGTTTTTTTAAAGTACTTATGAGAAATAATTTTTAGAAGTATTTTTAAAAAATCACTCAAAACACACTCTTAGGTGTATATTTTTCCTATTAAATTTAGGGTGTTAATATTAGCTGTTAGATTAATTTTAAAGTAAAATTTAAAATGATCGCAACCGCAAATAACAAAAGTCTTTTTGTTTATCTTTTGAGATTTGAATTGTAAACTATTTTATTATATAGATATATGAATATTTAAGTATTAAATATAATACATTAAGTTTAAATGTTTTATTTTATTTTTATTGATTGGGAGAAAAAAAATTAAAAATTTAAAGTAAATATCCACCTTAGATAGATTTTTTGGCTCCACTCCTCCAACTACCTATATATAAATTTAAATAATTTTTTTTAATTTCATACCACTTTTTAGGGGTCGGCTAAAACCTTTTCCGATTTTTACGACCGATCCCTAAAAGTTGTAACTGATCCCTGAAAAAGAAAAAAAATTATCCCAAAATTTGTATTTTATTTTTAGAATTGGTTCTAATTTCTTTTGTGGTGACTTGACATCAAAAAAACTATTTTTGAACAAAAAAAGGTAATGAATTTCATTGTCGTACCTCTTTCGATACTAAAGCCGAAACCCAAATTCCCATATAGAGAAAATCTGATGCTCTCATCGACATACATACATAGGGCATGATTCGTTTATTCTATATATTGAGCCGAACAATGGTATTCTTTTGACTCGGTTTATTTATTAAACAAGAGTTAAAATGAGCGCGAGCCTGATTTATTTAATAAACGAACAAACTTAATATCAATTTTTATACAAACCAATCCTAAGCAATTCATGGACAGCTCAATTTATTCGTATCATAGCACAAAATAATGCAGCATAAACTACCCACAGCTGTAGATGAGGTAACAAAAATGGCCAATCGACAGTTCATGCTGAGTTCGTCATCATTGGAGATATCTAAATAGTAATGGTAGACAAGGAAGTGAAACCAAGAAAAGATTATACATATATTTCTTTTCAACAATTAGGAAGTTGAAGTCAATTTACATATATCTCGATTAATTTTTTTGTTTAAACTAGTCAAAGAAAAACTAGTAATGTCGAGACTAAGATATTTATGAGGGATAAATTTCTCATAGTCGGCCCTAAAGAGTTGTCAAAATTCAAATTTAAGAGGTTTAACAAAGTGAATCTGAATCCTAGGAGAAGTCTACGGTATCGGAAAAAAAAAATTGTATCGTATCTTCGATTATAATTTTTTATAGTAAAGTAATACCTTTAAAAAGAGAAATTACAATTGCTCAAAAGAATGTCCTGATTGATCACAGACGCCCATGATCGATCATGGACTTTTAGTATCGATCTTAACCCTCCATGATTGATCATAGACTTTTAGTATCAATCTCAACCCTCCATAACTTATTCCTCAAAAAAATTATACCTTAATTTTAAAATATTATAATTTTCAGTATAATATCACCAATGGGACCGTAACCTTTCCCCTGAATGCAAAAGAATTCCACAAAGAAAGCATATGAAAATGTTTCCAAGTCAGCCATGACTGCAGGCTTAAGTGGACAAGCATGTTGATTAATAATGTTCACATCACTCCAATAAGTCACAAGCTAAATCTATCACATCCGACAAAGTTGATGGTCAAGACAAGCTTATATAGTCTTCCATTTGATAAAAATGGCATACCCAATGTTAGTTATCATACCATTTCAAAAAGATTGATTTTCGAACTCGGACTCACGACATTTCTCTTAAATAAATGATCACTTTTTATCGCTTGAGATTCTATATCATCTCATGTTTTCCATGATTTAAAAAAAAATAAATATAGGATAGCACATTTAAGGTCAAGATAGTAGAGTTTCAAAAATTTTGAATTTTTTATGGACATTGAGCTCTTTGTGGTAGAAATGTTGTCTGGCAATGGATGGATGATGTGAAGTTGAAAATGCTACAGCACAAGGGGCCATCGGCTAATTGAGTAATGCTAGGGTGACCAAATTTTGGGACCAAATTTAGAGCCCAAATGACATAGCAGCATATCATTTGAAGTCTTCATTGGGGCCCAAATGACATGGCACAAAAAAAGAAGCCCAAATCAGCTGCCATGTCATTTGGGCTCCAAATTTGGTCCCAAAATTTGGTCACTCTAGCATTATTGTTGGCTAATTACTTTCTTTTGGCATTTCAACTTGTGATGGTCTTTGAGTTTGAATTTGGACATTGTTCACCTCACCACCCCAAAGTCCAAGCAAATCTACAACAAACAGTTGCATAAACAGACAAGCACTAGAAGCTCCATATAGATATCTCAACAAGAAAAAGTGGACAAAATTGAGAAGGTCAATGTTATTTATACTTAATTTATTGATCTAATCATTTATAATTATTATCAATTCAATGGTTGTGATGAATTAGGCACTAATTCATGCACTATTAGGAGTGTAACTTAGGCGAGTTGGACGGGTTGAGGGATCAATCGTAATCCAACCATAAGTGTAAAATCTTCAACTCTAACCCTAATTCTAACTCTAACCCTAATTTGACCACAACCTAAGTATTGTTCAAGTTGGTTTCAGGCAAGTTCGGATTGAAATCAGGTTTTCCAATTTCAGCCCAATTCGAGTTCAACAAACAATAATCCTAAATTAGGTGTAAGTCTTTGTATAATGTTGGACTATTACATAAGCCTACATGGCCCACTAAGACGAAACTCGTCAACATAACTTACTAAGGGTGTAAAAATGAACATTTTTTATAAAAAGGAGAGTTTTTTTTTTTTTGCCTTTTTTACTTGTCCCACATCTGATGTGTAAATTTCTTTCACCATCTATAGTCCTTATAAATCACATTTTACTACCTCTTTAAATAATAATAATAATAATTATTATTATTATAAATATATGTATTAATATTTTATTTTTAAATTATTTATATTTATATAAATATAATACATGAATTCGGGCTAACAATTTTATCAATTTGGGTTGAGTTCAAGTTAAACTCGTGAACCCGAGCTCTTAATCCTAGTCTTGTCCGAATTTAATTTGAGTTGAAACTTTTCAATCCTAACTCTAACCTTACAAATCTCAACCCTATTATTATTATTTTTTAGTTGAGTTCGAATTGATCAGTCTAAATTGCACCCCTATGCACTATAAACCACTACTATTGCAATGTACGTAAAATTATAAAACCTGACCCAACCTAAGAATATATATGGTCCATAAACTGAGATTTTTAATGTTAGAGTTAGGTTTGTCTTTGATTTTTTGGGGGTGAAAATGGGGTTCATTTTCGGGTTTACTGGTTGAAAATTTGTGATCTATGTATGCATGGGATGGGATTGTGGGGAGGGTTGCATGCATATAGAGAAAAGCAAAGGGGTATTATTAAAAGAAATTGTGGGTTTGTAGGAGTTTGATGAATATTCAAAAATTATTGTGATAATAGATCCCACATGAGTAATTTGTGATTAAAAAAAACAGTATAATATTAGAATTTGATGGTCTCTCAAACATCCAAGTTTTATATTTCAAGAAATCAAATCTTAGACGGCGAGGATAGAATTGATAATCGAGCTAAAATTTGTGAGTTTGAGTCGAACATGTCGAACTCATTTTTCTAAATGAGTTTAAACAATTATTCAACTTCTGTTCGTTTAGAAAATAAGACATGCCCAAGCCAAGTCCTGCACAAACAATTTGATTAGTTTACATATAAACAAACTGAATTTTACAAATTCGAGTCAAGCTTTTTAAACTCATTTTTTCTAAATAAACCTATAAAATTGTGCAAGTTCAATTCGTTTCAAATCGAGTTTTATATGAATTGAATTCGAGTCGAACTCTAATAACTCGACTCAATTACCAATCATATGTGAACATGTTATTTTCTCTGTGTGAAGTAATTATTAGTGAAAAAGTATTGTGTGACTCAAATTTTTTTCTCAAAAGAAGAAGGACTATTGAATGAGTGGATCTTATCAATTTTTTTAAATAGGACCCACTGATCCAATGGTCTCCTTCATTTGGGATACAAATTTGGGTTACATGACATTACTCTTATTATAATTTAATGATCAAACCTCGTGGGTCCCAAACCAATTTTTTTATAAAAAAATCTTGTGGGTCCCGATATAATTAACCCTAAATTCTTTTGACCAAAAAACAAGTTGCAAATTGCAATCAATAGTTGGACTCCCTCGATGTTTAATAATAATTTAATGGTGTCATAAAGATTGTTACCTACACCCAATTTTATATTTTATACTAATTAAATGGCCCGAGTTTAACGGTATCTTAAAGCGCGTGGGCTATAATTCAGGAAAGTTAAGCAAGTAGCAAACTAGTCGCTGCCCTAAATAGCCGCGCGTTTGTTAATATGGTTCATAATACTTGTCACGCGCGGGCTTGGTCAATACGAGCACAGCTCCTCAGCTGGAGCTGTACAGTAGGGGTGTCATTGTTTGTGTAAAATAACGTCGTTTTGACAACAACACTTTTAGTTACTATAGGGAGGACCCGGACCCGATCAGTATTGTCAGGCCGAATTTCTTATGTATTTTTTTTTTATCCATTAAAAATGTCTCATTGAGTCGAATTTTACGAACTCGAGTTGAGTTTATTTTTTTAAACGAATTTACAATGTAACTTGATTCGATTATCAGCTTCAGTCTTATCCTACGATAACCGGAGACAACATACTGGATTGTAATTCATATGTGGGTTTTGGCTAATATGGGTATTTTAGTTAGGCAATATAACAATAAAAAATAATAATTATTTTAATAGTTAAACAATAATTAAAGGAAGAAAAAAAAAAGAAATTACAGTTATAATTATGCACATCTAAATACCACTGGCCACAGCTCCAAACACAAGTGGTTCCTGTACAACTGGTTTGTTCTCAAATCCATATAAATAGAGATCCAGTCCTCAACCTTTTTTCCTATGTACTCCCACTCTTCCTTGATCTTCTCACTTCTCAGATTCTAAAACTCACAGTCTTTTCCTATTTTGCTTCCAATTGATAGATTTCTTGATATATATATCTTTGAAACTTTCCATATCAATACAATAACAACTCTCTCTCTCTGTCCCCTCTTTTTTCTTCTCAGAACAACCTCAAACCCAAACCCAAACCTGTTTCTGATAACTCCCTTCTATGGTATCTCTCTCTCTCTCCTCTCTCTCCTGAAATATAAGTATGTATAGGTATATGAATATGTCATCTCTCTCATCCTTAGTTTCTTTGATTGATCTTTGTTTTTTTTTTTTTTTTTTGTATTTGTTCAGACGAGTGAGATTGGAAGCATCAGATATGAAGAGGTAACTGAATCCAACTGTTTGTTCTTTTCTGGTATTTATGATTTTTTTGCTCTCAAGTTAGAATTTTTTTGAAATTTTGCATGACCCATTTTACTCTCTCTCTCTCTCTCTCTCTTCAAACTCATTACTTTTACAGGAATTCATATTGAATTCTCGAGGAATGAAGCTTTTCACGTGCAGATGGCTACCTAGAAACTGTGAGCCAAAAGCTTTGATCTTTCTGTGCCATGGATACGCCATGGAGTGTAGCATTTCCATGAAAGGTAGGTAAATTATCTGCGAAAAACACGAAAAACCTTAATTTGATTACATTGATATCAACAGACACAAAGCTGGTAATTAACATGAAGATGATCGAAACAGGCGCGGCGACTCGGCTTGCTAAGGCAGGATTTGCAGTCTATGGAATTGATTATGAAGGCCATGGAAAATCAGCTGGACTTCAGGGTTATATCCATAACTTTGATGATCTTGTTACCGACTGCTCTCATCATTTTACAAGCATTTGTGGTAAGATTTTCATTTTCATTTTCATTTTGATGTTCTTATTCCATCACGAAATTCGTGATTGACAAAAAGTCAAAATTAGGTTCTGTTTAGTTTGTATATGAGAAACTGTTTTTTTGTTTTCGAAAAGTTTCAGAGAGAACCATTGTTTGACAAGCTTTTTTTATTTTTGTTTTTTGAAAATTGACAATAAAAAATGATTAAATTTAGAGAACAAATTAAAACTGTTTTACGTGTTTTTTGGAAACAAACATTTTAGAAATTTAGATACCACCACAAGCACCCTTCCACCACCACCACCACCACAATTCCACCACTGCCACATTTTTATTTTCATTGTTCTCTAAATTAATATCCAAACACGCTTTCCTGTTTTTTATTCTGTAAAACTGATTTTGAAATCATATAACCAAACAAGTTCTGCGATACAAAAAACATCAAAACACTTTTTTCTAAAACTCTTTCCAAAAACAGTTTTCGAATACAGTTTTTTGTGGCTCAAACCAAACAGGGCCGAAATTCGAGTTTTTGTTCTTATGCTGTTTAAGGAATATGTAATTGTGAGTTCAGGATTTGTGAAGAACACGATAATATTAATCTCGTTATTATGACAGTGATGGATTTTATTATTTTTATTGCTTATGATTAGTATTAGATTGTAATTTGGTAGTGGGTTTGATTTGAATGAAAGCAGAAAGGAAGCAGAACAAGAGAAAGATGAGAATTTTAGTGGGAGAATCAATGGGAGGAGCTATGGTTCTTCTCCTACACAGGAAGAAGCCTGTCTATTGGGATGGTGGGGTCTTGGTTGCACCAATGTGTAAGGTATGTCACTCTCTCTCTCTCTCTCTCTCTCTCTCTCTCTCTCATTCCTTTTTTAAGTAGAAAACACGTTTGGTTGAAATAAAATAGGATTATTATACGAGTAATGCTTCGAAAAGGAAGTTTATACTAAATTAATTCCTATCAAGTTGGAGTAGTTTTCAAGGACCCACTTAATTATTCAAATCAAGTGACACGCACTGTATATTTTACTTAATTTTTCATCAATACAAGACAGGTTAAGAAACAAATTATAATATTTGAACTCGATGAAATATTCGGCACAATACTAAAAATCTTGTAGTCAAAAAAAAATAGAAGAAGATCCCAATATTTAAAAAAGAACTAAATGCCCAAATTTGGTGGGTGTTATCAAAATTTGTTTTCTATATTCTTAGTAATTTAGTGAAAAACATAACCTATAAATATCCTAAATATGTAATAGACATAGGGAGCGGGCGAGTGCGATGTCCCCCAATTGGAAAATATCTCATTTAGTATAATATTAATTATGAATATTGTCATTTTTAGACAGCAAAAAATCGTCTCAATTGTACGTCGTTCTTAAGAATTACCATTTTCGCTTCAAAACCATTTCATCATTCAAAAAATTTGATGGAAAAAAAAAAGGGAGAAAAATTAGAGAAAACCCATCTAACAAAACCTTTCTTGAATTTTTTTTCACAAAGAAACTCATTTAAATTTAGTTTCTTTATAGATGTGAAATTTAAAAATCTTCTAAATTGAATTATTTTAGGGTGGCTATTTTTAACATGATATTTTTTCCAAATATAAATGCAGATTGCAGATGATATGAAGCCACATCCAATGGTCATCAGTGTTTTCACAAAGCTTTGCCATATTATCCCAACATGGAAAATTGTTCCAACTCCAGATGTTATTGATGCTGCCTTTAGAGATCCTGAAATTAGAAAGGAGGTATAAATATAATAAATCCCTTCATTCTCTCTTCAATCTTTTTTCTTTTTCTTGTTTATGTGGTATCTTTTGGTGGAGATGCAACATTTAAGCCAAAGTAATGTTATTTGGACCTAAAATTCGACCTAATTTGCTGACTTAATGGTATAACGGCATTGCAACCATCGAATTAACACTAAATTTCAAAGTTTGATGGAATCCATCGTCAATCCAATGGTTATAGCAAATTAAGTCAACAAATTAAATCAATAAATTAGGTCTCAATGGCATTACTCGGTCAAGTTTCCTAAATTTACCTTCATGCCCTATCATTAATTTTGCCTAGACCTTGAAGAATATAGTTTTTAGGGTTAATTACAAAATGTCCCCTTTAAGTTTAGGTCACAATCAATCAAATCACTCTGATTTTAATTTCAACAATTTACCCCCTCAAAGTTTGAATATGTAAATTAAGTCAAGTCATTAATTTTGACAGTGAAAAATTGTAGAAAACATTTATTTCCAAATAACATGGTCTCAAATTCTATGAAGTGACAAAATCATCTTTCAAGTGTCATTTTTTCTTGAGAAGAAGAATGGAAAGTTTTTCGACGTGGGGAAATTTTTTTGAATTTAGTGTAATTTGCTCTTTATAATAAATCTGAGAACATGTGACTTAATTTTTATTATTTTGCATTGTAAAAACTAATAATTTGAGTTAATTGAAAAATATACAAACTTTGAAGGCGTAATTTGTTGAATTTAAACCAAAGGGAGTTGATTACAACTTGATCCAAACTTGAAGGGGATATTTTGCAATTAACCCTAATTTTTATCATAAAAACATTTTGATTAAATTACACTCAAAACCCCCAAATTGTGCCTCATCTCTCATTGCCGCTCAACTATAATATCCTTCAAATTGTACATAAAAATATGATTATTAATCTTACGTTTTCCATCATTAGAGAAACTTATCTATTACAAATTAGATTTACCCTTTTATCTAGTAACACGTGAATATTTTTCATTCAACATATAACCGACATCAAATTTTGAGCAGTATGAAACCAATTTAAATAATTAAAGGGATAATGTGAAAAACTCAATAGTCGATAAGATGAAGTGAGATGAAAACCGTAGTTCAAAGATGCAAAGTTTAATTTATCAAGAAAAAATACAGGGTGTATATTTTCTCATTTATTTATTTTATTTATTTATTTATTTGGACCATAACAGATCCGGTCCAACCCATATTGCTACAAAGGACGGCCGCGATTGCAAACTGGCTATCAACTGATAAAAGTCAGCTTAGATCTAGAGGAAAAACTTCAAGAGGTTGGCTAGTATTTTCATATTATTATAAGTCTTAATTACTTTATAATGTCTTGCTATGGGTTTGACCTATTTTTGGATTACAGACGTGTTAAAGTTCAATTGGATTTAAGATTCAAACACGAACGACCTTACCTAATCGAACCAGTATTAAGAGACGTAAAATTACATCTGAGTTCTTTTCTATACCTTAGGGTTCAAAGATTTTAAATAGTTTTTCAACTAACGGCATAATGGACTAGAATGTAGAAAGAAAAACTAGAATGCAAAGCAACATATAAACGAAGTTTAGAAAATGAAATAAATATTCTACTTAACATTAAATGAAAGCAGTAAGAATCACCAGAGTGATGAATCACACTAAAAAGTAAAATTGCACAAAAGTAAAAAAAAAACAAGTAAATAGAAGAGAGGTTGACCCTATGTAGAATTTATTGTACTTGATTATGGATCCTCTCTCTGTAACCTTGCCTTTATTATTTATATGGATGACCTTCAACGGTCGAAGTCATCCTTTCTAGCTATGACTGTAATCATGGTATTTCCCTCGAGATGTATAGATGTGCGCTGTATCATGTCTCTCCACTTCTCGGGATTCTTAGAGTCCTACTTCTTTAACCGCTCTGTCAAGTATAGACTCTCACAGACTCTTTCATGACCGTTGGATCTCTTCTATGTCACCATCAGATTTTGCTATTTTTAAGTGTATACACTATGTAAACTACGATTTGGATCCTTGAACTAGGGTCAAAACTTTTTGAGTGTGAAGTTTCAACTAACCATAGACAGTGCGATGAAAATCTTACTACCAAGATTTCGTGTCCACACAAATCTTAACTCTCATTAACTTTGCAATATAGATCTTATCAATCAATTCTCATCGAAAGATTGTTAGGCCGAACTTCACACAATTTCTGACAATCACCAGTTAACCTATCGTAGTAAAATAATATTTTGGGTACTGTGACATCCTCTCTGTTTTCTAATGAATTCATGTTTGTGTGTACCTGTACAGGTCTCATTACCATTTCTGATAGTCCATGGAGGAGATGATAAAGTGACCGATCCATCAGTAAGCAAACTCCTGTATGAAACAGCTTCCAGCTCCGACAAGACCTTTGAGTTGTACAAAGGCATGTGGCATTCTCTCTCCTACGGCGAGTTACCTGAAAACATCGACATTGTGTTCTCAGACATTATCAATTGGTTAGATCAGAGAGTTGCATTAGGTAACTCCAGGTTGGAGAGAGAACAAAAACTGGGAAATGACAGTTTATTTGTAGCAAACTCCAGCAAAACAAAGCTTGTATCCTAATAAAGCTCCATTATATTGATGCCCACAATAGAGTAATAAATCCTTTAAAAGTGCAATAAGAAGTGTTTGACGAGTCATTGAATCATTTCAGTGTGATCGAATGGTATCACTGTTACACTGAATATTAACTCCACATGCAGGTCTATGGTGCATGGAGGTCTTTACAATGTGTGTAGGCAGCCCCCAACGCCATTGATGTGGGTTCGAACCCCCTCTCCCTACCTCTGGAAAAGAGAATTTCCGAGAATATTTTTTTCATAACCAATATCAGCAAACAATGCAAAAGGTAAATGCGAGAAGACTAATTATAAAGTTTTAACAAACACAATTGACATTCAGAAGCAAAATTTCAATAAATAAGAACAACTTGAGATCCCTAATGTGGAAGAGTTTCCCAAGAATTCAAATGGAATATTGCAGGCAATAATCAAACAAGCAGAAACTTGATCATCAAATTATTAAATGGTGGAGATATGGCAAACCATATATTCATATGTCATACCAACGTAAGCCATAACTAATACAAACTTAAGTAAATAATATAACAGTTTTAGAATAACAAACTTCAACAACAGAAGGCCCTTCTTAGTCATTGATTTCTTTGTTTAAGTTCCACGCCAAGGTTACCAACTCCTTAGGTATGGTCTAACAAATAAAGAAGAAAAATATGACATTTTTTACAGAAAGATAAAAAACGAATCTGAGACCAAAAAGTCATATCATAGACTTAAAATTGCTCGAGTATTCTAATGGACCAAGAACTAAGCACAATAAAATAATCATGGTGTGTTAGGTAATGGTTAAGTTGATAGAGAACAGGTAGTTGGCTACTTAACCCAGTGAAATGGACCCCTTACTGTGCCTTATTATATGTGTGTGATTTTCCAATGCTAGTGATGTCAGTGAAAGCTAAATAATATGTTAAAAAGCTCCGGTTATGTTTTTTGTCTTATGATTCATATTCATTTAGCTGAATTTATAAATCATCTACAATGGTTTTTCTGAAAATATAGTTGTTTACCTTGATGGGGCATCCACATGCAAGCCTCTCAAACACGAGCTCTTAAAATCTGCGTTATGTGCTACCGCACTTCATGACATGTTCATCACAGATCCCCAGCAATTAGTCTAATTCCAGATACTGTAACAGCAAGTATATTCTTGTATTCCAACAAAAAGATATACAAAAAATTTGCAGTATCAAGCCCTTTAGACCTCTTTTTTAGAACACAAATTTATATTAGCAGCACACAGTTATACCAAAAGGAAGTAATCTAAAAGGCTAATAACATGCCTTAAACAGGACCTGACTTAGAATTCATTGGTACTCCAGAAGTGTAATCCTTGGCAGCACCAAACAGGAGCATCAGAATTGGAAGTGGATAAAAACAAGTTCAACATTTGAACTAGATTTTCTCCAATTCTAATCCGACAGTACCAATCTTTGCTGCCAAATATTTTCTTGAGTTATGTGATCACTGGCTAGTTCTTTAATCCTCCTATGCTTGTCTTTTGATAGTCTAGTTTTCTATCTCTAGTCTTTCAATTGCAATCACTCAGAATAATGATATGTAAAAGAGTATAGTGCTCCAAAATTTCAAGTGAAACTACTATATAAAACTAAAAGAAATGTTCAGACCAAAATCTTCTCTTTCCAACATGATGCTTACATGACGCCTTGAAGCAAACAAACAACAAATGATGCAAATATCACAACTTCGGAAGGGAGGAAATTGATATCTATTCAGAAAAAAAAAAGTGACAACCAAGAGATTTCCACATTTAAATAAGGCAAACCTAAAATATTAAAGTCAATGTCTTAAATAACAACTCATGCATAGGAGTAGACCATCAATTTCTTTTCTGTATCCACTCCATATAATCAACTCTTTCAGACGTTACAATTGAAAAAAAAAAAAAGATGACTCTAAGCTAAGGCCAAGTGCAAACACGCGCGGGTGCACACCGATGCATATATATTCTTCTGCAAAGAAAAGCCAAAACAGCCACAGCAATTTAAATGTTATGGTCAACTATTTTTCATAAACAACAAATTTAGATAGAGAATAGCCAATCATCCTCAAATTTAATAAACTAGGTTTTACTTCTATCTAGGTCTCTTCAATTATTCCTGGGTATTTTGGTTAAAAAATTTCATTACCTTCTATGTATTTTTCATCGTAGCACCATGCCCAATATCAAGTTGTACCACTCACTAAAAATTGACACAGAGCCAGTCAGCACACTTGTCAGAAGAATACATTGTACTTTTCAGCTGTGGTTAGAAATCAAAATAAGTTAAAGATAAGACCCCTCCACAGATAACTAACAGCCCATATGTTGAATCAAACTTTTCCAAAAACTTATCCACTTAGCAACTGGCAACCCATAGACATAAATACCTGAAGCGCCCTCTACGCATATTTGCAGAAAAGAAGACTAATGGATGCGCCCTCGCCCTCCAATGGATTATACATAAATTTAGAAGTAAACAGAGTAACAACTCATAAGGTCTACTGATAACATATAAAAGCTAACACTGCACAGAGAACATACCTCCGGATTGTCATCCTTATAAATCCCATCACAACAAGTACATACAAAGGTCGGAAAGTGTCCCACTGCAAATAGTAATCTTCTTCCGAACTGGAAACATACAAGAGAGGAGCAACTTTCTTGCAGCATTGGCATAGGATAACCATACTGCTAATCAGAAGCCGATCATCTTTACCATCATAATGAGAGTCGCAGTTTCTTAAATGTTCTGCCAAGCCCTCAATGGTGAAAAGTGAAAACCTCAATGCATCTGCAGTGAAAGCAACTACATGTTCTGCATGTTGATTAGATGAAAACGGAGCTGCATATTGAAGACTACTGAACGTGACAGATAATAAAACCTACGCTTGACAGGCAAATGCTGCCCTGTCAGTCACAGAAAGAAATGTTGGCACTTCGGATGGGCATCTGGGAGATGTTATGCCACCTCACTGTCCTTAACAAAACCTCACTCTGTAAATCAACATCAAGAAAAGGCTCGCAAGGATCTACATTATCCTTCCACCTACAGAAGCCTAAACTTCGAGAAAGACAAACATTCTGGAGGCAAGGAGACATTTTGCTGGTCCAGAATCTGCCTAAGGATCTCTGTCTTCATTCAGGAACAGGGGCTATGTCCAAACAAGCACCATCCCCAGACTTTGGGTGCTCTCAAACAACTAATAGTCACAACCACCTCAAATTCTATAAGCTCCCTCCGCTCAGTGCAATAACCACTTGAAGTCTATTAGACAAAACCTTACTAAGTGTTCTCCAGATGTTGATAAACCCTGTATCCTTATATGCTTAGCGCCACTAGGATGCATTGGCATCCGATAATCACCGTCCAGCAAGCGAGTGGCATCAAGGACCCCCCCCCAATCACTAATTTCTTTAATTGTCTAACTAATAGGAAACATGGGCAGCTTTTGCATGAAATAATGACACCAAACTGTGCATGGAACAATAGAAAGCTGCGACATAGCCACTTTGCTGATGGCTAAATCCTGTCTTATTATCTATAGGGATGAACCATGCCCACAAAAAAGACAAGCAGTCGCAAATCATATAGAAAATGTTACTGAAGGTACTTCCCTGGAGTTTCAATACATGCCAAGTTGTGACCTATATCTCTATTAGACCATGGAGTGTAGCTACAGTAGAAAACCAATTCGCTGTCCTCTGGTTTAAGCTTGGTCAGACTAACATCAATGTGTATTGAATTTAAAGATGATAGAAAAGGAAGGAAATGCATTCTAGGTTTCCAAAGGCCACTGCAGTTGGTCCATGTTAACGAAGCCAATGATAAATCAACAATTAGGAGCAGTGTCTAATGGAGTAAAAGGAGAACTTCTCTCAGAACAAGGTGCTTCCCATGCCATCTGCTACTTCAATGTTCATACAATCATCCGACAGCCAGAGACATGTATTGTGTGCTAAACATTGATAAAAAGTGATAGAGATCATAGTTGCCAATGCTATTTCTTGAAAAATTAGATCAGTTTTTGTCCATATTATGTGTTTGTGTGTGTGTGTGTTTGTACATCATTTGTAAAGCTTGAGGTAAAAAACTAAAGGGGTCATTACATATGTGTTGCATTGAATATCAAGAAAAAAATGAATGATATTATTGGCTAATAACTATGTTAAACAGGTGTATCTTCTCGTCTATAAATTGTTTGTAATCTCATCCTTCAAAACCTTCTGAAATCAAATCAGAAGCAGGTTGGTAACCTTCATCCTTCATCAATTTGCTTAATTGTCGCAACTCAGTACGAATTTCTTTAATTTGTGGATGCAACTGGTCTCCAACAACAAACACATGAACCACACTCTTCATCTCAATCCAGCTACATCCAGGCTCCTTACTTACCCCTCGAAGGTTCATCATCCTTCTGACCCGCTCTACATCTTCCCCTCTGCCCAACGCTGTATAGATACTTGACAACAACACATAAGCAGATGATTCCTGTGAACCCAACTCCATTAGTTTCTCTCCTGCATAGGCTCCCAAACCATAATTACGATAGTTCCGGCAAGCACTTAGCAAAATACGCCACAAACACAGATGGTGATCAATGGTAGCTGATTCAATAAATTCTTTCGCTTCGTTGAGTTTCCCAGCACGGCCCAGGACATCAACCATGCATGCATAATGCTCTAATCTTGGGACTATACCAAATTCTTCAGACATCATTTTGAAATAAACCCAACCTCTCTCTACCAAGCCCATGTGGCTACATGCAGAGAGAATGTTCACAAAAGTAACATAATCAGGCTTTGTGCCTTCCAGTCTCATCTCCTCAAAAAGTTCAATCGCCTCACAGCCACAACCATTTTGAGAAAGACCAGAAATCATAGAGTTCCATGACACAACATCCCTGGTAGGCATTTTCTGAAAGACTACGCTCCCGTCTTCAAGGTTCCCACACTTTGCATACATAATTGAGAGAGCACTTCCAATCGGAACCTCAAGACCAAACCCATACTTAATAGTATGGGCATGGATCTGCTTTCCTTGCTCCAAAGCAGCAAGGCTCGAACAGGCTTTTAGGACACTGGCCATAGTCAGCTCATTGGGCACCATACCCTCCATTTGCATTCTACAGTACAAACTCATAGCAACTTCGTTCTCCCCATTTTGAACATACCCTCCAATCATGGAGGTCCACAAGACAATATCAGGTTCTTGTAGATAATCAAACCCCTTTCGAGCATCACCCACATTTCCACATTTAGCATACATATCAACTAACGCCGTAATAATATATATCTGAGATTCAAAACCCAACTTTATCAAATAACCATGCAACTGCTTTCCTTCTATAGTAGCACCAACATCACTACAAGCATTGAGCACCCCAACAAGAGTGAATTCACTAGGCCTCATCCCAGAAAAATGCATATCCGAGAACATTTTCAGTGCCTTCTCACCATCGCCACTTTGTGCATACCCAGTGATCATCGCAGACCACGTAATAGAGTTCTTCTCACTCGAAAGCTCAAACATTTGCAGTGCGTTGTCTAAGCTTCCACACTTTGCATACAAGGTAACGACAGCGTTTCCAACTGATACAACTGATAACAACCCATTTTTCACAGCAAGACAATGAATTTGCTTACCAATATCAATAAATTCTGGCAAGGTAAAAGCACTGAGAACACTAGTTACCACAAACTCATTCACATCTTCCTTTTCCTCCCACGTCATCATCCTAAAAACCTCCAAAGCATAACCAGCAAACCGATGCATAGCAAACCCAGAAATCATCGTAGCCCAAGAAACCGAATTTCTCTCGGGCATTCTATCAAACACTTTACGCGCATCACAAACAAGGCCACATTTGCAATACGTGTTTAACAAAGAACTATTAACAAATACATCGGAACAACAAGCTGTTTTGATGGCAAGTGAATGAGCTTGCTGGCCACAAAACGGGTCCATCAAAATCGACGCCGCAGAAAAAAATCCGGCGAAAGTGTGGGCATCGGGCAAAGTATTCTCTTTCCTCATAAGCTTGAACAGTTTCATGACAGAGGATGAAGATTTGGGAGTCCCCAGCTGAGAGTAGCCATTGATGAGGCCGTTCCATGAGACTATGTCTTTAACTTGGATTTCTTCGAATAAAAGGTGGGCTTCGGTTAAGTGGTGGGACTTGGCGTAGAAGTTGACGAGGCTATTGGAGATGTATATGCAATAGGAAGAGCCGGTCTTGATGATTTGGGCGTGGAGTGACTTGCCGTTTGGGAGGTTTTTCTGGTAGGTGTATTGGAGGAGTTTGGCAAAGAAGGAACGAGTGGCTAGTGTCATCAACTCTACGAGTCTTTAGTTTCGGAGTTCATGAATGAGTCACAGCCAAGAACATCCCAAAGTTCAAACCTTGCAAGTAGAGGGAAGGAAACACAATGAAGAGTTTACTCAAATCCTGAATCAAACTTTTACTCACCTCTTTTAAAAGATCAATTGGAGTGTCTTCCATAAAATCAAATTTTTTAATCATTTTTTTTTTATTAAAATTTGAGTTTAAATTTGAGTCAAAATTAGAAATAACTCAAACACTTAATTGAATCCAATTTCTTTTTTTTTTCTTTTTTTTTTATAGTTTAACGATTATAGGATGTCCAAACCATTTTATACACATATTGATTTATCTATTCTCCTGTCTGATCAAAAATATGTCATTTATGTCGGGATTAAGGTATGGGTATTCACGAGAGTATCCCTTATGGCCTAGTCCCAAGGAAGAGTCAATATTCAATTGAGAATATTTGAGTTTACAACTTATTCATGTTATTACTTAAACTGTTCTATTAGATTTACAATCAAATTGAAATGATGCAAAGTTCAGGGGCCAAAATATGATTTCTACCAATCTTCTTTAACATTTTTCTAAGGATGCAATTTCAGTTGTTTAATTGGAATTCGACTTGAACTCAATTTAAAATTTTCAATATTTGAATCAAGCTTTTTTAATATTTCCTGCGAGAAAAAGTCACAACCCTGAGCTGAATTTAAGAGGATCCAACACCATAACCCCCTCACCATGAAGTTTTTTTTTTTTTTGTTTCTTTGGCCTTTCCCTCACTATGAAGTTGTACAGTTTTTTTTGGGTACATGAAATAGATATATAGATAAATTATTTCACATATCTTGTCAAGAAATATTGTCCTTCAGTCCTATACAGCTATCTACAGGAGACCCCCATTGCACCTACATCGGGCAGAAATTAAGATCTCACCGCGTGCTCTCAGACGTTAAAGAATAGTTTTAATGCCACTTAACTGTCGTAATTATTGAGATTCGAACGCAAGTATTGAACGAAAAAAGTAAACCCTACTAAACCAAACGTTCAGTAATTTGTATCGCTTCTTTTGACAGAACAGTGGATGATAAACGGTCCATTTCTTATCCACTAAACTAATTGCTCAATAATTTGTATTGCTTCTTTCGACAAAACAGTGGGGGATAAAATAGTGCAAAGTTGATAATTCTACACTTATGGACACAAGTGCACTAATTTGATCCAAGAACTAGAACCTTAAACACCCAAAAAAAGGCAGGGTCATTGGCAGCTGTTCAACATTTGATTTTTAGATATTTTAACTGTACCAAAAATCATGACCCAATCAAGTCAAATTAAGATTCAAATAAACCAAATTCTAACACGATTAGGTTGATATAAGAACACTTGAGATTAATCCCAACTTCTTCATATCAATCTTGAATGTTTGAACCAGATCGAGTAACTGTTACTACCCCACTCGGTCACAAAAAAAATCTAGGAAGAATATTTGAATAAAGAAAGAAGTGAGTGAACATCGATGGCCTTTGTTAAACAGAGAGCGAACAGACAATGAGTGACTTTGATCTCATGCAAGCCTATACTTCCGCTACTAATAAGGGGGCTGGGCTTTCTCTTCTGATTGCTTCTGGTCCCTGGGAAGGGTCTAAACTGAGTTCTAAGGCTGGTTGGGAACTCTTCCCTTGAACAGGAGCTTCAGCTTAAGTGGCCCCTGGTGTCAAAACTGAAACTGCAGGATCTATTGTAGACGCAGGAGCTTGTCCCGTGTTTTAGTGAACAACATCTATCTATAAACAGTTTGGACCAAGATGATCATCTTAATTCTGCTGCTAATCGCTTTTGTAAACTCAAGTAGAAAAGAAATTTTTACACATAATACCAAAACCTACTGCAGAACAATTTGAATGATTCATCAGAGTAGGTTACTATTAATGATCGAAGGCAGACCCACCCAATACAAGATAGTATGCCACATCAACTTCAACGACTAACAAACTATCCAACCAGACCTAAAAATTCCATATCGATCTGCTACATTACGACAACAAATGGTCTGAAGAATGGACACGAGTGGGAGATCAACGTCTCGATTTCTTGTTTCTTCCAGTGCCTGCACAGATTTTCCCGGAATCATTTTTACTTGCATTTCATGTTCTGAATCAGATGAGACGTGTTTCTGACCATAGCCACTCCATGATGTCTCGATAGCTCTGATTCATGTTGCAACTGTACTTGCAGTCCCAAAACCATAATCTGGTCCACACAGAAACCAATTAATTAAGTACAGATGAGCATTGTTTGGAAAAAAGAAAAAGGGAAGGAGGGACAGATCCCAGCGACAAAAAATTTGAAAAAGAAAAAAAAAACTCCAATAAAATATACCAGATCTTTTTATTTCTTTTTTTTTTTTGTCAGCAAATATACCAGATCTCAAAAATAATATTTATTTGCATTACCATTTGCCAAGGTAATGAAGAAAGAGAGAACATGGAAGTTGACAAATTAGAAATTTCGCATGGAGCTGGCTTTGGAGCTTGTGGAGTTAAGGTTGCATTCATGTATACTTTGATGCTGGAATTTTATTATTTTACTCTTATTGAATTTAGCTGTCAACATGATCAAGTGTACGTAGTCTTTTCAATAGTTGTTGGACCAATTGGCGATCGATACTCCTTGAGACATGTGGTTTTACAATGCTATATTGGAGTTTTCTTAGTCGAAGTCATTTTTTTATTTTTTTTTGCTCAAGCATAGTCTTAATTCCCATTAGAAATAGGAGAACCCAGCAGCTAACTTCTATGTAATCCTATGATTCAAATAATGTTGCATTATGAAGGGTTGATATGAAGCCACTTTGCTCAAAACATCAGGTCACTTCCTATACCATCTCAATTTAAGCCATTTTAGCATCACAGCCAAAATAATTATCCTTTAAACCTGAATCTTAATTGATTCCTACATCCAGATCTGCAAATCATCTCTACTGCTAATCTTAGGCAAACATTATGATAAGTTTTTCTACTCTAGTCTCCTCTCCTTCAAGACCATAATATTCTCGGTAATAACACTCTGTCAAAAAGGTATCACAGGCCAAAAAATTATAGTAAGAAAACAAGCTCAATACCAATTGTAAGATAACCACCATCATCTGGTTCTAAGGTAGTAGTATTGGGCACACACAGAGTTAGATCAATATAGTTACATATATAAGCACATATTGACACAAAAAATACATTTTTAAGATGAGGGGCCAGGGTTAGTTTACCTTTGTTCTAAGCACCTCATATGATCTTATTTCGCACTTCTTCCAATTTTTTCAAAATCTCTGCTGGAGTTCTATCCAATTCATCAGCAATTTTTCGCTGTAGGTCCAGGGGTAAAGTTGGAAATTGCTCACACAAATCTCCATCAATCACATCCTGTAAAATTATTGAAATTTTTTCAGTCATTCTTCATCCATAAAGAACCCTCAGAGAACAAGCTGATAATAAAAAAGAATCATACTAATTAAGATGGATCAAGGAAACATGATCCATCCATTGTGAATGAGACCACATGTGGTGCTGTCAAAGGTGTACGCCAGCAAAGTGCATGATTGAGAATACGAAGCACGAGGTTTACCTTGACTGGAAAATAGGCAGATCTATAGGCCATGTGGTCTCTTCCACATAAAGGCGGGTGTTCCTGCCTCAAGTGCATCTCCAAATGAGAGAAGAAGTCAACATCATCCCGAGAGGTGAATGCAAGCAATGCCCCTAAGCTACCCATCACAGTCCCATATATGATGCACTCTCCACCTACGGGAATTAGAGATGCCTTCTGCAAGCATGTGACCACATCACCAACATGAAACTGCACTACTTCCTCTACTTTGTTGGGGGCTCCATTCAGCTTCCCCTGCTCCCACTTTATCTTTCCACCAGTAGGATCTTCTTCGATCTCATCTGACACATCCTGTGGTAACCGCACAAAGTAGAAATTGCCAAACTTGTCTGCACCTGCCATGGTGTCAAAATCAATGTGGAATGATGCAGTAAGCCATCTGGGAACGGTGTCATCAGCAAATATGTACAATTGATTTTCATCGCGTCTATACTTGCAATAATGGAATGACTGTGAAGAAGAACAAAAAACAGAGGATAATTAGTACAGAAATAAATGAACAAATACGCATCACTACATTATTTGCAAATTGCTCTCGAAAATCCTTACACACTCTGGGTATATGCAATTGTTTTCATTTATGGAGAAATGTGTGATTCATCATCAATGCTGAATCAACATGGAACACTAAAATTTAGATTTAGCTTCCCATATGAGAATTTAACAAATCAGTAAAGGTTAATTTATATGTTTAATGGAACAAAAACAAAAATACAAAAGGAAATTTTGCCAACATTATATCCATCATTCCAGCCTCTGAGATTCAAAAGAAAAAAAATAATTTTTTCCAACTCCTCATAAATATTTACAACTTCTGGTGAAAAATTACCGACAAAGATTTCATTTTGGCAGTTCCTTTGTCTTATATTCAAGGAATTCTTGAAGGCTTAAATAGATTCGACATTCCTTTAAGCACCATTCAATTACGGCACTCATTTGCTTTCTTAATTCAATAAACTCAGATTGTTGAAATTGCTTGCAAGTTCAGTTTAACTAATATGCTTCTGTGGTACAAAATGACCCTGAGGAGGGGAAAAACTAAAATTAAGAAAATGCAAAGAAGCTGGGAGAAGGGCATTGAAAGAGATGAGCAGAAAGATAAGGGAATATAAAACTACAAACACACATGTTTTCAAACAAGTAAACAGCTGGTTTAGTGGCTGGGCATGGACATATAAAGCCACTATTAGTGAGAGAGAGTGACAGATGCAGCTGTGGACAGGGGGGCGTCACACCACAAAGAATTGCAACCATAAAGTTAAAAAGTATTTGCAGATCTATCCTCATATTTATAGAGGCTTGGCTCTCCCAACAGTCTTTAATATAAATCCAACTGCCCTCCTATGTATATGACATGTACTTTGGCACCCTTTAGGGCGGAATCCTGGATCCGCTTATGAGAAGTAAAAAAAAAATACAACGCTGAGGAGCAAGATGCTTCAAGCATGTAAGGAACATCAAGAACGTTGTCATATGACCCATTTCAAAATTAGCTCCGAGTCTAAAAGACTCGCTGCATATATATTTCTATCCTTTTTGAGTGGGCTGATGAGGCCAGCCTGCAGATGGGAGGGATCCTTGAAGTTTTGGCCGATGATCTCACACATCCTGTTTTTGGTTTTTCGAGGAGGCTGTAAACTGGGTTGACCAACATATAAATACAGTAATACATTAACTCTAAATGAAAACCACACGAGATACAAAAAAACAAGCCCCACATAACAACGGCTAAAACCACAAAAGAAGAAAAAGGAGGATAGAATGAGAAGTGTATCAAAGCAGTATACCCCACAAAATAGCCATATTGAAAAATACACAGAAAAATAAATGCCAGCTTGGGAAATAGACGACCGCCCCTCCAAATTAAAGTAAGAAGTGATAAAAGTTGACATATCTAGCAAAAACCACATATTGCAATCAGAACATACCTCCTGAATGTCACCCACATAAATCCGATCCCGATAGGTATGAATAGAGTTGATTGCATTTGGAAACAGCTTATTCTCACATTTTCTAAGTAACCTCCTTTTCCCCAAATCATACAATCTAAGCACAGATCCTATTCCAGTAAGTAACCTTCCCTGGAACTGACACATTGCAAGAGGGACGCCATCTACTTGTGTCTTATGCAAAAGTTCAAGGGACCTCCCATCTTCCTTAAATCTATAGATATGAATGTAACCAGCCTCAAAAGATTTTTTGGGCCAAAACTGCAGTCCCTTTGCTGTACCAACAGCTAAAAGGGTTCCATACTCTTTGTCATGGAAATTTACAGTGCATATACTGAATGCAGCCTCATTATCCTGAAGCTCCAGCAGACAAGTTGTGGTTGTTGACCTTGGGTCAAGAACTCTGATGCAAGAAACCCACCTGCTAGACTCTGCCTTAGGATAACCATATTGCTCATCAGAGAGGGGATCATCCTTATCCTCATCGTCACCACCATTATCCATCTGCTCCCCATTTTCTCCCATTCCAGCAGCCTCAAAGCACTCTCTTTTTAAAGCTTCGCGCTCTTCAGCTGGGAATGCTCCCTGATCACTCTCAATAATTACCAACAGTTTCCGCTTGGGATGAAGCACAAACTTTCTTGGGGTGTACCTCAAAGGAATAGCTGTTTCATTAAATGTTTCTCCCAGTCTCTCAATGGTAAAGACCCTTAGTGCATCCCCAGCTACAGCAACTACACCTTCTGCACACTGATCGGATGAAAATGAGGCTGCATATTCAAGGGTCTCATACGAAAGGGGTGTTAGAAGGAAATGTCCTTGATGTATATAACCAAGCCAGGGTCTACTAGACAAGCAAAGCATAGCCCGGCGTCCTCTCACAATCACAGAAAAAAGCTTGGGGGCTCTAAGTCCTAAGAACCGGGAGCGGGCATCAGAAAGCTGACCTGTCACCATGTCCACCACGGTTCTGAACAGAACCCCATTTTGTAAGCCAGCATTAAGAAAGAGGTTAGCAGGGTGATCGGCACCATCCTCTCCACCTACAGAAGCCTGCACTTCAAGAAACAGGAGAGATTCTGGAGGTGATGAAACACTTTGCAAGCTCAGAATCTGCATACAGTCGTCAGGATCCAACGACAAGATACGAATAGTGTTGTCATACGATCCAACTGCAAGGAAACGAGATCTCTGTCTTCCTTCAGGAACAGGGGCAATGTCCAAACAAGCTACATCCCCCGACATTTCATGCTTTTCAACCTCCATCAACTGGCCAGTCATATCCACCTCAAAATATATAAGCTCCCCTCCACTCAGTGCAATAACCACTTGAAGTCTATTAGAACCAACCTTAACGATTGTTCTCTTTCCTGGAGTTCTCCATTCATTAATACGTCCATCTTCTCTTATATGCCTAATACCACTCGGATGAACTTGCATCAGAGAATCCTCACCAATCAAAGAAACAGCAAGTGAAGGAGTCGTATCGAGGAAGCCACTATCACTAACTTCTTCAACTGTCTCACCAATGGAAAGCACAAGAGTGGCATTTGCAAATGAAACGACAATATAAGCATCAAATTCATCATTCATATTCTTTTTCACAGTCCACACCGCACTGGGAACACCAGGAAGCTGTGACACAGCCATTTCGCTAATAGCCAAACCTGGTCTTAATATCCTAAGAGACGAACGAGGACCCCGTCCACAAAGTGCAAATATCTGAGGAGTTTCTTCCTCAAAGAGGTTTGACACTTTCATGTCCATTATTGGCATCAAGCTCTCCACATGGTCAATCCTAACAAGGTTTTTCAGCCTCCTGGGCTGGAAAAATACAGGCTGAAAACCTTCATCTGTTTCCATCAATGTAGACGATGAAGCTTCCACATCTGGATCATCTCCTATAGCCTGAAACTGATACAAAGCATGGTTCCCAAACTCCGAGGCAGCAAACAAAAATCCCGATTTCAAGACACACAATGAAGATGTAACAGGAATGGTATCAAAGTATTTAATCTTCAATTCCGTAACGCGGTCATTGTCATGATCTAATGTAACCTTAAAAATATCCCCATACTCCGTCTGCAGAAGAAAGAAAAACATGGACTTCTGCTTATGCACAGCAGCCGAAACTATGAGAACACCACGTTCAGCTGGTAAATCCTCTCTCCTAGGAATAACAGCCCGGACATCAGGGTGGCCCTGATTCTTGTATATAACAAAATTCTCTGCACACACAAGCACACCACTCGGCCCATCCCCACCACCCGGCACAGTCACCAGCATATTAGCACCATTATCAACCTGTTCTGACCACTTCCTTGAAACATGATTAAGCCCCAAATCTAATTCATAAAATGTCAATTGTTTTTGGGCCTCACTCGCGGCCTGACCAGTTGAATCCTGATCAGCCTCCGAGTAATCCAACTCGATCGCGGCAAATATCGGGTTATCAAACCCACAATCCACTCCACAAATTGAATAAGCAACGGTATGACTCTTATGAGCCTCCAAAGGCGACGAAATCGTCAACCTCGCCGCAGTATCTCTATTCAAAACATATACAAGTTTCTGTTTCTCGCAAGCACCAATCATTACGGCCCGACCTTTGGGGTCAATGGCCAAGTACTGGCCCGGAACAATCCGGCGGCAGCCAGATTTTCCGAAGGTTTCTTGGTGAATTTTATCGAACCAGTTCTTTTCTTTGTTGTATTCAAGAATCACAATGCGGCCCGAGTCAGAACCGACTACAATGTAGTCTTTTTGAGCGCCAGTGAGACGAAACTGAGCTAAAGAACGAATGGCACCGAAAATTTCAACGGAGAGAAGAGTTTGAAGCTTACCATTGTCATCGGGACGGAGGAGATCGAGGACTTTTCCGCGGGCGACGACGATTTCTTGGGATTTGCCGCCGGAGAAGCTGCCGTTGATGGCACAGACTATGCCGGTGGCTTTTTGAAGGGTGAGATTGTAGAGGTACATGGTTCAAACCCCAAATGGAAATGAAAGGGGAAAGAGGTTAGAGAAACCCTAGGGTTTTGGGAGTATCATTAGGGTTTAGAGAGTGAGAGCTTGAAGATAGAGTAGAGCAAGAAAAAGTTCACAAAATGTATTCGTACAATTGATGTTAAATTAAAAAAAATTAGGGCTAATTGCATGGAAGTCCCAAAGTATGGAGGAAATATTCATTACAACGGTGATATCACGTGGCACGGTGATGTGATATCACCAACTAATAATAATAAAATAAATGAAGGGTTTAAACCCCGTTGTTACACGTGTTGCAGTATTTAATGTGCTCACGTGGTGGTGACAAGACTAGGCACGTGACGTATACTCTGAAGAGCCATTTGAAGACTTTCATCCGACCCGATCTCACTAGAGATCCATGAAACATAGGACCAGTTCGGTTCTCCTTGTCATCAAGCTCAAATCGATAAAGCAGTACAAGGCGAGAGCTCGGTCTGTACCAAACCGAGGAGGTTGAGCATTATCAGAAGGGTTCGGTTTGTACCAAACCAGAGAACTCGATATGCTCGGCTAGTATTGGATGTGTTCGGCCTTTATTTTCCGAGCTGATTCAAACGATACACATATAAATTATCGCCTAAGATCTAGGCAGTCGATTAAACGAGATCGACGAAATCAAATATCTTGATAATGATTATAGGCGAAGTATCAGCGACTTCTCAAAGGCGTGCCACCTTGCATCTAAATTGGCGGAAACCCTAAAGGGTTAATGACCTATAAAAAGAAGAGGAAGCCAAGGTGAAAGGTACGCAATATCCTTCTGGTCTTCTAGCATTTCAGAGAATTCGTTTACTGACTTAAGCATCGGAGTGCCTTCGATCGAAGCACTTCGGTCTTGGGCAGTTTGCTCGTTTTGCAGGAAGGAGATTGGGAGATTAGGCACAATATACTATCTTTTCAGAAGATCATCAATCGTGTGTTGGAGGTATTATTTTTTATTTCAACAATAAATAAGCACATAGATCCCACAAAAATTAATAACTACTCTCCCATGTATGCAAATAACTTCCCACCCTCCTGTCATGTAAGTCCAAGTGGGGTTCACTTTTCCTATTTAGGGTTTTATTATTGGTTGGTGATATCATGTCATTAATTGTGACATAGTATCACCGTTATATTCAATATTTACTCCAAAGTATGGAGTTTATTTTATTTTAATTCTTAATATTTTAATTATATTATCTTAGTTCCTAAAATATTAAATATATATTTTTATATGGTCTCTCAAACAAACAATGTCCAAATTACTAACTATTTTGATTATAAACTTGTCTCGATATCTAAATATAAGCAAAAAAAAAGAATTTGAATAGTTCTTGATCAAATTTCTTATCAAATTTTGGTCAAATAAATATTCAAATTACACAGTTTTGATCATGAGTTATTCAAATTTTGGTCAAGAACTACTCATATTATACATTTTTTGTCAAAAGGTACTCAAATTATTTTTTGCCCATATTTAGATATCACGTGACAAGTTTATAATAAAAATCCGTTAACAATTTAGATGTTGTTTGTTTGAGGGATAATATAAAAACGTATTCAATACTTTAAGTATCGAAATGATATAATTAAAATATTATAGACTAAAATAAGATAAATTCTATATTTTCGAGACCTTCGGTATCATTAATCCTAAAAATAAATATAAAATATCGATATTTTGGAACAAGTTCATTTTCTTATTGGGAACATGTAGATGGTAACCTCACCACTAACTACTTCATCAAGGAATTTCATAATAATAGAAATTCATGTTTTATCAAGACAAAATTTATAATTTATTATCCTCTCGTGTTTAAGAAGTAAAAATTTAATTCATGAAAAAAATTGTTTCAATTGTATCGACATGAAAGTCCAACTCTGCATTCCATTGTCGAGACTACGAGATAGGGCATTGAGATGGGCGTTGGCTAAACAATGTTAGTAAAATTCAAATACTCTCCATAGAATTGCGATTCAAAGTATCGACTTGTTCTGAGTATAATTAGAATTGTATTCAACTTGATATATCTAGTTCGATATCGTTCTATTTTACATAAAAATTGTGAACCTCGCCGATAATTTATAAAAGAAAATTATAAGGGATGAATTTCTGAAGAAAGATAGTTTGCAATGAGTTAGTTATACATCAATTTTAAATAAAAAAAAAATCATGTGGATTTTATTATTTATTTATTTTTTGTCAGTGGATTTTATCATTCATGGCTCCATTTTTCCTTGTTCTTTCCTCTTTCTGTGGGAGTAGGGTTGGGCGTTAAGTTCTTTTTTCTGTCCGTAGCATTTTAAAACACATTCTGACATGCTCTTAGCAGGGGCGGTAGCCTTGTAATGGCCCCTCAACTTTTGAAAATTATATATTGTACCCCCAAACTTGTACTTTTGATTACATTTTATATATCACTTAAAATTCTTAAAATTATACTTTATACATTAAATTATACTGATTTTATTTTCTTGATTTTTGATTTGATCATATTGCACCATTAACTATTAAAATTGATATTTTGCATGAATTGTTAAAGTGAAATTAGTGTCATAATTAAGAGGACAAATTATAATATGTTAAAAAGTTACATAAAAAGTTCAAAACTATTTAGAATACATATTTTAGTTATTTCTTCTCTTTAGAATATGTCTGATGAAATATAATTATACTCAAATAATTAGATAATATAATTTAACTTATAGAATTAATTATTTGATGAATTGATTTATTCTTGCATCAATTTATTTGACTTAGTTTGAATTAATTTTATTAAAAATAATGATTACATTGTATCATAAGGTTGATTCTGATATATTCTATACACGTATAAATTTGGCATTATGGATGCTATTAAATGACCCACATTAAATAAAAATATCATGTTATACCACTATTTGGCCTCCCTCGAAGGAAATCATGGCTTCACCCCCTAACTTTTGAAGGTTCCAGCTCCATCAGTAGCCTACACTAGTAGCCACCTCTATGGATGGCTAGACGGTTGGATGGTCAAATTTTTTTGACAAAACTTGCCGGTGTATTTAATGGGTTCTCTTCTTTTCTTGACTTTTTGGCAAGAAACTCTCAATAAATAGGGAGCTTAGTAAAGGCCAAAAGCATGCTCAAGGATTAGTGAGGAAGAAACAGTGAGAGCGAGAGAGATTCCTCAGACATCTTATTTGTGAGAATTTTTATAAAAATTCTTGTATTCTATTTTGAAGACCTTCAATACAATTAACCCTAAAATTAAATATAAAATATTTGTATTTTGGAACAAGTTCCTTTTCTTATTAGGAACACATGGATGGTGACCTCACCATTAATTACTTCATCCATGAATTTCATAATAATAAAAATTCGTGTTTTATCAAGACAAAACTTATAACTTATTATCCTCTCTTGTTTAAGAAGTAAATAATTAATTCTTGAAAAAAATGATTCAATTGAATCGACATGAGAGTCCAACTCTGCATTCTATTGTCGAGACTACGAGATAGGGCATTGAGAAGGGCTTTAGCTAAACATTGTTAGTAAAATTCAAATACTCTCCATAGAATTACTGATGATGCACAAATTAGTTTGTACACCACAGTCAAGTAAATAATCTAAAATTCAATAAAATAGGTAGAGAGTGAAAACAAGGTTTATAGTAGTTCGGTCAATCAAGACCTACGTCCACTTTTAACGGCTGAGTTCGCCGGTAACGTTATTAACTTCGGAGTGTAGGAAAGGTAGAGAAATACAAGACAGAGAGATGAACTTGATTTTGTGAGATGTCCCCCAAGTGTTGGGGGAGCTTATATTTTATAGTTGTCTGCGTAGTAATTGTATAATTAGTCATTAGGGGCAACTTAATGGTATTGAATAGCCTGGCGACCCCTCATCTCCTCAACGGCGGGGAAGTTATGGTGCTTAATGGTATTGAATAGCCTGGCGACCCTTCCTCTCCCCAACGGGCGACCTCTCCTCTCCTCAACGGCAGGGAAGTTATAGTGCTCCCCGGAGGACTTGGTCAAAGGTGAAGGTAGGTTAGTTCTCTCCAAGGGGTGATGGTGAGGTTCCTGAATGACTCTTACTCTAAGATGGTAGAGGAGGAGGCTCCTGGACTCCAAGGTGGAGAGGAGGAGACTCTCCAACTACTTAAGCTTGATGAGTTGCTCTATGCTGATGTAGCTCCTTGAGCTTGATGAGTTTGACCGGATTGACTTTGTTAGACCTCTTGGAGTTGGGCATCTTGGGCTTGTAACATGATTTGGGCCATTGGGCTTGGCCCATTAATTACGATTCAAAGTATCGACTTAGGATCTATTAAAACTCAATGCGAGTTGATTAAAAGTTGATTTGAGCCAATAGAAATTATTTTTAAGTGGTAATTTTAATTGACTCAAATTTTAATATATAAAAAATATATTTTTTAATTGACTTGAATTTTAATGCATAAAAATAAATTTTAATTAGCTAGAATTGAATTTTAATCTGTCTCGAATTTTAATACGTAAAAAAAAATTAGAAAAGAGAAGGGGTCTTATTGATCATATACATATCTAAAGAGGGCGTGGATAAAGTTTTTTTCTCAAATATATGATGAGTAACTTAGTAAAATTGTATTTTAGTTAATATTTTTAATCTAATAGGATATGTCAGTGAAGATTTAAAAAATAAAAAGAATGTCTTTGAAGATAGGGTAAAATAAAAAGAATGGGACTGAAATTTTCCCTAAAATAATTAATTAGATAGGTGTTTAAACTTATGAGGAGTGTATTTTCCCCCCAAATTTTACACACTCAACACATATTTTCTCTCCCAAAATTCAAAAATCCAACACACACTTTTTCCCAAATTTCAAAAAACTCAACACATATTCCACAACACACAGCTACACATACATACACACATTACAATGCATGTCCACTGTAATAATTCAGTGTACAGTGACTTTAGTTACGGGGTATCGCTAGTATTCTGATATGCTAGCCCAAGGAGGCCATGCCCCCCCTCACCTTTTGAAAATTTTATATTATACTCCTAAAATTATATTTTTTATTACATTTTATATATAACTTGAAATTCTTAAAACTACACTTTATACCTTAAATTATAATGATTTTATTTTCTTGATTTTAGATTTGATTATATTGCACCATTAACTATTAAAATTGATACTTTGCATGAATTGTTAAAGTGAAATTAGTGTCATAATTAAGAGGACAAATTATAATATATTAAAACTCTGCATAAAAAGTTCAATATTTAGAAGATGTATTCTAGATATTTGTTCACTCTCTCTCTCTCTTCACACAATTTTCAAAAGTATGATGAAATCTAATTATACTAGAATAATTAGATGATAAAATTCAACTTATATAATTAATTACTTGATGAATTGATTTATTTTTACATCTATTTATTTGACTTAGTTTAAATTAATTTTACATCTATTTATTTGACTTAGTTTAAATTAATTTTATTAAAAATAATGATTGCATTATACCATGAGGTTGATTCTGATATATTCTATACATGTGAAAAAATGAAAAATATCATGTTATATCACTATTTGGTATCTCTCATAGGGAAATCTTGGCTCCACCCCTAGCTCTTAGTTAAGGATTTTATGCCAATAACCACAGCATTATGAGTTTAATCACCAACTACACTATTTGGAGGGAATGATGTGAAAACCAGAAATCTTTTAAGAAACAAGATGAATTCTATCCAATTCTTTTATGAAAGAGAGGGAGAATACATGATTGCTCAAAATCAAAAACTATGAAACAAACCAAAACCATAGCCTTTTTGGCTTTTGAGTGATGTTGAAAAGTTTAAACATTGCTGAGAATTCAGATACTAAAATCCTTAAACAGAATCGATTAGTAAGTAACATGAACCACGAATTCCAGCAGGGTCTCCACGCCATCAGTTGTTGATTGCTGATTAATCGATGGAATGGTTTTGACAGTCGCGAATCCCTTGGCATTCACATACTTTCCAGTCCCACCCATGATGGCTAATTGAGACTCTGAGGCAGCCACTCTATGAACTCCAAAGAAGCTAAGGCTATCTGCATAGCTTCCACTCTCAAACATAGCTGTAAATGCCATTGTCTGACTGCTACCATCTTCCGAGCTTGCCACATAGAATCCTTGTGCTTTCCCAACCAAGCCAGACCCGAGCTCGTGTCCTTTGGTTAGCTCATCGTCCATTACAGTCACAGTGCCAAACATAAGCCTCTGAAGGGTGGAGCCTCGCGGAAATTGGACCCCATTTAGGATAGGGAACCTGGCTCCTCCATTGATGAAATTGTTTCCATTGTTTTGGATCACAGTTGATGTGCTGCCACCAAGGCCAGTTAGGAATGGAATCTTGTTAAGTCCCATGTAGCCATTATTGAGTGGCACCCTATTGTTCACTGGGAGGACTGCACCGTTGGGCTTGGCAAATGGGATTCGACCATTGACAGCAGGATTGGCGACTATCCCTGTCACGGCACGAGCGGTGGGGTTTGAGCCACCAAGTATGTCATGCATAAAGAAGGATAAGGTATGGTAGGGGTCAGTATTAGCCACAGTGCCACTAGTTACAGCCGCAACATTGCCACCACTATTAGGCTGTGTTGCTGCAGTTATAGCAACTGGTATTGGTGGTTCCTCATCGGGAATTCGAGCAGAAGAAGCAGATGCAATAAAGAGAATTAGGAACAAAATGTAGGCTTTGATAACCAAAGAAGAAGAAATAAATCTCACAGTTTCCATGTGATCAGTTTGATGGGAATATGAAATTTTGGAAAATCTGAATTCCTATTTTTGGTAATTTGACTTTGAATTGGAGAGTAAGTTAATGTGCATGGTTATATGTGTCTGGTTTTAAGAAGGGAGTTGATGAAATGGAGTTGGTGCTTCTGTTCCCTATTTTTAATGTTTTGGTTAGAAACAGCAGACTTTCTGTTTAAGTCTAGGAAATAGGGTTGAAGAGGAATGGTTGGAGTAAGTATTTAGCAATGCAATTTACAGTTAAGGTAACATTTGAATTTTTCCGGGACCTGGCAGTTGCATTTTATTTAGGACAAATTTCACTATACCCCCCCCCCCCCAAGACACTAGCATATATCAAGAAAAATGGTGGTCCAATGCTTGAGACCCTCGGCCGCTGCAGAATCTGAGAGGGTCAGATATCTGTAACCTTACCCTCTTATGCGAGTCAAATTCTTGAAGTTCATGTCACAATGCAGAAATCTTAATTCTATAAATCTCCACAAGAATATGCTGCTAAGAGTGCAGTGGCCATGCTGAAATGATTGAAATCTAGTCATCCCTTTGTTTGGTGATACTAAACTTGTCAAAAGAATGGTGGCTAAAATCCTTTGTGCATCAACTATGATCCAACAGAGAATAGCTTAAACTCATCTAAGATACTTGTAAAAGAGCATCATCCCATCTGTTTGATTTCTTTTGCTCTCGAAAAACACATTAAGGCTACATACGTATGCACAGACAAACACACAAGATTACCTAATACAGATCGAAAAGGGATTGGATGAGCTTAAATTGAAGAATTGAATTTTATTATTTGTTTTAGTATTATTTTATTAGTTAAGGAATATCTGTTTAGTTAGGAGTATTAGTTAGAGTTTAACTAGGAAATTATTATAGAGTTTTAGTAGGATAGGGATTTTAGAGTTTGATTATGAAATTCTTTTAGTATTTTAGTAGGAAAGTAGTTTTTATTTTAGTAGGGGACTTTGCCTATAAATAATGGTGTAATTCCAACTATTTTGAGGAGATTGATTATGAATAAGAATTGAGTATTCTCTGCGGAGATTTATGTGTTTCTTCACCGATTCCTTGCGAGGATGAGGTAAACCCCTTCCACCCCTCTTATTTCTTCTTCTCTTTCTATTCTGTGATTTCTAGACCTACCCGATTTACATCATTACCATTTAGGTAAACAGTAGTTACAAAATAAAACATTCCATCATCATGCATGTGTGTGTGTCACAGATATCCACAATCAATTCATGTGATCACTTTGACAGAAATTTGATTGATCACTTCGAACGGATATTTAAGTTCATCTGCAAAACAATATCCTTCCCATATTCATATTCAGCTGTCATCAATGACAGATACACCAATTCTAATATTCATTTAACATAATCGTACCTCACCAATCTATTTTCTCTCCAACATAATAAATAAAAAATTGTAGCTATACACACTATGAATAAATATGCCAAAATTGTTGCTGTATGAACATTACACATCTGCAATAACAAACCAAACCTCTTTCAAATCCTAGCAAATTCCTCCACCAGCTCATTGAACAAAAAAATTTCCATCTCTGTACAAATGGCACTAATATCGTCTCCCATGTCCAGCCACCTCATTTCCTTTCCCAAGGCCTTCTCGGACAAGTCCTTCCTCACTTTCTTTTCCTGGCTAACCAGCAACAACCACAACTCTTCCTCAACCACATCCCTCCTCAATGAGGAACTAATCCTTCTCCTCAACGGCTTTGTCCACATGTAACAGTCCATGCTGCCAGTGTTCAGAATCTCAATCAATCCAGCATTTATACGGTCAAACAAAAGCCTCCTTTCTAACTTCTCCCAAGATGTCTGCTTACCATATTTCTTCTCTAGTGCCTCAAACACCGAGGGGCTCACTGGGCATTCCGGAGAGTACCATGTTTCAAAGCCCATTTCCAAATTCCCGCCTTGAAATCCTGCCTCATCTAATGCATCAACTAGGTAGGAGAAATCCCTACCCTCTTCTGCTCTGAACAACCCAGTCAACTTCCCATTTTTGTCAGAAAGATCAACAGATCCTTCCCCTGCGTCTTCATCACTTGACACTAACATTCCAGACGTTTCAGAATGGGTGTCTTCCGACTCTGACTTAAGAAGCTGAAGTTGCATCCATAGAGCTAGTAAAGGTCATAGAAAGAAAAAAAGACAAATATTCAGAGAAAAAAATTGGGTACAATGGACAGAAAAGACCCTTTTTTTGAGACACTCACCTTGGAGATCAGCGCCGGCACTTTCAAAGCATTTAGAGCCAAATGAAATCTCTTCCTCGAAAGATGGTTCCAGCACTGAATTTGGACTTGGCTGATAAGCTTCCCCCAAGCTCATAGGAAATTCCGGGTCAGTTTTGGTGCAGTTTGATGGAACCAATCCTTCTTCAGGGGATCCAATAGATGGTTTCTGTATTATAATGAAAGCAGTAGGTAAGGAATAAATAACAGTATGTGGTACAATGACAAAAATCAGCTATCAACTTGCCACCAAAAAAAAGTTTTTCAAAACAGAAAAAATTGAAAAAAGAAATGGAAACGAAGCATAGCAACTATGGGAAAAACGAAACCAAAAATAGCCAACAGGATTTGGTTGAATTTCTTAACTATGTGTTACATTTATTGGAGATATTTCACCTTCCATACCACACTGGCAGCATCCATATGTATTAAAAACCAAAAGTTGCAGAAATTCGAATTAACCAACTCACTTATGCGCATTGCTCAGCAACACAAATTGAAACAAAAGAACCGAGTTAGGTCCTTCAAAAAAGTAAAGCTTGCACCAAGGATATGGGCTCTGTAACACTAGTGCTACCAGAATATCGTAGTAAACCATGACAATCTGACATGAAATCCCAATAGCATGACCTTATATGTGCTACAATTTTATTGAAAAATAGTGAAAGGAAACTCAAAAGAATACAAGGCTTCGTGGCACTATATCTTGTATTTGGTGGGTTTGCCTAGGACTGTGTAATTGCAGCTAACTTTTTTTTTAACCACAGAGAATGTAATTGATTACATGTTTCTTTGCCCTTATGTGATTTGATTCTTACATAACAAGATTCTGAAAGCAAATATTCACTAATACTTTGTGTAGATGATGTGTCATTGGTCTTTGCTTAACAAAAATCAGTTTTGCATATCACAGCGCATACATGCCAACAAAGACAATTCCTCAAATAGAAGGTCTAACAAATCATGAGAGCAAGACAAAATCTAAAAATCAGATGTGTGCGAGTTTGTTGCCCATAGAGAAATAAAGTCCAGACCTTTGACAAGTTATCTAAGTTCCTACACTAACAACTGCATAACCAGCAAGACAAGCAAATTACCCCCCCCCCCCAAAAAAAAAAATGGAAGACAACCCTGAAGAACACTACTATAATGTGAACTACGATTCTAACTTTTCATTCCTTGGTACCACCATATTCCATTTCTTATGGAAAAATTGTTTGCATGCTTAATCAGTTAAGGTCACATGCATAAATTTCCGAAAAAAAAAAGGTCAACTAAATAAACAAAGGAGAGTTTCAACATGTCCGGGGTATCTGCATGCATCGAACCTTTTTATATCTGACCAGTGTCGATCACAATTCCTTCCAAAAATGTCCCATTTAAGTATCAGCACACAATAAAGTTTGCCATCATAAATACAATATGATGCCTCCAGTCTTATTTCCCACTATACAACAAACTAATTGTTCTATCTTGTGTTAAGCACATAAATTAACAATTGCAAAAGAAGAATTTTATAACTGTTAAATGGATTGTAATAATAAAAAATAAACAATGTTATAAGTTCAGTCGATAATACATATCCAACATAGTTAAAAAAATTAACTGGAGTTAAAAAAGATTTGTAAATAAATATTAGTCCAAACACGCTGCAGAACAAAAAATGGATTGGCAGACTACATAGTCCAAACACGCAGCAGAACAAAAATAGAGAACCATCTTGTATGCAGTCTGCCAAGCTAGCATCACAGCAAGCAGTCAAGCTTGAGCCACTTTACAACCCCATAGAAATTTAGTTGTCCACATTATGGAACACATTAATCAACAGGGAAGACATATGCAACTACGTATGAGTGGAGAGAGAGACCAACGCTGAATTTCTGTTGTGGTGCTCGGAATTACTTAGCTACCCACATCTACCAACCAATGGTTGAAGTACGAGACACGCAGCTGTGTGGGTGCTTCAGATAACTAAAAGGTTAAAGGGATAAGCGAGAGGCTTGTGCAGCAATTACTTAGTTACCAAACCTACCGGCCAATTTTTGAAGGAAGAGACACTCACACAATATTGGGATACGACCAAAAAACCATTGCAAAGCAATTCTTGAATACTATCATATAAGTAAAACACAGAAGAATCCATCTTGAATCATTCAAAGATCAGGTGGAAAAAATTGAACCTGTCCAGTTGAAGCATCCCAGACATGAGAAGGAGAATTTCCATTTTTCACTAACAAGATGTTGGGTATTGGTCCAGACTGCTGCTGGTCAGAGATTCCAGAAGAAATTCCATCACTCCCAGTTTTTCCATCTGCCACTACATCAGCAACTCTACTTACAGTGGCAAGATTATCAACTGATAAATTTGAAATTCTATAATTTTGTCCAGAGTCTTTAGACACATCAGTCTCCTCATAACTGTTTTCCAGATCATCCTGAATTATCTGAGTACCCTGGATTGGGCGGTCATAGTCTGAACTTGAGTAGGGGACATCACTACTAGAAAATTTAACAACCAAAGGATTTTCTTCACATAAATCGTTCTCCTCTGGTTTACTTTCCAGCTCATCAAGGATTGCACAAGTTTCCTGTATGTTGCGAATATTCTCTAAGTCCATATAAGGAACAACAGACAGAGGTTTTTCACAACTAAATTTCGAGTCGCCCAGACTTATAGCATCTCTCTGGGAAAATTTGTGCTTCCTCGACTTGTTGTCTCCCCCAGAAATGGCTTCTTCTCGCCTCAAACACCAGCCTCTGAAAGAAGCTTCACCTCTGGTCCTAGATTTAGGACTTCCAACAATATTACAAGAATAATGAAGAGGTCTGGATCTTGATAAGTTTCTGACACTCTCATCCTTCCAACAATCCTTACTGGTGATAGCTGAAGGAGTAACCAAATCTAAGTTTCCACCATTCATATTGAATTGACGGCACAGGACGTGTTCATCAGGCTTGTAGTTCAAATTTCTTGGCCTTGTTTCCTGATCAGGGATTGCAAGCATTTCACCTAGGGTACAAGTCCCACTGGCAGCTCCAACTTGTTGAAAACTTTTGGTCATTTCCCTTCGTTCTAAGAGTTGCTTCTTGTCTTCCTCGGCCAAAGACAACCCATTTGAAGAGGGATATGAGATCTGGTCTCTGTATTTCCAATCAACGAAATTGGAACGAGAAAGCACCACTATTTCAGACTCATTTGCAGAGGTGCTGTTACCTCTAAATTCTTGTCTTGATTCGGCAGAACTGCCACTAATGATATGCTGAATTTGTTGGGCTGTTTTCTTTGCATTGCCCCTTGAAACTCTAAAAGAAAGCCTAGAAGGTTCCATATCATTTGCTGAGCTTTTTCTTTCTGTTACTTCATTGTATGATTCCCCATTTCTGGGTCTATGAAACTCCTCGTGGTTTTTGTCATCCAGCTGAAAACCTACATCAGAACTAGGCGAAAAATAAAATCTTGCAGCATTCTGTACCTTTACGAAATTTGGCTTCAGCAAAACAATCCTTGCAGGGGAATGGGATGTCTCATCCCTAAACTTCAATCGGGATTTGAATTTCTTGTGCGAGTTATCCATATCAAGTCTTCCATTGGAACCAGTGTTAAAATCATTCTCAAGTTTCTGATTTGGTCTCAAAATGTTCCTTTGATAAGTTTTCTTTTCTGAATTTCTGCATATTTCATTCTTTCTGTAACTAGCAACATAGGAAGACTTCAAGAAAGTTAAGCAACTTGAGTGGGAACTTGGTTGGAGGCCCTGCCGATCATGCCAGTTTTTGGTTAATAAAGAATCTGGTTCCTTAAGATATCTCGGTAGAGTACCCTTTTTAGAATCTAGATCTTTCGGCACATCTTCAAATTCCAGGGAATGCCAAAGCTCCTCATCCATTGAAATATTTTTTGCGTTGGAAAATTGTTGCCTTATTGATGTCATCTTTGCTTCAGTTGTGCTTGAATTTTCATTTTTCTGTGGAACCAACAGGTTGCATTGTTTTTCCTTCTTCGGTATCTGCACTCCAAACACATCCTTAAATTCTTGCTGCTTCCCAATTTTTATCCGAGACATACGGCTTTTATAGCATGAGTGCTTCTCGAGCAAACCTATAGAAGCAGATTTTCGCAGATAATCCTCAGATAGCACTCTTTGTTGTTTATGAATGGGCTGCTGTGCTGGCAGTTCATCCAGACCCATTAATCTTGCAATAACACTTGGTGTGTGGTGGTTGGTTTCCATACCTACTGACAATTCTTCAGCTATCATAAAATAAAATCACTTAAATCATGGCACTGTCCAGAAAAAACAAATACATTTGCATTGTCAGACATTACATTATGACAGAAAATAATTCTCATATCAGAAAAGAGAGCTATCTTCTAGTTATTTTAAATATAGGTGACAGAAATGCTTGTAGCACTCCATCACAGATTTTCACCAGTGCAGGTACAGCCACTTGAGTGGCTTGTAATGCAATGAAAAAACATGCTGCTTCACGAAATTAAGCACAACAGAAAATAGCCGCTTACCTTGTCTTCCTTAGAATCACAATCACTCCTGCAAGAGCAAGACTTTGATTCCAAATTTGAAGCCTATCTATTTTCTTGAGTCTCCCTCTTCCCAGAAAATGAATCTACCATATTTAGATGAACAGTCAATGAGGACGCTTATGAAAATAAATACACTCATAGACAGCAGTGAACCTGAACAAACACTAAGAAAATAAACCATTAGTGGAAGATTGTGCGAAACCAGAATTTATTCCCATCATTCTACATTGAAAATATGAAGATATCTGTTAAATCAATTTCCATATTCTTTGAAGGGAAAAAGAAGAAGCATCACAGAAGTATGACTAAAAGAGAACAATAAATAACAGGAATTTGTATTATTTCATAGAAGTAATATTCAAGCAAAATAGAGAAGTGCTATGGCAAATAGATAAAAGCCCTCACTCGATAGGCTTCAAAGCTGAACTCTTAAGCCAGTGAACAAATGATGTATTCAAATTTCAGCCATACTTATTACATAGGAACTCATGCTTGAAACACCATGTCTAAAACATTTCCACCATATCCACTTGAAAGTGAAAAACAAAAGCAAAATAATTTTGCAGGAGAATCAGAATCAAAAGCATAAAAATCAATTAACTTAACATGACATATATATATATATAATCAAATGATCAGAACAGTTAAAAGGAAAGGTTGAAGCAGACCAGAACCACTATCATCTGAATTAACAAAAATGGAACATACAAACAGTAAAAAGCTCAACCCACAGCTCAGCCATCATACTAAACAACAGATACAATAATTACATTCAAATAAGTTCAATTCAAAACCAAACACAATCATTCCATTACCACTATAACTAAACAAAAAACATAATACTTAAACCAAATTGATTCCATTACATCAATACATATCAATTTCATCCAACAAACAGGAACACCCAAAACCTCGAAAATCCACACAATCATTTTGAATTTAACATAACCCAATAAGAATAAATATATAAAAAAAAAAACCCAAAAAATAATACAAAATCTGACCTCCTCTGAGAGCTCCTCTTCATATTGAAAATAGTTTTTTTCACATCAATTTGCTCATAAGGACGCGATTGGAATTGGCCCATCAAACTCTATCAACTGTCGATGACATATATATAGCTGATCAAGTAGTATCAAGAACATATTGAAATTCAGACAAAGATAGGCCACGCCTCCAACATAGTAGGGAGAGCAGAATCCTAGGAAATCTTTATGGGTGATAAATTCTTGGATTTTGGAATATATGGCCTCGAAAATCGTAAATGAAACGGAATAGGAGTATTGGGTTTTGATGATATGTAGTCGTCCTCTTCGTGATCAGAAATGATGGGGATTTGGGTTTGAATTACTGTAGGCGCCGACCAACATTAATGTGGTCAACGCATGTGTTTCGCCATAGTTTGGACAGAGTTGGGTCAAAGAGAATGGGCATGCCCAATCAGGGTTTTAGCAGAAAAATATGCCGCCAAAGTATAGTCATAACAACACTCCACTTATAAAGGACAATACCCATACCTAGTGAAACAAACTTCCGTCATTGTAGTGTTTGAAGAACAAGGCCTAGGGGGCCATAGCTCCCTCTACTTTTTCAAAAATCTCGCTCTCTTTTTTTTTTTTTTACATGTTAGGATCTATTTCGATTAATTTTCTTTTGATTCAGTCAAAGTTAAATCTTTCATAATAAGATTAAAAAATTTATAAAGGATAAATCTCTCATAATTTAATCCCAAAAAATTATGAAGATTCGTATACAAAACATCTAAGTTTTCAATTCATCACTGTTACTATTTGATCTACCCCAAAAAATTTATAACTTGTTCCTCATAAATCTCTATACCACCTCATAAATTTTACAAATTCTATGTTTTCTCGTGAATTTTAAAAATCATTATATATAGATATTTCATCTATTATATTCAAGAAGACTAATGAATTGATATTTAATACATAAATAGGGGGATGCAATCTAGGGATGAGTGATGTTCTTACAAGTGAATATATTAGATGGAGAAGTATCATGATTAATGCTCAGTTTGGTAAGAATGATGGAAAGTAGGAATAATACACTTTTTATCCTTCAAGGAAGGAAAGTAGGAATGATTCACTTTCTTTCCATTGTGTTTGGTTGGATGGATGGAAAATAAAAAATGACTATTTTTTTTTTGACTAAGATTTGGGGTGATAATTGAGTCGTATCATGTTAAATTCGTATTGAGTCATTACGAGTTTGTATCGAACATTAGTCACACCTAACTCAATTCATTTAACTAATTGTGTCGTGTCGAGTTACGAATTGACATGTTTATTTTCGCGTCGCGTTCGTGTTCGAATTAATCAAATTTGTGTTATAAAATCCGTGTCGAGTTTGAGTCGTGTCATCGTGTTAGTTAAAAATTTTCACCCCTAATTAAGATTGAAAAAATATTTTTTAATTTTTAATTTTTAATTTTAAATATATATATACTGT
>CM042201.1:15024429-15045185 GCA_023539305.1 Ilex asprella
TAAATACATATTTTATCATTGTATTTTTATATGAAATTAATGTATACATAATATATGTATATATAAAAAGATATATAGACAAATAAGATATATCTTAACACAAATAATTAATTTTTCATTCACTTTTCGTCCGATTTTGGAGGGATTGATTTTGGTGGGTTGGAAGGAAAGTTAATCCATCCACTTTCCAATCCTTCTAACTTTCCTTCTTTACTAAACATGATGTTTTATTTATCCCTCCAACTTTTCATCCTTCCAACTTCCATCCTTCCACTTTTCCATCATACCAAACGGAGCATAAATTTTTTTTAAAAAAAAACTATGCAATTTTATAAAGATGAATTGTATAAAAAGTAATGTTTCAATTTATGACACACTTTTTTATAAAATTTTTATGATGGTAAGACTAATTAATGAATTTTGTGATCTAAAATAATTTTTATTGCGTCGCTACAAATTTATCTAGAAAAATAAAATTCTTACAATATTATTGTTTAGCCCCCCTCGTGATTGAATTCTGGTTCTATCCTTGCTTGGAATAAATCATGGTCAATTATAAATATTATAATCGATCATGAATACTATCTAATTAGTTGTAGTTATACCTTTAAAAAGTATAATTTAATCTTTACAAGTTATAATTTTACATTTAAATGTTATAACTTGTATCGTCGATTATAACATTTTAGACTCAATCATGTCTTTTGTAATTATAATTTTATGCCTTCAAAAATTATAATTTAACAATTTAAATTTTCACCCGATACTAACTTTTAAAATTTGACTACGGTACAGAAGAAAAAATTTTGGTGTCGTACCATCAACTGTTTCTATTTTAATAAGTGTGTTTACATTTTTTGTGGGTCATTTACAATAAAAAAAATTTATTATTTTAGTAGTATTTTTATCACTATTGTGAGTATTTTTACCACTTTTTTCGGTACAAACAAAATTCTCATTTTTCTGGGTGATTTACCACAGTTGTGAATATTTTTATTACTGTTGTGATAATTATTATTATCAATTTTTGAATATTATAATAGTTGTAAAAATATCTATAACATCTATATAATAAAACAAGAGTATGTTTGAATTTTATCTCAGTCATATTTTTCTCCTCAAAACTATCATCAATCACTTACCTCACCAATCATTTATTTGTCAGACTCAAGCGTCAAATCATATCACTCATTTTTATCACATATTTAATTATTTATATATTTAATAAATTATTAGTTAATATATTTTAAAAAAAATTAATATAGTGAGATCGATTTTTTGAACGCTCGAATTTTATATTTATCGTGTCTTCAGACACGGATTATAACTAGTATGTAATAAAACAAGTACAAATGTTATAAATAGAGGTATGATACGGAAAAAAAAAATTCTATGGTACCATAGTCAACTCTCCGATTTTAATACCAATTTGACGTTGGAAATAAGTGAGTGCAAAGTACGAAATAGGACTATGATGGTTACTACTTACCTTTTCACTATATTTGGCACTACATAGAATATTCCGTCGCTTCCGATGTAACATTCGCGCCAAAATTCATGTTTCACGTGACAAGAATGGAAGAGTAGGGGTGGCTCAATCGGATTGGGAGGTCAGCTGTTTTTCTTTTTTTTTTTTTTTGTTGGGAATGGAAAAGTAGTTCAAGCTATTGAATTTGTCATCTTGAATGCATCTTAGATTTGAATTTAATCTAATGTTTTTTAGTAGGAATGATGAAAATAAAAAGAGATAAAAAGTAGAAGAAATAATTTTTTTATAGGAAAGTATGAATTATAAATTTTTTTTACTTTGTGTTTGGTAAGATGGATAAAAAATAAAAATAATTATTATTTTTTTTGTTTGATAAGATGGAAAAATATTTTTAATTTTTTTAAAAAAAATATAAATACATATTTTATCACTGTATTTACATATGAAATTAATATATACATAATATATGTATATATCAAATGATATATATATATACAAATAAGATACATTTCAATATAAATAATTAATTTTTTATCTAATTTTGAAGAAATCGATTTTGGTGAGTTGGAAGGAAAGCTTATTCATCCACTTTTTCATCTTTCATATTTTCCTTCCTTACCAAATATGATGTTTTATCTATCTCTTCAACTTTTCATCCTTTCAATTTTCTATCCTTTCATTTTCCCATCACACCAAATGGAACATAAACATTCAACTTAATTACTATTAATGCTCGAATTGTTAATTTTGGGTTTGAATCTGAATTCAATTACTAGAGTTTAATTTTTTAGATTGAAATTAAGATTAAGTCGGGTATGATTCTTTGGTTTTATAAATCAGACTGAGAATTCAAATTCAAATTTAATTTAGTCATGAAAAAATTCAAGACTTCAGTCCAATTCTAGTTTAAAATTAAATAACTATGACTCGTTTGATTGTCATATTAGAGAAGTGTACTAAAGAGTTATATAGGATTAAATTAATTTAATCCTGATTTATACGACATTTGGATGCCAAAAGTCACTCAATATTATGTATAAGGGGCCGACGAAATGGATGCACTGGCGATTGGCACATAGGGGAGTGATTGCCCAAGTTTCTCGGGTCGCCAATGCCAACACCTATTGCTACTCCTAGTACATCTATTACAACTATGACTAAAAGTTCTATTTTTTTTTAGAGCATCGGTGCGTATCCTTCATTCTACTTCGAAAAAGGTTACACAGTCACTTAACTCGACGTTAGGAAAATCAAGGGAGATCATCATACCTACATAAAAAATATGTTGTTTGCTAACTTTTTAAGGTCTAACCTTTCACTTCCCTACTGAAAAAAGGGACAAAGTTGTTTTGCATCCAATTGGGTGTTCATAATATGGAGTAAGAGAATTCGAACTTTTGCATGCTGGTACCAAAAATCGGTGCCTTAACACTTAGTTATACTCCATACGACTTGTTTTGGACAGTAGAATGGGGAGAGAGGCAAGGGATAAACAAAGCTCGAAGAACGAGGAGAGTCGTGCAAGGACGAAGAACGAGGAGAGTCGTGCAAGGACGCAGGGATATAACAAGTAAGCAACAACTAAATTATCTTTTCTTTACCGTATTGAGACTTACTTTCCTACTCCTGCTCCAATCGAATCCAAGAGGACCGATGCCCGATTCCCCGACCCATTACTCATTCCTTCCCGACTCAATAGGGATTGCAATCTCGAGAAAGAGAGAGAGCAACGATTGACCTCCATTAATAGGTAGATGGGGTGGGCTATGATGGAATTTACTTGTGTCTTTGTTGTTTGACAAGTCTACCTTTGACCCATTTGTATCTGTGTCTTCTTCTAGGTCGGCTAACCCTGGTCTTTTTCGAGTTTATGATATTCCCTGCTTAAGATCGATTGAAACGCTTAGAGCAATTGTAAAGTTTGTCATAGACCGAAAAAACCTATACAAGAGATAATAGACAATTAATACCCTTTAATAAACCATATTTCCTATTGCTAACTTGGGTCCAACCATCACTCCAGGATTGTTAACCACCTTCTTTGCATTCTCTGACTAGCTTGGCTGCCCAGATAGCGAGTAAATATTGAATACAATGGTCGTACCATGTTACAATTGATGACATGGTATCACCAACCAATAATAAAGTTATTTGCTAACATGTCTGGTTAGTTATTAATTTTTGTGGGGTCTATGTGCTTATTTGTTTTATTATTATTAGTTGGTGATATCACATCACCTTACCACGCCGTTGTAATGAATATTTTCTCCCAGATAGCAAACGGTCTAGTATAGCCTTCTGCGTATTTCTCGAAAAAACCTATTGACTTGGGTTTCCAAAAAACAACTCACTTTTTCTAGGTCTAGTGCCAAAGCAGAGTACAAGGCACTAGACTTGCTAAATCAATTACGTATGCCAAGCGTATATTTTTAATATCATAAATTGGTACTATTAAACTAAGAGTAATATTATTTAAATTTAACAATTTGACCTAATAGTCACAATAAATTAAATCTTAATTGCATTGCTCTTTAAGCTAATTTCAATTCCACTTGGAAGATTGTATTAGAATCTAGTTTAAAAGTATTATATTGTTATTTTGCCGTCTTATCCCCAAAATTATCAACGTCTCTTCCCACATCAACCTTCTTCATTAGTCCACGTCTTTTCTTTAAAGTCCACTTTTGTGCTCCACGAAATTCTCTTCCCTTCATTCGGTGGAGATCCATCCCCCCACCTTTATCCACCATCAACCAATTAAGGTGATTTATTTATTTATTTTTTATCATTGATTGTTTAAGTCTACTACATATTTCTAATTGTACAAATTCAAGTAAAAAAATTAGACTAGATCAAATTAAGGGTATTTTGGTCAATATGATACTAATACCACGAGATTCGTAAATTGAAACAAAGGTAAGATTATACAAGATAACAACTATAAAGATCTTAATCCGATGTCGTACAAAACTCAAGATATAATTAAAAAATAGGGTAAATTATATTGACACCACTTGACATTTAGCTTTATTACACGGACATCCCTTCACATTTTCAAAATTACAATGAGACCCCATAAATAAACACCTTTAATGGCACAAATAAAAAGACCATTTTACCCTCACATTAACTACCCACCAAGTCCAAGATCCAAGACCCAATAGCCTTCCTCCCATCCCCTAAAAGCTGACCCCTCACCCCCAAAACTCTCTCTCTCAGACGACGAATCAAACCCCAACAACTCTCTCTCTCTCTCTCACACACACACAATGAATTAAAGCTCTCAATGACTCTCTCTCACGACGAATCAAAGCCCCATCGACTCTCTTTCTCTATCTCTCACGATGAATCAAAGCCTTACCGACTGTTTCTCTCTCTTTCATCAGCACCCACCACCGCCAAAAAAACACACAGATCCATCAACACTATCGCCATCCATCAACAAATCCTGGTGTTTGCAAGTGGATTTTGAAACCCTAAGCTTTGTGATGTAGTGGTGTTGGTTGATGATGGGTTTGATCCAAGTGATGGTTTCAATGGTAGTGGAGGCAGATGGGGGTTTCAATGGGTTGTGGTTTTAGTCTCTCTTCTCTCTATCTCTCTTTGTGTGCTGCTAGTGGTGGTGGGTCTAACTGGGTTTGAAAATTTTTGTGGGTTTAGGTGGTGGAACTGGTGGTGATAAGTGGTAGAAGTAAGAATTTATGTTTGGAAGAATTTATGCAATCAAAGAGAGAAAGACAGATGAGGAGAAGGAGATGGTGGTGGTGGTGATTTTCGGTAGAGTATGGTGCTGGTTTTTGTGGTGTGGAGGTGGCAGTAGGTGGTGTTTAATTGTGATGGTGTTAATGGTGAATTTTGGGCAATTGCATTGATAAAATGAAATTTATGGTCAACCATAACTTTGAGGGTTAATGATGTATTTGGTATTAAGGAATTCAAATGGTCGCCTGGTTCTGGATGTAGCTATTCATGTTGATTCTTTATTTCTTAGTAATTAAATGATGTAAAAAGAGTATTGATTTGTTGTATTGTTTTGAAGGATTAAAGCCATGAAAGACTTAAATCCTCTTTGCCTCTTGTAATTCGGTGTTTCACTTTATAAAATCTTTTTTTTATATATATAAAAAAATGATGTATTCAGGGCAAATGGATTGATAAACAGAATTTACATTAATATATTATTTAATAAAAAAATTCTAACATTTAACTTATTAATTATATAAATTATGAAATTCATAATTTAATTGAAAATTTTTTAGTTTATATATGAAATATAAAATAGAGAAATGATTAATGAGAGATGGGATAAATTTTTAAGGTAAGAATAATAAATATTTGGACGGTATATTTAGTATTTCAAGAGTTATTATTAATGAAGTCAACTTTGACTATGAACTATTCTAACGTCCGTTAGTTGGAAGGGGTGTGGATGTTATAAGTTTTAAAAGTCAAGGGCTCTCATTGTAATTTTGGAAATGTTAGGGGGTGTCCATGTAATAAAGCCAAATATCATGGGGTATCAATGTAATTTATCCTACAAAATATTTTTAATTTTTATTTAATTTATATTTTATCCACCTATACAAGATTTCTAATCCAATATTTTTTTTTTTACAAATAGGACAACAAAACGAGCAAGTTGCTCCTATCAGAAAATATTAATGGTTAATACCTGATTCCTAATTGTTGTTTGTATCCAATGTTTATCTAATTTTATTTACTGTTTGGACATAGATGATTGGATCAATTACTCCTATTAGAAAATATTAAAGGTATTTATTAATTTAATAATTCGCTATTAATTTAGTAATTACAATTTTTAATGATAATTGCTTAGTGTGGCTGTATAATAAACCTTTTTGACCCGATACCGTGAAAGAGCCTGGGCCTGTGGTTCATGACTCGTGGGCTAGTCTGGACTTGGACGCTGTGTTTTCTCAATCTAACGATGCATCAAAAAGGCCACATCGATTACATTTCATATCGCTTTACGGTGTCTATTTGTAAGTTTTGTTCAGTTTTTGATTTTTTTTTATGAATTATAATTTGAGATTTTGGAACTTGTGGATTTGTCGTTTGTCGAGTCGAGCTTGAACAAAAATTTAAGCTTGGTATCCAAGTTCAAGTCGAGCTTGAGCAGCCTCATTCATCGCTTGGTAAAGACAGAGATTAGCTGTAAAACAAGATGTTTTGAATCTAAAATTTGGCAAACTATCTTAGATCAGACATATTAAATTTATTCCTCATAAACTTTATAGTTCTGACCAGGGACAAAGCAAAAAAATCGTGTCAGGGTGAGCACAAATATTTTAATAAATTAAATATATTTTTTTCTTACAATCTATAGAAATAAGATAATAATTTATATTTAATTACATCACAATTAATACTAAAAAGTTCATTAAACACAATAGACCAAAAATTAGTAAACCTAGTATATACAAACGACAATAATAAAAAAAGAGTAATTATATCATTTTACAAAAATATAAACTAATTAAAATTGACTCCGGTGAATTTTCATCATTGAAAACCATTTCATAACAACTTTATTATTTTTTTTATATACCCAATTATGTTATTCCTTCAGTATTTATCACTTATTCGATTATGTAGTTCAATGTGTAATCTATAATGTCTACCATAATTAGTAAAATATATGTCAAAATCACAAGTAAACTATCTAATATATATATATATATATATATATATATATATTGTCTTTTCTAGTTTTGGAAAGTATAAAATGATTTTAGAATATTCAAAATTTATCTAGATATGTACATAATATGTCTTATTTGCATTGTTTTCCCCTTGCTAACGTTCACATTTTTTAAATACTTAAATAATGCAAAATAGACACCGAAATGATAAAAATGTCAGTTAAATTATTTTTTTAAATAGTGAAATTTTTATGTTGTTGATTTGGTTTAATTGCAACATAAGAATATTTTTTTTAGCATTCGAGAAGTCATAATAGCAGATAATTTAAATTAATTGTCCTTGTAATTACAAGCAGATTCGCTGGATAATGTTAATTCAGTTGAATTTTTTTTTCTATTTTTTTGGAAATTTGATTTGTGAACTAGACAACCTATTCATTAGATTTCACTCATTGGAAAGAAAAACTGCCATGAACAAATATATGGTAGGATAATTTTGTAATGGTGTTAATTTAAGTTCATAAGAATTTTCAGATTGCATTAATGTGATATAATTTTTTCATTTCAATCCTTGTGCTTCTTTTATTTAAGACATTCTTGGATGCCCCATTTGCTTGACAATTTTTTGTGTTAAAAATGCTTTCAGACACGAGTAATAACTAATACAAATATATAATATATATACATAACATAAGTAATAAAAAAAATTTGAGACTCAAGGCAGTAGGAGAGGCTCCTATGGCACTCAATGGCAAAGAAGAGATGTCAAAACAAAATGATAGTATACTACTCATGCAATTTGGAGCTAAGTGAATGAGTGAGATGTGTTGATATTCCCACTATGATAAAAGTAGAGGCATGGTATCCCCCGACAATCTTGATGCCCCTTCCCTTTGAACCGATTCTCCCACCAAAAAAAAGAAAAGTTATAAGAAAAGTTGATAGTGAGATGACTTTTCCAGTCTTAATATTCACCATTTGTTTCAGCAAACATTATTTAGAGAAAACAAAGGGTGTATGTGATGAGAAAATATTGAATGTAACGGTGATACGATATCATCAATTTTATATAGTTTTATTAATCAGTGATAGATTACTAAATGAATTTAGTGGTAGATTTGTCAATGGATCTGGTTTGAATCAAATTTTAATTGATCTGAATTCGAATTCGATTTCAAAAGTCCAAATCAAATCCAACGGAATTTATTTTCGTGATTAATATCTGAATCCGTTAACAATCCGAAGTCTGACCTAAAAATTTGATCTGATTCGAATAACTTAATTAACTAAGTTTTAACAAATTATACCTAAATTTTAATTAAATTTCTTTAAATAACGAGTTAATTTTTTAATATTTATATAAAAATATATAAATAGTTCAAATCGGATATAGGTATATCCAAATCCAAATATGTGAACTATAAGATATCAGATTTGAATTCAAATTATTGATAAAAAATAACAATTCATATTTGGCTAATCGAATTCGAATTTCAATTAAGATCAGATGCAAATAAAAAATTCGATCCATTAACAAGCCTACTTAATAAACTCCGTTGTTTTAACAACTTCCAATAACTACCTTGTCTAAAAATTGTCATATTATAATAGTAAGATTCACCAATCATATTTCTTATTTTATAATTGATCGGTAACACTACGTAACATTGATGATATGATGCCACTACTACATCCAATATTACCCGTTCCAATTAGAAAAATATACATAGACAAAATGACCCTCACTATTTTCATAACTACTAATAACCATAACATCTAATCATCAACATATAAGATTGGTTGCATCCACTTTGCATACTTGCAATTTTTTTAATTGAATGGTGACACTATGCGAGTCGCATGATGCGACAGTGACTATGTAGTGTCATCATTGTATTGAATATTTTCTCGTGGCGGTGGGTCTCTATTTAGATAGTCCACAACTTTATATTATTGATAGAAATTAAACGAAATTGTATTTTTTGGAAAACCTATACTATATCCACTAATTATTGTCCAAAAACCGCATAAAAAATCAATTCATTGGAGAAGGGCTCAACAAAACTCATTCCAAATTGACTTATTAATTCAAATAAGCTTAGATAGAAGCCACGTTGCCTAACTTAGGTGTAATATGAGCATGGCCACAATTCAGTCTAAGTTCATTTTCATGACCAGGTAAGTTCCAGTTATATTAAGATTTCTCTCATTTAAATTGAGATTCATTAAGGAGATTATGAATTTAAGATTCATTTATTGCAGAACAACATAAGCTTTATAATTATCCTTGTTATTCTCCATTTTTTTGGGGTTTTTTAAAGAAAGAAACTCAAAAAAATTGTAAATCAAATGTATATCATCTTTTTTATGAGTGACTTTCATCAATTTTTTCAGTGGAATCCACTCATCCCACATTCATCGAAGGAATGACATGTATTTGAGTTTTAACTTTTGAATTTTATTTGATTTATGTTGCATTTTCTTTTTTAAAGTAATGTTCGACTGACCCAAAAAAAAAAAAAAAGACCAACTTATGTGACATTATCATAATGATGTTGTTGGTCTTATTTTTATAGTGAAAGTCTACTATACCTGAGAAAAAAATTGGTATCGTTCTACCGATTATCACTTTTTTATGGTAAAGTTTTTGAAGAGAGAACTTATAACTGTTCAAGATTCACAGATATTCATTATCGATCATGAACTTTTGATATCGATTTCAATATTTCATGATCGATTATAATTTTTAAAATTATAACTTACACCTTGAAAAGTTATAATTTAGCATTAAAAAATTATAATTTTTGGTACAATAGCATCGATGGTACCATAGCGGTTCTCATTTTTACATATTTTAATTTTAATTTTTCTTATGATCAAACTCAAAAGAAGACAAGACCAAGTTTGAAAGAACTTGAAAAGAAGAAATATTCTTTCACTGATGATGAAGTGTCAAATATTTTTTATCAACTACTCGAGTTAAAACTTATCAAGCTTCCAACACCCAAGCGGCCAGAAGAATCGGGAATAGTTGATAATCCGAAGTATTGTAAATATCATTGGATTATTAGTCATCCCCTTAAAAGATGTTTTATCTTGAAGAAAGAGATTCTTCGTTTATTAAATGACAAGAAAATTAAGCTCGATTGTAGCGAAGAAATGGTAGCTATAAATGTGACAATGGTCACTTTTGGGTCCTTCGACCCTATACCAATTCCAAACAAAGGAGCACAATCATCACCTCTGATACATCCTGAAGAGCCATCACAACTGTTGAATTCTTCTATCTCTGCAAAAGAGATACCGTCAATTGAAAGTAAGGAACTTATTGTTACTCTTCTTGAAGGAGCTGTGCAAATACAATTAATTGTTGATGATGAGATAACAACGGTGTATGCATACCTAGGTATGCCAAGGCATAAAAACCCCAACATTCCAACGTTGTATGAACTCATGACAGATGATCTAGATGTTTGGGCATCATCATCTGAATCAGAAGAGGAGATCGGGGATGATTGGTCAACCTTTGTCAGCAAAAAGGATAAATACCGAACCTCGATTACAAACACAAAGTCATCTAATTTACTAGGCGACTCAGATTTTATGTTGGGAGCACCTATTTTGGATCTCAAATCAAGTGGGTGGCCTCCTTTGGATGATTTTGTGGCTAATGAAGAAGATTTGGGAGAATGGACTTTGGTAAAACCTCGTAGAGTCCGTAAGCTACAACATTCATCTCCTCCAACTAATAAGCCAAAACATCCCAAAACAAAGAGGGGATCTCATTCTTGCCAAAATCAAAGACATGGAGGAAAAAGAAGAGTGTCTTCCCAGCTGACAATCATTGATGATAAAGACTATAAGTTATGTTCTCGCACACTTGTAACATTGATGAAATATTTTTCCAAGCAATTCTTTACAAGGGATTTAATGACATCTTATGTGATCAGTGCTTGTGAAGAAAAATGCATAACTGATGTTAAAGTTTATTTAATTTGGGCCTATGGAATTTTAGTCCATTTTAATTTAATTTCAACAAGCCTGCTTAATTGTATTGGGCTTGTATTATTTAGGTTATGGAATTTAGGCCTAGTTTAATTTTGACAAGCCTCATTACTTAGATTTGGACTTGTGTTATTTAAGTTATAGAATTTAGGTCCAACCCAATTTTATTTATCTAATTAATTTGAGTTCAATTATAGACATTAATTTGTTAAATTTTTTAATGTCTACAGATGGTTTTACCAAATTATTTAGTCTCTCCTTTTTGGTCGATGTACCATTTTTTTTATGACAATATTCTTTTTATTTGGTTGAAAACTATATTTCTAGTATATGTGAAGTGGGTGCACAAATGGTCCTGGCACAATCAGTGGAAAGGTGATGTAAACTTTATTGATGCATTGTCATTTTAGCTAGAACCTCCTTTAACATAAAAAAACAAATGAAAAATAAGTGATGAAATAAAAGAAAAAACTTTTGGGTAAGTTTTCTTTCATCATGGTTGTTCATAGAATAACAAAAAAACTTTTGGGTAATTTTTCTTTCATCATGGTTGTTCATAGGCCTACAATGTTGGTTTCAAAAAATTATTGTTTTATTTGTGTCACCAAAAAAATTCATTTATAAGTCCAATCTGTACTTATTGGATTAAGATTCACTCTAATAGTAATTCCATCAAGTAAACCTATCAACAAATAGAGTTTAGATTAAATTTAGATCGATTTAAAGTTGTATCCACATAAAAAGTTCATTTCTGAATCCAATTATTATTTTTTCACATATCATATTTAAATTCAAATTATTTTGACTTTATATTATATCAAAATCCTATTGGAAAAGTCCAAAATTTTATAATATGGCCTACATTTTCATGAAATTACATTTGAATTTTAACTAGTTTTGATCTTGTATTTATGCACTAGTTATTTCTCATGTCTGAAAGCACAAAGTAATAAAAAAAATAGTCAATAATAAACATATTTATAGTCACACTAAAAATTAAATTACAAAGATAGAGGAGAGAGAAAGAAATTTAAACACCTATTATAGTGGACATGGGCAATGGAAGTGGTGGTGGAAGATTGTGATAGTTTGTGGTGGGTGGTGAAAGTCGTGGGTGACAACAGTTTGGTGATCATGGTAACGGGGTTTTAGGTGAAGATGGTGGTAGTGGTAGCCGTGAGTGATGGCGGTGGTAATGGTCGGTGTTGGTGGTGGTGGGCGATGATGATGATAGTTGACAGTGGTGATGTATGGTGACAACGGTAGTAGGTTGCAGTGGTTGTCCGTGTTGGTGGTGGTGGGCGATGATGATGATAGTTGATAGTGGTGGTTTACGGTGACAACAGTAGTAGGTTGTAGTTGTGGGCGGTGATGATGGGGGGTGATGGGTGATGACATGTACTTTTAGGAGATAGTATGATGGGTGGTAGTGAATTGTTGGTAAGTGTGGTGGGATGGGTGATAGTAGGTGGTGGTTGTGGTGGGTGATGACGAGTGATGGTGATTGGTGTGGTGAGGATGCGTGACAGTGGTTGGTGGTGATGGTGGACGATGACGGGTGGTGATAGGTTATGGTAGTGGACGATGGTGGTGTGTTGACGATGGGCGATGGTGGGTGTGAGATTATGATTACAATGATAATAAATATAATAATGAGATGATGATGATGGTGAGTGAGCGGTGGTGGTGATAACAATCAATGGTGGGACAATGGGGGTGGTCAAGGTGGAGGTAGGGCAGCGGCATGACATTGGTGGTGGGGTAGCATCGACAATGGTGGGAAGATTACGATGACGATAATGATGGGGTGAAGGTAATGGTGATAGTGGTGATTATTGTGGACGGTGGTGGTGGTAGTGGTGGTGGTAGGGTGGTGACAGTGATGGTGGTAGTGAGGCAATAAGTGTGGTAGGGTGGCGGTGGTAGTAATGATGACGGTGGTAGTGATGGGGTGATGGTGTTGGTAGGTTAATTCCAAACACTATTTTTTTTAAAGTACTTATGAGAAGTTATAAATATTAAAAATACTTTTAAAAAATCACCTCAAACACACATTTAGATGCATATTTTCTCTATTAAATTTAGAGTGTTAATATTAACCGTCAGATTAATTTTAAAATAAAATTTAAAAAGATATCAATTACGAATAATAAAAATTATTTTATTATTCTTTTAAAAATTAAATTAAATTATATTTTATTATGTAGATATAATTTAGATTACATTATAATCAAATCATATCTTAAAACATTCAAATCTTATCTCTCAAAAGATTCCCGACGGACCTAAAAAATGTTGTCCTATTGACATAATCTAAATCTTCAACAAAATATTAAATATAACGGTAATATTATATTATTATTATTATTATTATTTTGGTAAGTATCATATTATCATTATTAGGTACACCATTAATAATGTGATATTACCACCAATAAATACACTTGTGTACCCATTTCACGAACTCTTATATCGTTCTCTTCTATCAAAGAGACCTCACCAGAATTCAGTATAGCCCATCTACCATCTACCAAAAACCATCAATGGCTGTGGAGCTTTGCGTTAAGGCTGCCGATGGTGCTCCTGATGTTCTTGGAGATTGTAATGTCTCTCTCTCTATATATATAAATATATGTGTGTGTGTGAACTTTTTCCATGGAGTTGTGTTTCCTGTGTCTAATGGTGAGAGCAATTTTGTGGGTGATGTAACGATTCTTATGTGACTCTATAGGCCCATTCTGCCAGAGGGTACTGCTGACCTTGGAAGTGAAGGAAGTTCCCTATACGATGCATCTGATCAATCTCAGCGATAAACCCCAATGGTAATTTAACGACAGACCTTTTTTTTTTTTTTTTTTCTGGAGTGTTTTTGTTTTTATAAAACATATTTTGTCTTTTGTATGATCTCACTTAAAGCTAGATGGATATCTGATTGTTTTCAATTGTTGTGGGGGTGAATTGTTTAGGTTTTTGGAGGTAAACCCAGAAGGCAAAGTCCCTGTAATCAAATTTGATGATAAATGGATATCTGATTCTGATGTGATCGTTGGCCTGATTGAAGAGAAGTACCCAACCCCTCCTCTCTCTCCTCCTCCCGAAGTCGCCTCTGTGTATGACTCTCTCTCTCTCTCTGTAAAAAGTTTGAAATATTTTTTAAGTGCTTGGATGGTGATTTTAGTTGTTTGTTGAGAAGTCATGGTTTAGAACCTTTTTTCAGTATTTTATGTTCTCCCTATTTGTTCAATCGTTGCCTGTAGCAAAAATTTAGGGAATGTTTGGATAGTTTTTGGAATTTGTTTTTATTCTCAAAATTTGGAAAAAAAAAAAAAAAAAGAAATTGGAGGTGCTGTGGAGAGCTTTAGATATCTGTTTTCCTAATTAAGGGTAAATAAAAAACTGAAATCTCTCGAGAACAGTACTGTTCTCCAATTAAATTGGTTTGATAATGTTTGGAAATGTCTTTGGCTTTATTACCTTATGCTATTTCTTTTGCTAATTGGTGTAGTATTATCATCCTTATCCTCTTTTTAGTTTGATTTTCGGCATTGCTCTATTGATCAGCTAGGAAGCACAAACACGGACATGTGCGTCGTATCTGATACGATACGGACACAACGATACCATAAAGTTCGAAAATATAGGAAACAGGTATGGCAGCAAGGATACAACTATTAAAATGATATAATATATTTTTAGGTAATAATAGAGTTATAATATATTAAAAATAAAACATATATTATATAATATTAATAATAAGACTTAACAAATATAAATTTTTGATTAATATTGAAATAGATTAAGATAAATATGTACTATTTTCATCAAACATTGTTGCATCCATTAAGATTCATAATATATAAGCTGCATAACAAAAAATATATTAAAAGAAATAGAAATCATACCCTTTTTAATAGTTAACGGTTATTTTTTTCAAAAAAAAAAAAATTGTGCCTCGTGTGCGACTGAGTTCACTATTCAGGCATTTCTAGCCGTATCCGACATGTATCCAACACTGCCATGGCACCCCTAGCAGAAGTTTCATCATTTCGCATCATTAGCTGAATCAATTCTTATACATTATGCATTTGGATCTATCTGTCCTCCTTCTTTGTGCCTTTCATAGTTGCATATGTAACAATTGATTGTTTGTTGCATATGCCTCTTTTTAATTTGATTTTTGGCCCCGAATAATGTAACAATTGATTGTTGTTGCTATCGCTGATCACTTGATCTGTGTTTGGAGTTGTCTTGTACTAACTATTTGTGCTCCTGCTTCTTTGAGATTGTAGGGGGTCCAAAATATTCATTTCTTTCATCAAGTTCTTGAAGAGCAAGGATCCGAATGATGGTACAGAGCAGACTTTGCTTGATGAATTGAAGGCCTTGGATGAGCATCTAAAGGCACATGTATGTGTCTCGTGTTTTAAATTACTACTGCACCCTCAATAAGCCGTTGGCCGTTATGTTTTATTAGTTAGTGAATGTATATTCAGGGACCATATATCAGTGGGGAAAACTTTACTGCTGTTGATTTGAGCTTGGCACCTAAGCTCTACCATCTGGAGGTGGCTCTTGGACATTTCAAGGGCTGGGCTGTCCCTGAAAGCTTGACTCATGTGGTTAGTTACATGAAGGTATCTAGCTTTTTTCTTCTCATTGCAAATCTGGTTTTCTTTTTTCGTTTTTTTCAGGGAAACCTTTCACCGGATCCAATTTTAATATGTAAGATGTTCATTCTAATTAGGGCAGAATTGTGAGACTTATGTTTTGGAAGCTGTAGTTCGGGGTGCTAGTACCATCGTGACTTCTGGCCTGGTATAAGCAGTTAATATAAAGTGGTTTTTCTGTAGAATATAATTTCCCATTTGCGGGTACCTACTTTGGTATGAAGAACATGGAAAGAAGGAAAGAAAAGAGGCCCATGGTTTGCTTACTGTATCCATAGATACATGCAGTTTTGCTATCTCTGGAGTGAGATATCTTGGATTATGAGAGTAGCAGGGAAATGAATTTTCTCTGGGAGTTTTTTGCTACTTAATGTGTTTGGCTGAACACTTGGTGTCACCTGCTAGAGATTTGTTACGCGAGTGACCTTAGCTGCCAGGAAATAGATTAACTGAGGTTGCACTATGAAGGAATTAACAAATTGTGGCATACGTAGTCTCTTAGCTGCTGAAGCACATTTGATTGCTCTAGATTCATGCATTTATATATGTCTTTGCCGTTGCTATTGTAAGGAAAGGCATCTATGAATTGTAAACATTATCAGATAGGGAATCTCCTTGTGGGAACTGTTGACATAGTCCTTGAAAAATTAATGTTAATAATATTTAGCTCGTTAACACCACTATTCTCAGGGTTTCAAATTTTAAATACTTGAGGAAGAGTGTGTTGTAGGGAAAGCAATGCAGTTCAGCAGTTGGATGTATCTATTGATTCAAGATAACTTGCATTAAGTGTTTAACAGATTCATTTACCAAGTGATATCTTCCTTGAGGCCCTTCCTTCGAAATATCAACTATCTGTAGAATTTATGTGCGTATAATTATCCAGTTTTAAATGTACTTTGGGAAATTTGAGTAAAGAAAGCATTAAGTTTGATCCCCATTAATGGCGGTCTAAGAGGGGTAGATCAGGTACAAACCTAATTCCCAATATTTAGATGCTATTTCCAATTATAATTTGCAAGATTGTGATACTGTGGTTAGTTGCTAAGGCACAGTGCCTAGGAATAATTGAGATTTTGATGGCTTTTGGGGAATTAGTTTGGCTAAGCCATCCATTTTAGTGCTTTGGATCTAGTTTTAGACAATCTAAACTTAACAAGTTCTGTTCTCGGCTTGGTTTCTCAAATGACATTAATTGGTCTTTTTGTCAGGTGTGTCCTATATACCTACTCAGAGATTGTAATAATGTGCACAATACTGTTAAAACGTCATCTAAAATGCCTGTGGCCCATGCTTTGCATTGTAATCTTTGTTGCTCTTCCGTAATGATAGATTGATAGTCAATGGTTGGTACTAGGTTAGAGATGTACAAGGCCTTATTACAATTGTTATGCTACATCAACCTTTTTTATCACTATTTTGGATAAGTGTTTTTCATAAATGGAAATATGGTGTTAATTACTGCCCCTAATTTATGGTACAGTTTCACAGGGAAAGAGAAAGAAAAAACTTATGGTAACAGTTTTCCTTGCTTATTGTCAATATGTTGTTTTGTAATCAGAAACTAGGCAGACGGATTATTTCCCTCCTTATCTTAAGTCATGAACCACTTGAAAGTTAATGCCAAAAAATTAACATTCCATTTGGTTATGGGACTTAATGATTTATGCATATTACAGGTTTGAATGACAAATTCTCCGCAGGATTGTAAGAAGTAGAATCGTTCTAATTTTTTTCTGCTTCCCATCCTGTGAACTTGTGGTTCTAAAATTTGGTTCTAGACGGGAATTTGTGGATGATAACTCCCCATACTTGTGCATGACCAGCATATGAAAGAAGAAATGTGGCTTCATTTTTCTTTGTGCTATTTTACTCTTTGACTGTTTGGAATTGGAAAACTCTCTCTCCTCCTCTTCTCTCTCTCTCTCTCTCTCTCTGTGTGTGTGTGTGTATATTGTATTGAGTCAGAAAGTCTAAGGGTTTGTTCAGAATAGATGGGAAACGTAAGTTGTTAAGAGTTGTATAATTAAATTCTTGTGTCCTTATTTTGCAGCTACTTTTCTCTTGGGAGTTATTTGAGAAAACCAAAGCCCCAAAGGAGTATATGATTGCAGGATGGAAGCCCAAGGTTGAGGGATGAAGTTGTTCTAAACTCTAGTTTGCCTTCAACTTTCTGAGAGTTCAGAGAGAGACCTGTGCAGGATGCTTTGAGCAACAATTGAACAATGTTTGCTCATTTATGTCTAATAAAAGTATCTATCTTTCAGACTATTAGCTATGGCATTTGATTTTAGGTGGTGAGAGCAGTTATATGGCTTGTAGTACAATTCACCCTTTCATGGCTATTCTATAAATAGATTCTAGTTAAGTATTTGCTTGTTTGTGACAAAATTTCAGGAGTGATTTGGCAGTATAAGTATTGATGTAAGAACCCTTTTCTTTTTCACTGCTACTGTGATGACCTTGTCCTGCACCATGTCATGCATCGCTTTTTCACTGCTGCTGGATCTGGGGTCGATGCATTTTTAATCCTAGTTGTTGTCAAACATTAGAATGGTAATATACATCTATTTCATTCTCACCTTGATTTCATTCTCTTTACTTATTGTACGGATGATTCTTCTTGAGTTAATCACTGTAAGCAAAGATGTGTAACCATGTATGTTGCGTGCGATAGCGAGGCTTTTTCAAATGTGAATTGTGCAGCATTGGTCTTCAACTATGGCTTTTGGAAAGAGATGGTTAGCTGGAAGCCATTGCCCCTCTACTGAGCAAATAGTCAGGCAGAGAAGGCATTGAAACGGAGGGGTTCAAAAAACCAAACCAAGGTGAGAATCAGTGTGTTTGGGCTTGGCTAGCTCATTTGTGAAAAGTACATTGCCCATGACCCTGTTCTAGCTCGTGACAAGTTTCAGATATCTTGTTTATGGTCGGCTCAGGATTGTTTGTATATTTATATTTAGGATTAATTATAAAATATTCCCTTCAAGTATGGATTAAGTTGCAATAAATTCCCTCAGGTTTGAATTTCAACAAATTACCCCCTCAAAGTTTGTAAATTTTTCAATTAACTCAAATTGTTAGTTTCAACAATGAAAAATAATGAAAATTAAGTCACATGGTCTCAGATTTATTAAAAAGAGAAAATTAAATTGAATTGAATCTTTTTTCCTCGCGTCAAAAAATTTTCCTTTCTTTTTTCTTAGAACAAAATGATATGAAGGATGATCTCGTCTCTTTATAGAATTTGAGATTATATGATTTGCAAATAAATATTTTTTGTTGTTATTTGTCAATGTCAAACTTAACGGATTAATTTAATTTACAAATATTTAAACTTTGAGGGGGGTAAATTACAGATAAAAATGTCAATGAAAACGCATTATGATATAGAAGTATCAAATGAACATCTTTATAACTATCTTGAGAACGTGTATCGAAAGGTGTATTATTTTGAAAATCAGTATATCCCGTATCATAGCGTATCATTTTTTGTAAGATGTGTGTAGTTTTATAAAATATATTAAAATATATATATACCTATGACAAAATGCTTGCACTACAAAATTCTCACATCAAACAATTTAAAGAGACTATAAAGACCAAAACAAAAAAGTTTTAACAATCAAAGTATTGAAATTTCTAACATAATTCATCAATATCAAAATTTAAAAAGTTCTAATTCTAATATCTAAAGTAGCTTAAGGAGGACACTTAATCAAACTACTTGCTCATGCGATAAAATAAATAAAAAAGAAGACTTTTATTTCTTAAAAACTATAGATGGTTAAACAACATCGTTTTAATGCTTCGTGTTTGAAAATTTTATTTCTAAGTAAAAAGACATAGTTTTTTGGTTAAAATTTTTTAAAAAAATTGATATGTTATTTCTTTTATCGGACGACTCGTACTTATCATCTAGTATATCAGGGATATCGTATCATGTATCGCATAACACGATACAAATTAATACACTTTAACGATATGTATCATTTTTTCTTATATATCGTAATATATTGTATGTATTATATCACTTATTATATGATACTATCAAATATATTCTTAATCAAGCCATCAACAAAGGGCATATGCATCGGTATTTAAGTGCTCAGACTAATGTGTCAGCACCCCACTTTAGATTCCTACCTCCACTAACTGACAAGTACACACATACAATCATGATTATCTATAGCGAGAGTCTACGATACGGCCAAGAAAAAAAACGGTGCCGTACCACAAAAAATGAGTGATTGTGAATTTTTGGTCATTAAATATTATTTAAATGTGTGATTATAAATTTTTTGTTATTAAATATTACTCATTAAAAGTGATAATTTTACCTATAAATATAATTACATTACCTTAGAGGGTCGTAAACTCACCTCAAAAGATTGTAACATCACCTCACATCTAGAGTTAATACTTTTATCTTTAATGCTTATAACATAATCTTAAATAGTTATAATTTTATATCTAAATGTAATAATTTTATCATAAATAGTTATAATCTCAAATCAAAAAATTATAATCCAACATCTAAATGTGGTAATATTATCTATATAGAATGTAATTTATCCTCAAATAATTATAAAATTATTTTCAAATATAATAATTTTACTTTTAATTGCTGTAATCTTACCTAAAAAGTTTGCACCTTACCTTTAAATGTGATAACTTTATCTCAAGAGTAATAACTTTGTCTTTATAAATAGTAACATTGCATTTAATAGTCATGATCGGTCATGATTATTTAGGATTGATCTCAATGCCAATTTTTTTTTTTTTTTTTTTGCGGTTTTACTCAATTAAGATCGATCATGATTATATGAGATCGATCTGAATGCATTTGATGGTCCAAAAATTGAGACCAAACTAAATTTCTAGTGGTTCCAATAAAATAGCATCGATCATGATTAGCCAAACTTTTTTTTT
>CM042201.1:15045585-15101685 GCA_023539305.1 Ilex asprella
CATGTGCAAAACACCTAAACTACGAGGGGGTAAACTGGATTTTCCCCAATATAAAATTTATCTCATTTTAACCATTAAAATATTGAATATACTTATTATAACCCGTACTTGAAGGCACGACAAAATATAAAATTCGAGTATCCAAAAAATCGATCTCACTATATTAATTTTTTTCAAAATATATTAACTATAAATTAATCAAATATTAAATGATTAAATATATGATAAAAATGAGTAACGTAATGTTTTTAGAAAAAAATATATAAATGATTAAACATGTGATAAAAATGAGTGTTGTGATTTGACGTTTGAGTCTGACAAAGAAATGATAGATGAGACAAATTATTAGTGATAGTTTTGAGAGGAAAAATATGTTTGAGATAAAATTCAAACAAATTCTTATTTTATTATATAGATTTTTATGTAGTCTTTCAAACAGAAAATATTCAGATTATTAACAATTTTTTATTATAAACTTGTCAAATAATATCTAAATATGAGAAAAAAATAATTTGAATAACTCTTGACCAAATTTCTACTCAAATTTTGGTCAAAAAATTACCCAAATTGCACAATTTTTATCATGAAATATCCAAATTTTATATATCCAAATGAGACACTTGTATTTAAGTGGGCCCCAAACGGTACACGAAACATAGTCTATAACTCAAGGAATTAAGGACATTTAGAATCCTCTACAATTAACCAGCCCCCCCCCCCCTCCTATCCTAAGGGATGATTTGGTCACTGCTCATTTGTGAATAATGTACAAGGAAATCTACACTAGTGCTGAGTTGGCATGCTTTAATTGGTGAATGCATGAAATGTATATACCACAGATGGGAACATATAGTATTCTCCATCCGTATATTCATCTGGACCACATAGTACCATACTATAGTGTCTATGAGTTTGGCTGGATGTGTAGGACACTAAGTTGTAACCCAGCTCCATGCCAACCACAACGCAAAGGTAAGATCGTTTTCAAATTGGTTCATGTGTTACTCTTTGGGATCATTTGATTGCTCATGATCAGATATCATCTTCTGAATCATCTCGTTCGTCTCGGCCTCAGACATTCGATCTTCTTTGCCCTGAGATTGAGAATATGCCTCAAAGAATTCCTTGTTCTCTTTCTCTAACTCCTTCCACACTGCATGAGAATTCATCAGAACCCATGTATGATAATAGTATTATTTCTGTTTATGTAATGAAAAGTGCTAAAGAACATCGCCATGTTTATATGTAATTCTCTTGCAGATGGAGGTAGCTTGTGTGATGTTTGAAAATGAACAAGTGTTCAATATGCTCAAGCGATAGTCGTGGGTTGGAGTCTGAGAATCACTCTTTCCAAATAGAGGAATACTGACTATCACAATCTCTTTCGGATTCCAAAACTAAAATAATTGTAATCATCCTAAAAAGATTATTGCTACGAATGAGTATGTAATAGTTTGCTGGAGGTCTAATGGCTTTATACTTTTCAAGGGTTGTCGCAAAATATTTACAATCCCTTACTTCGATTTGGAGATATAAGAAAAATCATTTGGCAGTTGATGTTGGCGAAAAACCTTTCCACGCGAGAAAAGACCCCGCACCTAAGAGTCGCCAACTCTTTTGCCAGATGAACTCAAAGATACACTCTCCCCCCACCACATCTTTATGTGTGCTTTATGTTGAATACGATCCAGTTGCACTTTTCAAGACACTCAAAACACTGGTTTGTTGACAGAAAGCCGGTTAATAAAACAAAAACATGAATGATTACTTGCGGCTACGTGAATCCGGATGAAGTTTAAAATTAGAAGATGTGGCTTGCAAGGCCAGTTTTCACTCTACAGCCTATAGAAACAAAGATTTACGGGTTAGAGTCTTATGCATTGGGTATTATTTTTTTATAAAATGATTACATTTATTTGAGTTCGAAAATAAAAGGAAGATGTAGCTAACAAGGTCAGTTTTCTGTACAATTTGACCCTTTACACAAGTTTCCCATATGAATAGCAACTCCATCTAGCTAGACAGGTTACAAGGTACTGCTCATGAATTTGATGTACGTGTGTGCATGCATGAATACAGAGCAAATGATAGCTGTAGCTGCAAGTATGGAGGGGGGAGAGAGAGAGAGAGACCACCGGGGGGGGGTAATACCAGTAGAAGTGATAACTGGTGTGATGCTTGCATGCTTAGAAAGGGCTTCCATGCATTCTTCTTTCGTCATGCGGAAGATCAGGCACTTCTCTATCAGGTGCTGCACCTAAATATATGTCAAAAAAGAAAATGAAAAAAAGCCTACAACAAAATCTCAGAGGAAACATGAATTTCCATTCAAACCTTAACAAGAAAAAAATATTACCATGTGTATGTATGATGCAGAAGAGTCCCCCATCACACTCTAATATCTCAAATGAGATTAGTACTAACTTGATAATACTTGCACCCGAGGAGCTCAGGTATGTATGTATAGATACACAGTATGAGGAGATATATATAGACGAGAGTTGCGTTAATATGATGCATAATATTTTTTAAACTTAATTTATTGACATAATTTATCACGATTATTAAATTAATTGCAAGTCCCCACAAATATTGGGACCCACCGTCGATACCATGATTATGAACAATTAGACCAATAAATTACATCCAAATGGCATTGCTGGATATGATGATGGATAAAGACTTAGGGAATTGCAAAGAATAAAATTATATGGCTGGTGGGTCCAAGAGTCCCACGTGAGAGATAGATTATAATTGGTGGAGAGGGGATTAGAGGAGATTTGTAAACGACCATTTTTTTGTCTGGTAGGATATTTTGTCATTGGGCATAGATAACCGGGCCCCAAAACAACCCCCTCCCCCTCCCCCTCCCCCTCCCTTCTATCTTCCCTGTTCTTCTAAAGGCAGCCTTTCAACCTACAACACCCATATGGCATCCTACTATAGTAGCCATGTTATGCTCTTCAACTTGTCCCCAACCAATCAGGGGTGAACAGCATGGCACTATCAATTGGACCTCGTTGTTCTGTGGCACAATCTGATGAGTGGATCAGCACAACAATAACCATATTATCATTCGGTTTAATTTAGGGATCTAATATGATGATCGAATTGATTGTGATTGTTGGACTAATATAAGTCCCAGCAATAAAGAAAATACAGTGTCAATATATATCACAATACATTAGATCTCAAGCTTTTTCGGGATGTAAATAAAGTCCCTAAGTCAGGTAACATTATTGTTGAAGTGCATTCAATTTTTCAGCCTGTCTTGTCTTGCTTTACAAGTTGTTTTCACTCTCTCTCTCTCTCCCTCCCCCCCTCTCTTTTCCTTCTCTCTGTTTATCTAGAGATAGAAAGGCTGGACTTTGTGGGGGAATACTCATTGCCACTTCTAAGATCTTGCCCCTGCTACTTTGGCCAATTCCTCTCTGTTTCAATCAAGTGAGCCAGCTAAAAGATACATTCGAGCAAAAAATTGGTGAGAAACCATATTAAAATGATTTAAATATCATATCAACAGTAGTTTTCTCTTGAGAATTTGTGGGGAATACTGTCATTTTTATGATATTGCCAGTGCTACTGTGGCCAACTCTTCTCTGTTTGAATCTAGAGAGTCAGCTAAGGTTACCTTCAAGCATCTTCTGGCTCATTGATCACTAGCATAATGCCAATAACATAGCCCCAAGCACACTCCCGGATGGACCACCTATTTTCGACACATTTTGTTGATAAGTTTGTGTCAATTTGGGGCTGCATTTTCTTCCATTATCCCCTGCAGACGTGCCAATCTTAGCATCATAACAATCTCACAATCACAGCAAATTTTTTATATATATAATCTACAAAACAAAGTAGAGATCAGTAGTAGATGTAATCCCATTATTACAAATAAAAATCTGAAGATTACCTTCCAAGTCTATTTCTTCATAGAATTCTTGACGGTTTGGAATTTTTTTTCCTTCCTGCTGATCGTCCCACACAATTGGTGTAATCCCTGTTGAAAATAATTGAGCAATCAGTTGGTCGTGGCGTAAAATACCAACCATCAATAGACACTACATCCAAACAAAAATGAAATTGATTTCTTATTTCAGGTATAGCATTCAAAATTTGTTTATATAATTGGTGCCTGAATAAAATTTTCTGCCAAACCAATCCACCTCTCTTTTTCCCCATCATCCGTCACAAGTAAAAAGCTTCCAATCCCAACTTTAACCCTTACAAGAATACAATTTACACGTGAAAAGATTAATAAGAGAGTGATATCAGTGACATGGTACGAGTGATCCTTGGTAATTGTGGGCCTTTAAAGAGACTTCAGCTTCAATACATATCAAATGTAGATTGATCAAAAATGAAACGTGTAAGACTATCATTCCTAGTAACATGAAGAAGATGGAAGTCGAAAACGTATTATATTGGTGACAAGAAATTTCACGCTATTCATGCAGCCTGATTTGATGTAGAAAGATGCTTCACAACCCGCAGAAAATGGTCATTCAGTCAGCATCAGGACTGGCAGAATATTATACACCCTAGTACAACATAATAAGAGGAACAGACAGCTAGTATTGATATATGATGTATGTTTCTATGTGTCTTTCACAAAATGCTGAAATCACCACGTATTAATAAGCTTTGACCAAATCCATAGCTGTCCCTGAAGATCATTTTTACAACTCACTCTTCCAACTAGTCAAGCTAAGCTTTACTAACTACTGCAAGAGATGGGAATAGAACCTCTAAAATTGTTTATGAGAACATTAATAAAAGACGAAAACATTCAAGTATGACATGTTATTTACCTCTGTCCTCTTATTAATCTGAAGGAAATATATTTTTCAAAAAATCTATCAGTTTTTTTTTCAAAACCAAGGTTGCTGGTCATTGAAAATTAAAAACGAAATGGAGGCCTAGAATTGTAGTTTTAAATGTAAAACCACCATTGGATTCATCAATGCAATAAGCGGTGATTTGTGGGTTCGTCCTAGTGGTATGAAATGGCTTGTCCCCTACCTACCTGTGATATTGTGAAATCAAGCCACATCCCAAACAAATGTACCAATCCCCAAACCTAAAACACTTGCAACATGAAGAACTCTAATGGTAAATTTTCAAATAAATAAACAATCAAGAAAGCAATATCCATGGTTGAGGATCAAAGAATGAACTCATTGATTTCAATTCCCCATTCATTTCACATACCATAAAGCAAATTTACCTTTGTGAAATGTCAATGTGCTTCACAGTTGTCATTGTTTCGATTCAAAGATTCAACACCTTCCCTGCAAAAAGAAGCTTAATCCGAATACCAGCTTGATACAATATCCCAACGTCGATGATCTCGGAGCTTCGCGAGATCATCAACTGAAAAAACAGCGTAGATAATGAAAGGAGACGCATGACACCTCCATAAATTCTTAGTCATTTCTTCATTTCTTATTTGGCTGTAGTCAGGCCGATGACCTCGTGTGAGTTTCGATGTTGGAAGCTGAACCACCTTAACACATATATTTTGTTTTTTTGTCGGACCACCGGTATCTAAAGTCAATTTAGACTCCGACTACCGAACGCAAATTCGTTCTCAAGATTCGAATTCGAGATTTTGATTAAAGTAGAACAATCTCTTATCAATTGATCTAACGCTCGGTAGTTTAATACATATATTTGGGGCTCAAACATCTGTATAATAAAACAGTTGAATTTTATCCTAGTCATAGTTTTTTCCTCAAAATCATCACCAATCACTTATCTCATTCATCATCTTTCTGTCAGACTCAAACGTCTAGTTGTATAACTCATTTCTATTACATTTTTTAATTATTTATATATTTTCTCTTTAAAAATATCACATCATTTATTTTTATCATATATTTAATTATTTAATATTTAATTAATATGTAGTTAATATAATTTTTATTTCAAACATTATTCATATACAATAGTATACATATGTTAAAAAAATTTAATATAGTGAGATTGATTTTTTGGGCGCTCAAACTTTATATTTTATCGTGCCTTCAGACACGAGTTACGATTAGTCTATATAATAAAACACATATGAAGTTGAATTTTATCCCTTAACACATTTTTTTCCTCAAAATCATCACATCACTCATTTCAATCACATGTTCAATCATTTAATATTTGATTAATTTTTTGTTTAACATAATTTTTATTTCAGACATTATCTATATACGATAATATACATATATTGAGAAAATTTTGTTAATATTTGTAAGAAAATAATGGATAAAAATAAATTTTGAATGATGTAATAAAATAAATGAAAGAAATAAAAAATATTATTTAATATAGTGAGATCGAATTTTTTGGAGTTCGAATTTTGTGTGTTTATCGTGTTTTCATGCACGAGTTATAACTAGTTTTAAAAAAATTTAAGTCGAATTCAATAAGAAATCAATAAACAAATCAACTTGATAAGTCTCTCAAATAAACGAGCCAACATAAATCCAACTAAAAAATAAATAAATTTACTAAACACGTCTTATTACAAATTCGACTATAGAAGATTATGTTAAAAAAAATGGTTATAAAGAAGTTATTTTTGAACAAACTTGAGCTTTAATAAAAGTGGGTATAATAAACGTGTTGGATTAAATTTAAACGTGTTGGGTATAGTAAACATTTTGAACATCTCAGGGTGCGTTTGATAACGTTTTCGTTTTTATGTTTAAAAAAACAAAAACATCCACCAAACATGCTTTTATTATTTTTTTTTTGCCAAAAAAATGAAAAAAAAAAAAAAAATGAAAACTTAGTGTTACTAAAAACTACCTCAGTTGGTTGGATTAAATTTAAACGCGTTTTTTTCCGTGAGAAAATCACATAGTATATTTATTTGTCTAAAACTACTAAGTATTGAATGAGAAATTATATCTCAAAGTAATCCACTTGAATTTATGGAAGAAATTAAGAATGATATGGTATAGGGTAATAAAGTTTGTCCCGATTTGAAAGAAAACCAAAAATTTGTTGAGTTACCATATTCTTAGTTTGTTTTATGAGTTGGGCCCTAAGGGATATTACATTTTTGTGAGCAGAATGAGCACCTATACAACCTTAGTTATCATATGCACAACGCACCTCTTGCCACAACTCGACTGGGCCTAGGGTCAAAAGATCCTATATTTTTTGCTGAAAATTTATTTGGTGCAGTGCAAATTGTGGGTTAAACCAAACGGATCTAAATGCAAATCGCAGTTAGTCTTCCAACCAAAATTTAAAATTTATGCCCGTTAATTATTTGATTTTGACACTAATTTATGATATGTTTGTTCACTCTAGAGGTGTCTTTCCCTTTTGTTAACATGGTGTTTGTTCAACGAATAATGACATCTCGTGCCTCTTCGTGTAATCCAAAGAGACATTAAGGGTCTATAAAAAAATTGTCCTACAACCATTTTTAAAAGCGAAAAATAGATATAAAATTTTCGCATACTGTTGCTTCTATTCTCTCTCTTTCCGCATTACATTTTCTGTTTGGTTTAAGTACAAAACACAAGTTATGTTCGTTGGTGTGTGGAGATTGAAGTGCTGCTTTTGCAAAAGTGAAATTCATTTTATCTTGAAATTCGTTTAATCTTGGAAGATAGTTATTCACCGACCAACCTTTAACACCGAGAAAGAGTAAATATGTCTTAAGAAAATTGTGATTTCACAGAACTTAAATTATTTTTGGATTCTTATTATCTTACTTATTAATTGTTGTTATGCATTCAAGTAATTGCATTATTTTTATTTAAAATGCATTCTGTTTTATATTATTAGTTTACATATAACAGTATACATAGATATAAATTTACTAAAGTAATTAGTATTCAATAATGATTATATTTTGGGTTACATAATATAAATGGAATAAGTATAAATTGAGTCAATTCTGGTACGACACACTTGAATGAATGTATTTTTTATTACCTTTATTTTTTTTTACATATTTTTTATATAAATACTGAAAAGATGAGTTATCTCAACACACAACACCTTACATTAAGTGAAACTTTTGTCACTTCTCGTCTTCTTAAAAATTTCAAACAACCTTAGGATGAGTTCTTTAATTTTAAGCCCCCTTGAAAGAATATTCTAGAGGATAATAAAAAGAGTTTCTTATTTAAACCTTCTTTAATGAACATTTTAGAATATACAAGAAATATAAGAAAAAGTATAAGAAAAACCTAAAATGTTCTTATACGTATTAGAATACTAGATATTTGCATTAGGGATGTAACTTGGGCAAGTCAATTCGAACTCAACTAAAAAAAATATATGGCTTGGGTTGAAGTTTTTAATACTTGAATTGGGTCTGGGCTGAAAAACACCAACCCGAATTGAATTCGAGCAATACCCGGGTTGGGGCCTATGGTTACTAGGTTCAACTCGAACGTATTTAAAAATATATATATATAAATCAATAGATTCAATAACATAACTTACAACCAGGGTTCACACTTCACACTTCACTTTAATTAAATCAACTCGAATTAAGTAAGTCGAATTCAATTCGAGTCTGTCCGAATTCAACTTGGGCAATACTTGAGTTAAGTTGAGTTAGAGTTGAAGATTATATACCTAAAATTTGACTAAGGTTGACCCCTTAACCCGCCCGAGTTACACACCTAATTTGCACAAAAAATTATAGAGACACAATAAATGTATAACATTTAATAATATTGTAGTCATTCATGGTAAAACGAAAGACTTATAAATAGTTGGAGGTTTTCATATGCAAGAACCAAGCAACCAAGTGTTAGCTTAAATTTGAGGCTCTTTTCATTTGTGTCAGAGTTTTTATTTAATTATTTTTTTTATAACACACAACAAACATACAAAAAATAATTAAAAAAATAAATTAGATTGAAGTAGTTTACTATTCAAGTTCCTATTAACATTCATTATTTGGAAAATTATTTTACTATACTAACAAATTTTAATTTTTTTCTCTATATTTTTTTAATCAATAATAGACTTTATTATATTTTGGTTTACAAATTCAATTTAAATTAATGCAATTATATACGAAAAATTTGAATGCATAAGTTGAATTTGTAATTTTGCATTTCAAAAATAAGAAAAATATTTTTAAATAAATAATATTAATATTTTAATAATTATTTCTGTATCATCTAATATTTTCACTTAGAGCCCAAATTTGGGTCGAGCCAATGTGGGAAGCTATAACCGTTTTGCACTCTGTATTTTCGGGCCTGGGTGAGAAGCTAAACTCATCCATTAGGTTAATATTTTGCGCTCATAACACATTAAATAGATTTTTTTCGTGGGTCTTGACACAAACACGACACGATTGACACCCCTAAAAAATATTACATAAGGCCTAGTGTTATGCTTTATAATAATATAAATACAACTAAATAAATATTAATAATATATTCATTTAAAATTTATTTTTTTGTATTTGAGATGTAACACTACTAATACAAGTTTTGCATTCAAGTTTTAGTCATAAGACTTGCATTAATTGAAGTTGAATATAGAGACCAAAATATAATTAAATCTGCTATTAGTTGAAAATATAGAGAAAGAGAACTAAATTTTATTAATACAACAAAATTATTTTTCAAAAACGAAAGCCAAAAAGAATTTCGAATAGTAAATCACTCAAACTCCATACATTTTTTCAATCATACTGTGTGTATTTCTTGTGTATTTTAAAAAATTAGACCCAAATAAAAAAAAGTCTTAAATTTAAATTAAAAAAACTACAAATTATGAAAATAGGGTAATAAATAATTAATCAGCACATTGGTTTTGATTATAATAAATCAAAAATATTGCAAGAGTAGATACTCATTTGTCATAAAAAATAGGTAAGACTGAAAAAATAAAGGCAACACAACAATAAATATATGCCCATGTCGTATCATAATTTGCGTAATATAAGTCCGGCCGATTTATAATCATGTATTATTTAATGGGTTTGTGTTACCTATTGATTTGAGGAGTCGAATAATTCTATTCATTTCTGGTCCAAATCTATTAAGGATAGACTAAAACTCATTAATGTCATTTCAGTTTTTCATTGGTTTGTAGATTGTACCTAAAATTACAAGGCTAATTAAAAGTGAAAATTAGAATAAAAAATAATATGGAGAACTCTTTTACCAAGGACAGACACAATCTCTAAGTTATTAAGGACACGTGTTATGTATTTTTTTATAAGTAAGTTTAATAGTCTCTTTATCTTTTTTATTTCTTATTTTGACCTTTAGTGGATCATCTATCTTTTATTAATTTCTCTCTCATCTTTTCTCTTTTAATTTCTCTCTCCTATTTCCTCCTTTAATTTATCGTCTAACTAGTTCTCTCTTTTTTTTTAATTTCTCTCTCATCTATCTTTCATTCCACTACTTCTCCCTCCTCTCTCTTTTCTCCCTTTAATTTATCTCTCCTATCCAGAGGTATCCATGGGTCGGGCTAGGTACTGTAGGTCAGGTCTGGGTAGTATAAGCCCAAATCTTATCCGAGTGAGTTATGTGTAAGGATGGCAGTGGACCGGGAAAAAACGGGTATTTGTTCAAACCCGTCCCGTTTGGACCGAGGATGGACTATATGTATTGGACGGTGGACGTATACAAAAATACCTGTATAAATTCGTGCGGGGATGGAGGCGGGGATGGACTTACTCTTACCCCTGCCCTGTCTCCGTTACCTATCAAATAAATAAATATATTTATATTATATATATAAATATTCTTAAAGCCCTAATTTACTCTACTCTTAAAGTCATCTGCCAACAGTTGTTTGAGATCAACTGTGTGCCATCTGTCTCAGTAATTGTCAGTGGGTTTGGAGCAAGTGGATGGTTGAATATATGTTCAAATCTTGATGATTTCAATTGGCTACCATGTTTGGGTTTGCATATATTGAGAGTATTCTATCATTATCATGTGGAATCTGTTTCTTTTTTGAGTAATTATGCAAGGTATTCCTTTCATGTTATATTGCATAAAGTCATTCAAATTTCTTTTTAACAGTATACAAAAATGATTTTCTTCATTTAAAGTCATTTTACTTAGTTGATTTTTACATGTTGTAGTTGATTACAAACAATAGAAGGAGAAGAAGTGAGAAATAATATATTAAAATGTTCGATTTATTTAGAATTTTAAATTATGTTGACTTGGGCGGGTACGGGGACGGGGGTGGGGATTAGAAATTTACCCATGGACGGGGATGAATATGAAAACTATACCCGGTAACGGGGGTAAATCGGGGATGGACGAAATTTTTTTAAACGGGTACGGGGATGGAGACTACACCCCCCGCCCCCGCTTTGGTCCACTGATATCCCTAGTTATGTGATGGGTCAGGTCAAACTTTGGGTAGGGGGTAAGCTAGGGATGTCAATGGACCGAAACGGGGGTGGGGGACATAGTCTCCATCCCCATATCCACTTAAAAAATCTTTGTCCATTCCCAGTTCATTCCCGTCCGGGGGTAAATTTATAATCTCCGTCTTGGCCTAAGCCCAAGCTCAAGCACAAGCATAAGCCTTTTTTTTTAAAGAAAAGAGAAAATTTTATTTCATGAAATCTAAAAATGTCAAGAAACAAAAACTGAAACTGTTTAAGCAAAACAGTAACAATTTAATAACCAAAATAGTAATTGTACAAAAAACAAAAAAAAACTGTAATTTTTGTTATCAACAAAAGATCATGTATAGCCACTGTTTTTTACCCGGCAGCTCAGCTCCTGCTCTGTCTTACCCACTGCAGCTTCAGATCAGCTCCTCTGATCAAAGAACTACAACTTCAGACAACCTACAATTAAGACTTGATGCAGAAGGAAACTGCCCCCAAGAGTTGGCTTTAATCCTTCAATAGAATTAAAGCTCTTAACTCAACTGGCACAAAAAATCCCTCCATTATCCTGATACAGCACTGCACAACTGCTAGTAAACCCCATGTTCCGAATCAGTGCAGCAGCTCCACTGCAAAATAACACAGTGCAATGCAAATCAGAGCAAGGTGCTCAAACCGCACACACCAACTGCCCAGACACTAAAGACTAAACCATTACCAAAGTTGGATTTTAATCCTTCAAGATGATCAAAGCAATTTATCCTTCAAACACAGACTGAAACCAATCTCAAAAACCAAACAACATAACATCAGCCCAGCTTAATTTGCAAAAAATCAGACAAGAGCAGTCAGGCCAGACCAACTGCCCAGTCTTCAACCAAACAAAACAAAGTCCCAACTCATCCAGCTCCATTCCCAAGCCTAAGCCTAAGCTCATGTTCAAGTTAACATAATCCAAAATTCTAAATAAATCCAACATTTTAAAAAATCCAACAACATTCTAAATAAATCTAACATAACACAAAAGAAAAAAATATAACATAACATATGTGGTGGTAGAATCATCTCAATCAACTCAATCATCTCTTAACACCAGCTTCATACTAACTCAATCATCACTTAACACCATCGGTGGTGGTAGAATCTATTTCTTCAACATCATTTTTATATATCATTAAAAGAAAAAACAAATAGATCAACTAAGTAGAAACCAAACTATAATAAAACAATCACTAGCAAACCATACACTAGAAGCACCTCCCATAATGTTTGATTGAACAAAATCATGTGCAAGTATAATAGTTAACAGTGCACTGCGCAAGTAGTTAACAGTGCAGAACCATATACTAGTAAATTATTAAATAAATGTATCAATAAATAAAGATGAGCAGAAATGGATATGTAGAACGGATATGTATTATTAAATCCAATCCAATCAAACACTAACTTACAAAATTCTGTTCAGTGGAACATCATCTTGTCATGAGAAAATAAGAAAAAAAAATCATATACCTGAGAAAGAGCTTCCTACCTAAGCTCTTGTAACATTCAAGTAAAAAAAATTCAGACAAGAACAAAAATTTAATTAAAACTCACAATTTCATTGTTCTTTTGAATAAACTCTATTAATAGGAAAATGGAGCTTTACAAAGAAGGAGAAAATAAGAAGGAAAAAAAACTATAACAAAACAGCATTAGGAATATAATAGTCAATTATATCCTAGAAGTTGAGAGAAACCAATTTCACAGGGCAAAACATGTTGATTTACTTCTATACTCCTAACAAATGGCAAAATAAAAAAAATAACAAGCAGCTTAGGAGTATCAAACACGGTTAATAGGTGAGAATAAGCTCATAAAGTGGCCCGATAAATCCATTACTAAAAATTATTTTTTTTTGTTCGTGAGGACTACTATCTAAAACAATGTACACCCTTGTGTGTTCCTAAATGATTCATTCCAAATCCCTCCAAAAAAACTACCTTACAATCTAGCTAGGCTGGTGAGGAGGATCACTGGCAACTGGTGGTCGCTGGTGAGGAGGAGCGATGTCGGTGATGTTTTGTTGGGCAAAGGCAGTCGGCCGTTGAGCGTTGTGGGCCTGAGAGCAATCGGTCGGTCGCTCAGGCTAATCGCTCAGGGGGAGTGCTTAGCGTTGTGGGTCTGAGAGTAGTCAGAAAAGAGCAACGCTGATCGCTCAGATTGATCTGTGAGTAGTCGGTTGGTCGGTCGGCTGAAGGTGAAGGCTGATCGCTAAGAGAGAGAGATAGATGAAGAGGTGGACGACTGACTGAAGGCTAAGTGAGGAAAGTAAATTAGGGCTTTATTTAAGAATATATATATATATATATGTATATATATAATAGGTAATGGGGACGGAGCGGGGCGAGGCGGGGGTAAGGGTAAGTCCATCTTCGGTCCAAATGGAACGGGTTTGGACGAATACTCGTTTTTTCCCGGTCTACTGTGCGAGCCTATTAGACGGGCTTGTTCGTGGTTTTTTTTATATACAATTTTATTTAAAAATAATTAATATTTTTGTAACTTAATATTTGTATAAATTATATTTTCAAATCAAAAGTAAAGTCAAAATGGATAAAAATAAAATAATGAATAATTTTATTTTTGATTAGGAGATGAACTACATTTAATAGAATGAATATATCTTAACTAGGTTGACACCTACTCACTTATCTATCATTTACATTACTCTACCCTTTAAAACTTATATACATAATATATGGAAAATAAAATAATACATAATTTATAATATCTAATTTTTTAAAACTTCAAATTTGGACATTGAGAGACTTATTTCAAAGTTTCAAATTTAATGGTAAAAAAATATAATTTTTTTTCAAAAGAAAGGTGGGCAAGCGGGCTCTCGGGCCGAGTTTTAACGAATTTTTTTGGGCGGACTATTGAATCAGGCTTCAGACCGAGTAATGGGTTTGAGAGGTAAACCCAATCTTTTTTTATAAGGATATTCGGCTCGAGTTTGGGCTCGAGCAGGTCAACTATCGAGTTTTGGACCTATTTTTTTTGGGCCAAGTAATGGGACCCGTGGGTAATTCGGCCCATGGACACCCCTACTCCTATCTATACCTTTAATTTCTCTGTCTAATTCTAACATTCTTTTTTTTTTAAAGGTTAAAAAACGTTTTTTCTCCAATATATCATTTATTTAGATTCTTCTCTCTTCTATATTCTACATCACACTTTATCTCTCCTCCCTCTTCCCTCTCTCTCATACCTCATTTATATTTTTGTCTCCCTTTATCTTATTTTTTTCATTCAACTATTTATCTATTTTCTCACTTCTTTCTATTTTCTTTATTTTATCTATATTTTCTATTATGTATTGTTGGGAGATTGTGTCGATCGTTGCCTTCAAAAAATCATCCATAGTTGTTGTAAATTCAAAGGATTCATCATGATGATGTTCGTTGTGCAGCTCATGTTGACAATATTTGCTGAATTCATCGGTAATGACCATGTGAGCTCATTTTTCTCTTCAAATTATATATATAGTGAGGACGATGTAGTCGACGGCAGTATAGTCATTTAGTTCTCTTACTCAAAAAATTGAGACGGTTGTTACTGCCGAGGGAGATCAATGTTATTTCATATACAAGAGGTGGTCTAATTGTTATTTGATCAAATTTTAGGGGAGGTAGATATAATTTATCCCTTTTTTTGTATTGTGATTAGCGGTATCCAGACCAACTTGTGAGTATCTCGACAATTTCCTTCCCGAACCCGTTAAAATCAAGTCATCTATGTCAAAACTAAAGAATTCATGAGAGAGCCTAAATGTAAGAGAGTTATCAAATTTCGTACTCAAGACGTCTCAATTTATAATTCATAAATGTCTGTATTGAACTGATTTAATCCTACTGTTAATGAAAAGCTCAGTTTGCAAAATTGATGTGAGAGGTTGGAGAATTAATTTCACGTGAGAGCCTCTGGTACCGATGTCGATACCGTACCATAAAAAATGTTTGATTATTAATTTTTTGTCATTAAATATTACTCATTAAAGGTGATAATTTTGTTTATAAAATTGTAACTTTTCTTCTAAAGACTGTTATTTTATCTATAATGGTGATAATTTTATCTCTAAATGTGATAATATTATTTTAAAGGGTTGTAAACTCAGTTCAAGAGATTGTAACCTCACCTCATATCTAAATGTGATATTTTTACGTTTATTGCTTGTAATATAACTTTAAATAGTTATAATTTCACATTCAAATGTAATAATTTTATCATAAATAGTTATAACCTCACATCAAAAAGTTGTAATTGAACATCTAAAGTTGGTAATTTTATCTATATAAAACGTAATTTAGCCTCAAATGATTATAACCTCACTTTCAAATATAGTAATTTTACTTTCAATTGTTGTAACCTTTCTTAAAGAGTTTGTACCTCACCTTTAAAGGTGATAATTTTACTTTTACAAGTTGTAATTTAATCTCAAATGGTTGTACCCTCACCTCCAAAGGTAGTAGTTTTACCGTAAAAGATTGTAATCTTCCTTCCAAACGTTATAACCTCACCTCTGAAAGTGGTATCTTGATTTCTATAGATTGTATCTTAATCCTACATTATTGCAATCTTACCTCTGAAGATGGTAATTTTTACCTTAAAATGTGATAATTTTATCTCAAGAATCATAACTTTGTCTTTGCAAGCAGTAACATTACATTTAAGGTATAACTTCATTTCAATAGTCATGATTGATCATGATTATCTATTATCAATCCCAATGCCTATGATGGATCCAATTTTTTTTTTGGTGATTCCACTCAATTAGGATCGATTATGACTGTAAGAGATTGATTGTAATGCATTTGATGGTCCAAAAATTCTTCAAAACTAAAGTCTTGGTGGTTCCAATTAGATAGGATCGATCATGACTGACCGAACTTTTTTTTATTTTTTTCCGAACTAGTCCCGATCCTATATTTAGTTTCATCAAATTGACATATGATTTTATGAAATTAAGTTTTAATTTTATCCAGTTAACACTCAATTCATCAAAAATAACATTAAATTGACCTTCAATTGTAGTAAATTAATATTCAAAATTTAAAATTTAAAATTCATCAAATTAACATTAAATTGACATTCAACATTTTGCTTTGTTCAAAATATAAATTGATAAAATTAAATATTACCAAAAAAAATTAAAGGTTCAATTAATGTTAAAGGTTAAATTGGTGAAAATTAATCTTCAATTGATGAAATTAAAGGTCAATTTACTATCAAATTGACAATAAATTGACGAAATTAAATTTTAAATTAGTAAACTCGAATGTTAATTTGGTTAAATTAAAGGTTAATTTGATGTTAATTTAATGAATTGAATAATAACTAAATAAAATTGAAGGTTAATTTAGTGCCAATTTTATAAAATAAAATTTTAAATTGATGAATTTAAATATAAATTAGATAAATGGTTCAAAATAAATATTAAATTAATGAAATTTAATATTAATTTGAGATAAAATTACCATCTTTTGATGCAAAATTGCTATGGCTAAACATTCAACTTTCAAATTAGATTCATCGCAAAAAAACTTATGATTGATCTTAATTCCCTTTAAATGTCATTCAAGCCGCCCTTTCTATTATACATTCTATTTTTATTTTTTCACCAGGACCCACCACCTTTTCGGTGTGGTACCATTTTTTCTCTATTCGATACCACAGAATTCCCTTAATTTCAGACCTTTCGTTGGCGCTAAAACATCATCGATCATACAAACCTCGTTTTCCCCATAAGAAAAAAAGTGATTGAGTGCGACATGAACAAATGTGTAGCCCCCATCTTTTACTTGTTTTATTAATAACAACAAACTCAATGTCACATTGCCATCTTCAATAAGAAAACAACTGGTGAATGCATATACAAGTGCTGATTTGGCATGCTTTAATTGGTGAATGCATGAAACTTATATACTACAGATGGGACCACATAGGACTCTCAATCCGTAGATTCATCGGAATAGGGACCACATAGTACTATAGTGTCTTTGAGTTTGGCTGGATGTGTAGAACATTAAGTTGTAACCCACCTCCATGCCAACCACAACTCGAAGGTAAGATCGTTTTCAAATTGGTTCATGTGTTACTCTTTGGGATCATTTGATTGCTCATGATCAGATATCATCTTCTGAATCATCTCGCTCGTCTCGGCCTCGGACATTTGATCTTCTTTGCTCTGAGATTGAGCATATGCCTCAAAGAATTCCTTGTTCTCCTTCTCTAACTCCTTCCACACTGCATGAGAATTATTCATTAGAACCCATACATGATAATAGTATCATTTCTGTTTATGTGAAGAGAAGTGCTAAAGAACATAGCCATATGTTTGTATGTAATTCTTGCAATGGAGGTAGGTAGTATGATGTTTGAATATGAACAATGACAAGTGTTCAATATGCTCAAGCAATAGTCGTGGGTTGGAGTCTGAGAATCATTCTTTCCAAATAGAGGAAGACTGACTACCACAATCTCTTTCGGATTCCACTTCTTCTAGATTCGCATAGGCACAAGTTTATTTTATTAACTGGCTTTCCATCAACAAACTAGTATTTCAAGTGTCTTAGAAAGAACAACTGGATTGTACTCGACAAAAAGCGCACATAAAGATTTGGTGGGGGGGGGGGAGAGTGGATCTTTGAGTTCATCTGTCAAAAGAGTTAACGACCCTTACACGTGGGGTCTTTTCCAGCGAGGAATGATTTGTTTTTGACATCAAATGCCAAATAATTTTTATTAGATCTCCAGATCGAAATAAGGGATTATAAAAATTCTACCACAACCTTCGAAAAGCATAAAGCCATTCGACCTCCTGCACGCTATTACCTATTCATTCATAGCAATAATCTTAATAGGATGATTACAGTTATTTTAGTTTGAAATTAGAAGGAAAATGTAGCTAGCAAGGCCAGATTTCACTCTACAGCCTACAGAGACGAAGATTTAGAGGTCAGAGTCTTCTGCACTAGGTACAATTTATTTATAAGATGATTACAGTTATTTGAATTCAAAACTGAAAGGAAGATGTAGCTAACAAGGTCAGTTTTCTGTACAATTTGACCCTTCACCCAAGTTTTTACAACTACATCTAGCTAGGCAGGTTACAGGGTACTGCTCATGAATTTGACATAAGAGTGAACTTTCTACAGCACAAATTTGTCTAGTATTTCCTACGTGTGTGCATGCATGCGCTTAGGGCAAACGATAGCTATAGCTGCAAGTATGGAAGAGAGAGAGAGAAGTAATACCAGTAGAAGTGATAACTGGTGTGATGTTTGCATGCTTGGAAAGGGCTTCCATGCACTCTTCTTTGGTCATGCGGAAGATCAGGCACTTCTCTATCAGGTGCTGCACCTAAATATATATGTCAAAAAAAAAATGAAAAAAAGCCTACAACAAAATTCCAAAGGAAACATGAATTTCCATTCGAACAATAACAAGAAGAGAAAAATATTACCATGTATATGTATGATGCAGAGGAGTCCCCCATGACACTCCAATGTCTGAGACAATCTCTGCAAGCTTGATAATGCTTGCACACAAGGAGCTCAGGTATGTATGTTTGGATACACAATACGAGGAGATATATATAGAGGAGTGTTGCCATAATATGATGCAATAATATTTATTGAGCAATACTATTGGAAGTTATTTTATTAACTTAATTCACTATGACTTTTGGATTACCTGTAAGGTCCATCAAACATTAAAATTTTGTGTTGATCCAATGGTTTCAATAAAACCACATCATTCAAGTCAGCAAATTGGTCAAATTTTTAAGTCCAAATAACATTAATCATATTTATTTAGACTTAATTTATTGACGTAATCTATCACGATCTTTAGATCGATTATAGGTCCCCGTAAATATTTGGATCTATTGTCAACCCAATAATTATAAATAATTTGATTAATAAATTATATCAATAAATTAAGTCAAAAATAACATCGATCAAAATCATGATGGATCAAGACTTAGGGAATTGCAGAGAATAAAATTATATGGCTGGTGGGTCCAAGAGTCCCACGTGAGAGATAGATTATAATTGGTGGAGAAGGGATTAGAGGAGATTTGTAAACGACCATTTTTTTGTCTGTAGGATATTTTGTCATTGAGCATAGATAACCGGTCCCCAAACAACCCCCTCTCCCTTCTATCTTCCCTGTTCTTCTAAAGGCAGCCTTTCAACCTACAACACCCATACGGCATCCTACTATAGTAGCCATGTTATCCTCTTTAACTTGTCCCTAACCAATCAGGGGTGAACAGCGTGGCACTATCAATCTAACCTCGTTGTTCTGTGGCACAATCCGATTAGTGGATCAGCACAACAATAACCAAACACCAAATTTTGGGCAGAGCAATGTCATTCGGTCAAATTTAGGGATTTCAGATAGTTTAAAAAAAATGTTTTATTGTAATGGTTTGATTAATAGTAGGTCTTAAAAATAAATGATGTACAATATCAATCTAATTATCACAATACATTAAATGTCTAAGTTTTTTCGGAATGTAAATAAAGTCCTAAGTTAGGCAACATTGTTGTTTAGGTAACATTATTGTTTAAATGCGTTCAATTTTTCAGCCTGTCTTGTCTTGCTATACATGTTTTCACTCTCTCTCTCTGTTTCTCTAGAGCTAGAAAGCCTAGACTTTGTGGGGGAATACTCATTGCCACTTCTAAGATCTTGTCTCTGCTACTTTGGCCAATTCCTTTCTGTTTCAATCAAGTGAGCCAGCTAAAAGATCAACAGTAGTTTTCCCTCAAGAGTTTGTGGGGAATATTGTGTCATTTATAGGATATTGTCTGTGCTACTGTGGCTAACTCTTCTATGTTTCAATCCAGCTAGAGCTCAAGGCAATTTGAGGTTTAAATGCGGCCAACACTAAATGAGGCCTTTTTTTATTTTTAATATTAATTTTTTAAAAAATATTAATTTATTTTTAATTTATTATGTGAGAGAGAAACAGAAGAAAGATGTGTTAGTGTTGCCGAGAAAAATATTTTAACTTTTATTTTTATTTTTTTACTAGAGAGAGTTTAATTTTAATTTTTTAAAAATGTTTTTTGCTTATTTTTACACACAGAGAGAGTGTGTAGGGATAAATATGAGATGACTTTTGAATATTTTTTATTTTTTCAACTTATAATTTTGAGGCTTCGAAATGTTATGAATTGAATCATAGACTCTAATTATTACAATAAAAATTTTAATTGTATTTAATTTTTTAGTGCCTTTTTTTTAGGGTTTAGAATTTAATGGATTTAATTTTTTTCTAGGCTAGTAATGTAACTTAAAATTATGGAGCTTTCTAAAAATTTGGAGCCTAAAGTCCAAGTTTTTTTTTTAATACCGTTGAGCGGCCCCTGTTTCAATCAAGAGAGCCAGCTAAGGTTACCTTCTGGCTCATTGATCACTAGCATAATACCAATAACATGGCTCCAAGCACACTCCAGGATGCATCGTCTATTTTTGACATATTTTGTTGATAAGTTTGTGTCAATTTGAGGCTGCATTTAATTCCATTATCCCCTGCAGAGGTGCCAATCATAACATCATAGCAATCTCACAATCACAGCAAAGTTTTCATATATAATCTATACAACACAATAGAGTTTTTTAGAGGGAGCAGTAGTACATGTAATCCCATTATTACAAATAAAAATCTGGAGATTACCTTCCATGTGTATTTCTTCATAGAATTCTTGACAGTTAGGGATTTTTTTCCTTCTTGCTGATCGTTCCACGCGATTGGAGTAATTCCTGTTGAAAATAATTGAGCAATCAGTTTGTCATGGCGTAATATACCAACCATCAATAGACTCTACATCCAGACAAAATGAAATTGATTTCTTATTTCAAATATAGCATCCAAAATTTGTCCTTGTCAACTCATATAATTGGTGCCGGAATCAAATCTTCTCGCAAACCAACCACCTCTCGTTTTCTCCATCATCAGTCCACAATCAAAAGCTTCCAATCCCAACTTTAACCCTTACAAGAATACAATTTATACATGCTGTGAAAAGATTAATAAGAGGGTGATATCAGTGACATGGTACGAGTGGTCTTTGGTTTTATACCTACCTACAAATTGAACCATGTAGTGTTCCAATTGTGGGCCTTTAACGAGATGCAAAGTATCATCAAGAGTAAGACATACGTTGAAAACACGATGAGGCAGAGGAATATGGAAGCACATAACAATGGTCATATGGTTCCAAACTTCCAACCTTCTGTGCGAGTAGCAGTGGCCATAGATGCATAACATTTTAATTTCAGCTTCAATACATGTAAAATGTGAATTGATCGAAAATGAAACGTGTCAGACTATCCTTATTGTCCTTCAATTTTTCATGTTTTCAGCAAATTATTTTCGCATTCCTAGTTACATGAAGAAGATGGAAGTCAAAAACATACCCTATTGGTGACAAGAAATTTCAAGCTATTCATGCAGCATGCGTCGACATAGAAAGATACTTCACAACCACCAGAGAATGGATATTCAGTCAGCATCAGGACTGCCGGAATATTATACAACCAACATTATAAGGGGAGCAAACATGCTGAAACCACCAAATCCATAGCTTTCCCTGAAGGTCATTTTTACAACTCGCTTCAACTAATCAAGGTAAGCATTACTAACTACTGCAAGAATGGAAATAGAACCTCTAAAATTGTTTATGAGCATAAGACGAAAACATTCAAGCATGACATATAATTCCAGTATAGGACATTATTTACCTCTGTTCTCCTATTAATCTGAAAGAAATATATTTTTCAAAAATCTACCAGTTTTTTTTTTATCATTGAAAATTTAAAACGAAATGTGAGTCATAGAATTGTACTTTTAAATGTAAAGCCACCGTTGGATTCATCCCTGCAATAAGCGGTGATTCGTGAGTTCATCCTAGTGGTATGAAATGGTTTGTCCCTTACCTAAGTGTGATATTGTGAAATCAAGCCACATCCCAAACAAATGTACCAATCCCCAAACCTAAAACACTTGCAACATGAACATCTCTAATAGTAAAATTTCAAATAAATAAACAAACAAGGAAGAAATATTCATGGCTGAGGTTAAAGAATGAACTCATTGATCTCAATCCCCCATTCAATTCAAATCCCATAAAGCAAATTTACCTTTGTGAATGTGAAATGCCAATGTGCTTCTCAGCTGTCACTGTTTCGATTCAAAGATTCAACATGTTGAGTATCAGATCCAGGACCTTCTCCCTTTGGAAAAGAAAGCCCGAACCTCATCCATTCAAAGTTCTCTTCGACCTTGCCTGCAAAATGAAGATTAATCCGAATACCAGCTCGATATAATATCCCAACGTTGATGATCTCGTAGCTTCACATGATCATCAACTGAAAAGGCAGCGTAGATAATGAAAAGAGACGCATGATTCCACACATTCTGGACAGCCCCCGTCGTCATTGTTTTTACCTAATTCCCAAATATTGTCGCAGAATCTCAAAATGTCTTAGCCAATTCAATCCTCCATTAAAACAAATCCACAGCGACTCCATTCAAAATCCGAACGTTGATTACGTATTAAGCTTAAATCATTGATTTTTAGCAGATAACTGTTTCCAATCAGCTTAAAAACGCCATCAACTACAACATAACAGCTCAGATGATCATGCCTTTTAGGTTTTGGGCCAACTGTTTGATAACAAAGATCGTTGATTTCTGACTCAAAAACGCCATCAATCCTCACGCGGGACGCGGGCTATGATTTTATTTTTGATCTTCGTCTCTTATGAGCAACAATTTCTAGATCAATTTTAGAACAAGCTTGAGAGATGAGTTGGGGCGGGTTGCCGGGAGGCCCGCGCGAGCGAGTTCTGCAAAGTAAGCAGCGTCAACGCTCAGCCAGCCTATAACCCCTCCATAAATTCTTGCGCACCTTTCGGTTTCATGGGCGCTGCGGACAGCTCTCACCATCCGCTTTGTTTTCCTTACTCATTAGTTTAAGGCAAATTTGGAATATCGCATTTCTTCGTTACTTATTTGGCTGTAGTCTGGCAATGACCTCGTCTGAGTTTCGATGTGGGAAAGCTGAAACAATCCTTCAGAATAAATATTAAATGTAATGGTGACACCATATCATCATTATTATGTATTGTCACCAACCAATTATAAAATAAATAAAATTGGCAAATCCTACTATTCTAACATGACAAAGGTAATTATTTGTAATTAGTAAAATACTGAAGTCCATTGAGTCCAGTTGATATTCTATCACTAATCGGTGACACTACATCATCGATGTCTAAGTAGGAGAGTACTTTAGACCCATTCCCTAGATCGGATGCAAGGATCCACAATTATATTTCAAAATAATTGAGACATTTTTGTTTTCATGACAATCAAAACGAATGGATTATTGAATATTGAATCCAATGTTTTGAGGTGTTTAGTATGTAAATTTTTTGAATTTTGTATATGTTTCCAAGACAATTTTTGGATATGAGAAAATACTATTATTTATGCAAAAACATGCAATCTTCTAGCAAAATACAATCAACCGTCATATCAAGCTAGAACTTTCATTTATAAGAACCCGAGTCATATTCTAGTCGAAAACAACCCAAGTTCAAATGCTCCTTTCATCTTTGTACATCAAAATGGTTTAGTGAATGCTGATCTTTAACGTCACAAGTTCGAATTGAGAAAAAGAAACATAAAAGTCGACGATACACTTCAAATCTTCAGTCCAATGGAAAGGAAAACAATGACAGGTATGTTTTGAGGTAGGCCCTGCTGCTGTTGTTGCCGCTGTTGTGTAGTTTCTATGTTTCAATTGGTGTGAACTGAAAAGAGCCCTGCATACTAGCCAGAGAAGGGCTCATTGGCAAGCTGGTGCAGTTCTGTATTCAATGTTCAACATTCTCGGTGTATTTCCCTTTGCATAAAATTGGGCTCTGCACAAGTTTTACCACATAAAAATAAACAAGGAATCTGCTACAAAAATAGCAGCAAAAATCAAGCAAGAAGGCAACGCAAACTGGTAAATACATTGCAATGAATCGCTCAACTTATTTGATACAGAGAAGCCTACTTACAACAAATCAACCGACCCGCTGTGAAAAGTGGATACACAGCAATATTGAACATAATTCACCATACAAAACAATGACACAAATCAATCGACCAGCTGTGAAAAATGGATACACAGCAATATTGAACATAATTCACCATATAAAACAATGACACTGATACAAATGTACAGGAAGGCAATATTTTCAAGACTTCCGCCACAACAGTGGCTCCAGCTTAGGGTCAGCATCTTTGGAGATGAGAGAATGCCCACCCCCTGACTCCGACTCAGCATTAGAGAATTCCCCCGTTCTCTGATGAAGTAACCTCTGGAAAATGCTTGGCATATTCTCCACCAACACTTCTGGCGTCTTGGGTGACTCATTTAAGCTTTGGACATGCTGAAGGCAAACTTGAACAGCATCATGCACTCTCACAAAGTACCACTCTTTACCAATCAGATCCACAACACCAGCACCTGCTAAAGTCAGCAGAACTTCTCGATTTGGATTGGCAATGGCTATCTGCCATATAATGCATGTGATTGCAGAGGAAACATGATTTAAGACCATGACAGATTTTAAGGGATCGTAACAAACATTTTTTATCACAAGTAATTCAACAAAAGGAGGCCTTTGAACCTGGATGTCCCGTGACTTGTATTCCTGATGCAACTCTTTCAAAGCTTGAACAGCACTGGAGTCTATATATGTAACCGCTGAAAGTGATATGTAATCAAATAAATGCAGGGCATTTGAAATATAATATTAGCAGCATCACATTCTTACAAAATTTACCAGAATAAGTGGTTATACAGATTTTAGCATGCATTTAAAAACCACAGGCTTTTTTTCATTGTACAAAAAAAAAGATGATGAAAACTTACGTGCCATCTCAATAATTACAAAATAAACTCTCTCAGCTTCTGGCCCATGTCTTGTAGATCTGTCGACCTCAACTTCGAATTCCCGTAGCCTGAAATGGGACAATATAATGATTTACAAATTACTTAAATGGGGAATTAGGAAGTATAAATCAACTGAAGAGCAAAATACACTTGCACCAATATTACAAAATCAAGTTTCTATAGAGTGCCAAAGGCAGCATCATTGTCACCTGTCTTTTATGTAACTAGTGTTGGCAAAATAAATAGGTGCATCAATTCGAACAATCACAATCCCATTGTATGTATATGCTTCTGGATACTGTTGAACATTTCTATAAACAGTGGTGCCTGGAAGACGCCCCAAGACAGCTGCAGTATAAAACAAGCTGATAAATAAGCAAATTCAACTGATGTTTGGAGCTACTATAACAGTATTTGGGATCCAGACACCCCAAGATGGTGTCATTTTGCCAGTAAAAAAAAGTTACTTATTCCACATCTAGTTTTAAGAATATGCAAGCACAACATAAGTCAAAGCCAAGCGCACTGGTATGAAATAGAATGATTGATGCAGAGAGAGAAGAAATTTCCATCTACAAAAAGACACAATCATGGAAAGAGTTGAATGCCAAAGCAGAAATAATGCTTTAACAATGGCTGAAAATATTACAGTCAAGGACAAAGATACAAATGATTCTGGGTGTTATAAAGTCTGGAACCAAAACAACGAATCAAAGTAATTAATTTGATACTATGCTAAAAAATTAAAAAGAAGGGTGTTATAAGGATTTCATCAGGGTGCATCAAAGTACATACAGAATAATTGTAATACAATAATCACTTACCGATATGAGGATTTGCTGATTCATGAATGACAAAAGCAAGTGAAACACCAACCTGCATATTAAAATTTTGCAATTTTTATACGAAAATATCTACTCAGGAAATTAGGCAGTGCCTAACATGCATAATTCTGAATGCCAATGCAAAAGCAAAGGCGAAATTAAGGTAAGATCGAATGTTCTTGACAGCCTAAAACATACAAATGCAATCAGAGAATTTGCCACATCAACAAAAATGTCACACAATTGGTAGGGCATACTAATGGAAAATTGATGATGGCAATGAAGAAGGACGAGGACGAGGAGGAGAAGAAGATGCAGAAGATAGATGTGCTCTTAGCTGTCCTCGAGTACGATACAGTGAATCAAAATCATATGCACAAGCAGCATGTAAATTCTAAGAAATCAAAATTCCAAAAACATAACCAGTAGAAGTTAATAACCTTCATTGACTGCATCAATAAACTCATCACAGGAAGTGATGGTGATTACAACTCGTTGGAACCAGCACCTCCATAGATCAAAATGTAAGGATATCAGATGGGTCATATTCTACTTGTTCACATTTCCATAGCTCACAAACAAGGTTGACATATGGTAAAATGCAGGCCCAACAGAATCATTTTTTTTTTTTTTGAAAAGCAACAGAATCAATTGAAGTAGAGGGAATAACATAGTATTGTCTGATTCATAAGGATACAAATAAGTCTTTTTATTACCAAAATGGATAATAGTCATGATAGGTTGTATCGTAATTCTTACATTCTCATCAATTCAGTATGTCTTCTTTGTTTTCAAAGCATTTTGATTCCGACAAAATGTTATTAATTCTAGGAGGACTATAATGAGACGAAGGACTGACCCACTCACGATCTACTAAAAAGACAAGTAGTTTGATAGTGGTTCAGATACAATTCGTGAGATGACAGTGATCTCTAGCTTGGTCATGGCCATAATGTGCTATTTTCCTCGGATTCATTGGAATCTTCTTTTTCATAGTCCATGGCCCAATTTCTCTTCTTTCTTTTTCCAAGGGCTCAAATGCTAAAAGGTGTGGGAGATGGAAGCCAAACCTTTGATCAACCGAGACACAATGCCGGCTCAATAATAGAAAAGAAAAGTTCGGGTTTTAGGCCCCAAATTTGAGAGATCAATAATGTAATACAAATCAAAGATTAAAACCCAATACAATTTAGTCCAACAAAAACACTCCTCAAAGAGTGAGCCAACAAAAATAATATTAAAATTTAGGCCTAAAAGACCAACTCACCTCACAAAATCACATTTATTAAAGGACAAAAAGGGTTAACAAGAAAATCTTGCCATCATCAATCTTTTTTTACTTTCTCCAATAAATAATATATATAATAAGCGTCAATCTCTCTCTCTATCTTTTCCCAGTACAAAAGCAAAACCAAATTCAACACATTCTCTACTTTTCTCCCACTCGATTTTGTTGTGATTTAAGCACAAAATATCAACTAAACAATTCATCTATACTACTTCTAAAAGTACCTTACAAAGATAAACTTTTATTTTCCTCTTCTATCCTCAAACAATTATATGAAGACAATCATATCATATTTTCTAATTTAACTCTTAGACCATTCCTATTCTAGGAATAAATGTTCAATTACAAGTGTAATGAATAGATCCTTCTAATTCTCGGATCTCATACTCAACTACAATGCAATGAATAATCCAATCACCTTTTATGGGTAATCTTAATTATCTCTTAAACCCTTCCAATTATAAGAGTACATATTCAATTGCAATGCAATGAGCCACATTTTACACTTACAACTTATAGAGGCTCCAAAATAGTGAAAACCATAAAGAGAATAGAATACTAATAAGCCTTTGATTAATAACTTCATTAAAATACATATTATACACTTCCCACCCATTCCTATTTCCAGTTTATAGGTTATTTGTCCATCTAAATTCAACTCCCCAAATTTCTCTCTGCATCCCAACCCTTATATAATTCCATGAGATTGGTTTGTCCTGTTCAGAAATCATTTCATCATCTAAATTATTTGTCACACCATGAAGACAAATTCAATAGCTTAATCCAAAAACACGTTCTAAATGAGTGTCACGGCAAAAGGAAAACTAATTTTCTCCTCTTTCTCATGGTACATAATATATATATATATATATATTATCTTTCATATATATATCAATTTTATGTTTTTGATATATCAAATTTTGCCATGTTTATCTTAGATATAGTTTATGATCATCTAATTGACAAATATACAGTTTAGAAATTGAAATAATTTTATGTCTTCTCTTAAGCATTTCATTTATGCTCATTATTGATGTTTTTTTTTCTAGCCAATTTTTAAACAGTAATAACTTTAAGTCAATGATTTTTAGATAATACATAAAATTGCAAGGACTAAAACGATGAATTTGATGCAATCCATTTTCATCGAAAATAAAACTACAATTAGATTATGCTAAAAAATATAAACATGTTATAATATTGGAATATGATACTAGTAGATGGTACAAGTTTTTGAAAACATAGACTAACAAAGTGTGCAGTCAAACAACAATATTGTCATCTACTTAATATAATGATAAAAATATATTTTAGTTTTTTTGCATATACGACCAACGAATTTATAAAATATAAACAATAATTAAAATAATTCACGTGCAATGCACGTGTGCAACAACTGAGTTCTCATAAAAGATCCAAAATAAAACCTAATTTAATTTCAAAAATATTTTTTTAATAAAGTTGTTACTCGTAACAAATAAAATATAACAAAAATTTAGGTACATCTTGCAAATATAATATAAATAAGTAAATGATCCTAAATTTTTTTTTAAGATAGTAGAATAATTCAACAAAAAAATAGTAATGAATGTATTTGTAATAATAGTCAATCATATAATACCACAATTTCGATGAAGAACGTACAAAACAAACAAGAAGAACATAAAAATATTAATGAGGCAATAGATTATAATCCTATCAAAATATTTGTGATCAAAATCCATACTATAAATTAAAAAAATATGTTAGTATAATTTGAAAAAAAAATAATTAGTAAATTTTAAAATTTAAATAAAAAATAAAAAATGCTCATTGGCACTTATCGCTTTAGGCCTCAGATGTTCTCGAGACGCCCCAGCTTGGACACATAAAAATTTCTCGGCATCAAGAGAGATTTAAGATTCTGTAAGTAACTCAGTGAGTGCTTTCTAAAAATGTCTGGGATTAGACGAAGAAAATGAAATATAAACAACCGCGTTGGTCGTAATAGACTAACTTTCATACTAGTTCTTGCTCCGACATGAAAATTCCATTTCTGGGAAGGATGACATACTATGATACTTTCTGAACCGTAACATAACATCTTCATAAATAAAGTTCTCTTTTGCACTATAATTCCACCGATCAAATTGTCAATCCAGAGTCCGGAATATCCTTCACACACATTCTTAGTATTCCTTCTATAGGCTCTAATTTTTAAGACCTCGTTAATAAGGTAGAAATATCAGAAGTTGATGAGAAATTGAACTTGGGAAGGAATGACAAAAAGTAAGATCTAGTTCCCTGGGACCAGTACTAGAAAACATAAGAAGGGAAGTCAAGGAGCTGAAGGAAATGAGAAGAGTTATTGCCAAGGTCCCTGTTCACCTAGTTGCGGTTGACATGATTTCAGCCATTACATATTCATTTCTAGGCCAATCGCAAAGATTGTGCACACAAGACGACAGTATCCATCACTCCGAAGCACATGAGCATTTGTTAGGCCAAAAGAAATGAAAAGTTCTACACTTTCAAGAACCTTCATTGGGAACTAAGGGAGGCTTTGTTTTATAATCAATAGCAAAGGACTTTCACTAGACTTGTGCATGTGCAAGAGAAGTTTGATGCACACATCCCTATGCTGATTACGAAATTTAAATTTATATCTAGGAGAACAAGTCCCTCAAGCAACAACAACGATAACATTTTATTATGGAAAGATGAATATATTAGGTATCTTTGAACCTGATAATATCTACCACTTGGAATACTTTGGGATGGGGAAAGATGATAAAAGATTTCTGGATAATAGTTCACGAAATTTCGAATATATCGTTAAGAATATTAGGGCAGTATGTGTAAATTGTTAATAGTAAGAGGGTGTATGTGTAATTCTTATTCTTATTATTGTGAGTTAACTATAAATACAAGTGATGTATGAGAGCTAGGTGAAGTTTGAACCTTTCTATTTCTCTATAATATTGTGTTAATCCACTAAACTTAGCATGGTATCAAAGCGATTACAATCCTAAATATATTTTAAATAAATTACTCTGTTTGTGGTGGTTGTGATATTGTTGTTCGTCGAAGCTACAGTGGTGATGGTGATACAGTTGTTGTGGTGTGTTGATTTGTGTTTCTATGGTGGTGGTGTCACTAGTAGCGGCGGTGTGGTACTATTGATCATTGTTTGTCGTCGTTTGTTGTAGCGCTGTTGTGGTGTGACCATCGTGGTGGTCTATCGTCAGTTGGGGTGGTCGAGGTGCACTCGAAAACTAGGGTTTACCGAAATCCTAATCGTCGAGTAGCGTCGTCGTCTATGGTGGTGTGCTGCTGTCTTCGTCGTGGTGTGTGGCGCCGTCGAAGACCAGAGGATTCTCTTGTCTTCGTCGTGATCATCGTTCGCCGTCGTTTGTTGTTCATTGTGGTGGTAGTTGCGCAGTCGAAGACTAGGGTGGTGGTTGCGCAGTCGAAGACTAGGGTTACAAAAACCCTAATCGACAAAGAAGAAATGGTCTAGACCCGAAAAAGGACTAGACCCGACTTCACGGGTTTGGCTAAAAGACGATGGGTTTAAATTATTTTAAGTCCAGCCAAATCAAATCGGGTCTAGCCCACTTCGGTCCAACCAAGTTCCATCAACGGGTTTAAATTGTTTTAAGCCCAGCCCAATCCGATCGGGTCCAGCTAACTTCAGTCCAACCCGGTTCAGCTAGGTCCTGCACCGGTTCAGCTAGTTCTAGCAGCCTCCTCTTCTTCGGTTCATCAGTGCAGTAGGTGATTCTTGTCCAGTTCAATGATCTAGTGATTTTCTTTTCCTATTTGTTGCACTCTTATGGAGCTCAAGTAAGACACTGAGTTGGTTATTATTACACGAGAGGAGTATGCTCAGTTCCTGTCCCAACAAGCTGTCTCATCTCCCTCCACTGCTATTTTTGCCCAGTCAGATATTGCTTACACTTGTTTATTGTCCTTCACTCGCAATCCCTTGATCATAGACTCTGGCGCTTCTGACCACATGACTGGTGCATCTGATGTTTTTTCTACTTATCAGTCTGCTACTTCCACGCGTAGTGTTACTCTGGCTAATGGTACTTGTTCTAAAGTTTCAGGTCTAGAGTCTACTCACTTGAGTCCTGATATGTCCCTATCTTCCGTGTTATTTGCTCCTTAGTTTCTTTTTAGTTTACTTTTATTAGTAAGATTACCCGTTCTCTCAATTGCTATGTAACTTTTTATCCCTCTTATTGTGTCTTTCAGGATCTCAAGACGAAGAGCAAGATTGGTACGGGACATGAAGGTGGTGGCCTATATTACCTTGATTTTAATTCACCTACTCGGGCTCTACAAACCTCGTTGTCTCCTTTTCAATGTATTGTCGTCTTGGACATCCCTCTCTCCAGAATCTGAAACGCCAAGTTCCCAGTCTTAATTGTGTATCGTCTTTGTCTTGTGAAGCTTGTTAACTCACTAAGCATCATCGTGTATTATTTCAGTCTAGAGTCAATAATCGTGTGTTTAGTCCATTTGAGTTGGTACATTCTGATGTATGGGGTCCAATAAAGAATATTTTATCTAATAAATATCTTTATTTTGTGTCATTTGTGGAAGACTATTCTGGTGTGACTTGGTTGGTTTTTATGAAAACTCGATTTGAATTGTTCTCTATATTTGAGACCTTTCGTAAGGAAATAAAAACTCAGTATGGTTGTCGTATACGTATTTTACGTTCTGATAATGTTCGGGTATATGAATCTGATCCTTTTTCAGCTTATCTTATTAAAGTTGGCATTATTCATCAGACTTTCTGTGCTTACACATCTCCACAGAATGGTGTTGTTGAACGCAAGAACCGTCATTTATTGAAAGTCACACATGCCCTGTTATTTCAAATATTCTCCGATATTTTTAGAGTGATGTTCTTACTACTTGTCACCTTATTAATCGCATGTCATCTTCTGTGTTAAATGGGCAAAGTCCATATTCTGTACTCTTTCCTGGTAAGCTTTTATTTACCCTCACTCCTAAGATTTTTGGATGTGTCTGTTATATTCACAATTAGGGTCCTAGGTTTGACAAACTTGACCCTCGAGCTACCAAATGTGTATTTCTTAGTTATTCCCGCACGCAGAAGGGATATCGTTGCTATAGTCCTTCTTTGCGCCGATACTTTACTAATGCCGATGTCACATTTGAAGAATCTGTTTCATATTTTTCAGCACCTTCTCAGCCTTTGGATCTGGACTTTGGGTCATCTTCTATACAACCATCTCTTTCCTCATCTTCAGATATTCTGTTGTCCACTGTGTTACTATCTACTTTATCTCCTCTTTGTGTCTACTCTCGCAGTCCTCGCCCATCGACTGAGGTGCCTGTACCGTCTTCCTTGCCGCCTTCTAATCCTGGTACATCAGGTAATCTAGACTCTTTACTAGTGCTCTTCGCAAAGGTACTCGTTCGTGTGTTACTCATCGTTCCATTGCTCATTTTGTTTCATATGATGTCTTGTCTCCTGTCTTCTCTTATTTTACTTCCTAATCATCTACTGTATCTATTCTTAAGCATTTACAGGATCCATTATCTGATCTGAGTTGGAGGAAAGCTATGAAGGAGGAAATGGATGTCTTACATCATAATGGGATTTGGGATCTTGTTCCTTTACCTCCTGGTAAATGAACTGTTGGTTGTCGTTAGGTGTATACTGTTAAATTTTATCTAGATGGTTCTGTGGAGCGTCTCAAAGTCTGACTTGTTGCAAAGGGCTTTACTCAAAGTTATGGTGTTAATTATGAGGAGACTTTTTCTCCTGTTGCCAAAATTTCCTCTGTTTATATCTTGATTTCTTTTGCTGCTAATCTTGATTGGCCCTTGTTTCAGTTAGACGTCGAGAATGCTTTCTTACATGGTGACTTGGTTGAAGAGGTATACATAGAGCAGCCACATGGGTTTACTGCTCAGGGGGAGTATGGTAAGAGTGTATGTCGGTTAAAGAAATCTTTGTATGGTTTGAAGCAATTACCGAGGGCATGGTTTAGTAAGATTTCATATACAATTTTAGAGTTTGGTCTTCTTCGATGTCAGACAGATCATTTTGTATTTCATAGATAGACAGATGTTGGATATGTTCTATTGGTGGTCTATATAGATGATATTGTAATTACTGAAAATAATTCTGAGGGGATTGTCATGTTAAAAATATTCTTTCAGGATCGATTTCATATTAAGGATTTGAAAAAACTCAGGTATTTCTTGGGTATTGAGGTGACTCGATCTAAATAGGGTATTTGTTTATCCCAAAGAAAATATGTACTTGACATGTTAGAGGAAACAGATTTGCTGGGTGGCAGACCTATTGATGTTCCTATGGATTCGAATCAGAAACTTTTGATAGATAATAGTACATTGTTTGAGAATCCGGGTCAGTATCGCATATTGGTTGGGAAGTTTAATTATCTCACAATTACTCGACCGGATATTTCCTATGCAGTCAATTCATGGGGTGTCCTAGAGTACCACATTGGGAGGCAATTACTCGTATTTTGCGATATCTCAAACGTGTTCCTGGACTTGGACTGTTATATCAAGCTAATGGACATCTTAGAGTGGAAGGTTTCTTAGATGCTAATTGAGCTGGCTCTCCTTCTGATCGAAAATCAACCACTAGTTATTGTACTTTCTTAGAAGGTAACGTTGTCTCATAGAAAAGTAAGAAATAATCTATGGTAGCAAGATCCAGTACTGAAACTGAGTATAGGGCAATGATGCATACGACGAGTGAGTTGACTTTGCTACTACACTTCCTCCATGAAATTGAGTTTCCAATTCAACTTCCTTTACAATTGTTTTGTGACAATGACAATTATCCATATCGCTGTTAATCCGGTGTTTCACGAGAGAACCAAATATATTGAGGTTGATTGTCACTTTATTCGGGACAGGATAGTAGTCGGGGAGATTATAACTCCATTTGTGAAATCTGAAGATCAGCTTGCAGATATGTTTACCAAAGCATTGAACCGTACACGTCTTACAACGATTTATTTCAAGCTTAGATTATATGATATATATATAGTCCTGCTTAAGGTGAGTGTTAAGAATATTAGGGTAGTATATGTAAATTGTTTATAGTAAGAGGGTGTATGTGTAATTCTTATTCTTATTATTGTGAGTTAACTATAAATACAAGTGATGTATGAGAGCTAGGTGAAGTTTGAACTTCTCTCTGTTTCTCTCTAATATTGTTAATCATCTAAACTTACTATATATCACAGAGAATTTTCCATACAACATTATAAATCTCCACTCACCCCAACAAGGACCCCAATCTCTATACCAAGGAACAGAGTTGTGAGGCTAGTAATGGTCCAAAGAAGGAAATCTTTCTTGTTAACACGCCATAAAAAGATGGCCTCATCATAATCCACCTGAAATGTTAAGACAATAAAAAGGCAGATGTAAGCCAAGATCTAAACAAGGTAATCCCATTGTGCATGTAAATTTTACACAAATTTGCTTGGAACAATAAACCCTAGTGAAAGATCCACACTCTTGCAAAAATAATTCGAAAGAAATCCAGTTAAAAAACTACACAAATTCTTTATCGGCTATGTAACACGCCCCACAGTCCCGAGTTAACCATGAGGGGAAAAGGAAGAAAGAAAACTTCAGCATTATCTGCTGCAATGAAGAAAAGTCTCCAAATAAACAATTGCCCACTACACAATGTTTGTAGCCCATTTAAATGGTAAGGGAGCCACACTCATTAATTGGTATAAGATAACAAGATATCCAACAAAGAATTACAGCACAGTTTTTCTTTGCACAAACTGCCAGTTAACCGTCAGATGATGCTACTTAAATATAGGCTGCCAGATCAACCTAGAAACAAAAGTTTAGAACTCAAGCAAACTAATAGGTTATTACAAGAACAAACTAAAATAACAAACATACAGAGAGCAACCCTGTACTGTGGTAAAAAATGTGTGAAACTAAAAATATAGTGAAAAAATATTAGAATAAAATGCATAAGCAGTAAACATGTCAAATCAACACAACACAGACTTCTCAGTGTAATAGTATACTACACTCACCAGCCCAATTACAGCAGAGATCACAATAGCAGCTAGTGCACACTGCAAAGGTAATAGAGACCAGAAAAAACATTGTGAGCATGTCAAATATCTTCATAACTGGAATAATACAATCGACAAAACCAGAATGACAAATCAAGTGTTAGCTGCAAAGGTACCATCTCAAACAGTTAAGACTTTACAACTTCTAGATCGTGAACAGAATAAAAATAAACAAAAGCCTATTACGAGAAAATCTTGGTGTTCAAACACCAAATCCATGGTATAACTGGAAATAGAAGCTTGTACTACCAAAGAATTGTACATTCTAGAATGTTCCTAAAAATAAGTATATGTATCAGGATGAAAACCAGACCTGGGGTATATACTCGAATAAAGGAGTCATAAATAAAAGAGCACAGGCCATTATAAGTCCCATCACAATCCCTGATAAGCCAGTTCTCGCTCCACTCTCATGATTTACTGCTGATCTAGAGAAGGAACCTACATGACATATTAGAAAAGAAAGCCATATTTTGAGAAGCATGTCACAAAAGGAAAAGGTTCATGACAAACAAAGTTATAACTGATGTAATTCACGTCTCTAGGTTTTTAAATCTGTTTGCAGCACTTTTGACCTCAAAGACTCACCTGTTGTAGGGTATGCTGAAAAGAATGCACCAAGGATATTAGCCACGCCAAGACCAAACAACTGTCAAAAAAACAAGCAATTGGTCTATCAGATGGGGCTTTATTTTTTCCTAATCTCCTTCACTTGCCAATGCCCAATTTTACTCTGCACAATAAGGTACCATATAAAATCTAACAACTGACAAAATTACTCGACCACTTTTCATGCTATTCTGCTGCTTTATTAGACATAGAAAATGCATTTTTATGGAATAAATTGAAACAATAAAGTAGATACAGATGTAACTTATTGATAAGGAAAGTGCATTCTAAGCTATGTACATTCTACATATCAACTTCAATTTACTCCATAGAAAATTCTGCCTAAAGAGATTATGTCCAGTCTTCCCAAGGATGAACTACTTCTGAGGTTGCAGAAGCATCAATATGATAAAACACTTAAATCGATAATGTTCAACTTCGTGTTGCATAAACTAATATATTTGTAAATAATTCTATTAGGATCATGTTTGTAATTGGCCAATTTCGTAAAGTCTTTTTTTGTAAATCTCAACCTATTCCATGGTTATGATGCTACAAAGTTGAATATTCGAAAGCGTTGATGAAAAGAAGGAGATCGTGCTTCAAGCAATATCAAAAGCCTCTCCGTATGCACCTTCTTATTCAGGACAAAAGTAATGATCTTAGACACCTAAGAACCCTTAGCTTAATTTATTTGACTAAGAATGATTAGAGTTAAAATGAAATTCATGATTAATCTGAATATGACTCCTAGAGATTTTTAAAGAAATTTTTTTCTAAAGCTTGTTGTGTTTTGAAAACATAATTTGAGTCATAATCGGATCCTATTTGAGCAACACATTTTTAGCACTAAAGGAGACAAATTTTTTGCTTGGATTTAAACTTAAAAGATCGAAGTCTCTGAATACTTAGAGATAAAATTGGGAAAGACTAAACGAGTGAGCAATAGAGACTGTCCTCGAGATCGCTCTCAGGCCGCTCTAGTAGTCTTGAAATGGCTCGAGTGGTCCTTGCTCTACTCCAATGGTTTGATCATTTTTTCATTCCAGCATCCACCGCTCTTCCACTGCTTGGGCAATTGTTTGCAAATTTGTATTTTCCTTGGTCCTCAACACAAACTCTATTCCAAGCCTATAAATAGTGAGCGCCTTGTCAAGCTAGGTAGATCTTTCACGTGAACTTATTTCTTACCTCTAAACCTTGAGGGATCATTGAGCAACTCTAGATCCTTAAATCCAAAAACTAACCTATTTTGTGATTCTTATCCAAACTCACCTTGGAGAAGAACAACTTGTTTGGTTCTACCAAAACCCACTTATAAAGTGTGCATATCGAAGATTTTGGTGGAAACGATTGTTATCTAGACGAACCATGCGGGGGGAGTTCAAGTGAAGTTATCCATAACATCGGTAGGTGTATCTAGTTTAGAGGTTTATTGAATGAAATGAGTGTCTAACCATGATATTGGTCGAGGTATAAGACTCGAATACTTGTAAACTGACTTTGAGAAAGTGGATTAGGTTTTGGTGAACCCCGAGTGATTCTCTGCGATTTTTCTCGATGAAGGTTTCCACGTCAATAAATTACTTGTGTTATTTATTATTTTACCATACACACTTGCAATTTGATGCACACACGGGTATTATGTGTTTGATGTTATGATTGTTTGAATATTCATATCATTCATAGTGGTTTGGTAGTAGGTTATTGCCGTGGTTGGAATCGACTTGAAAGAATGATGCTAATCGTCAAATCGACAAATTTATTACACCAATCTTTATGGGTTTCATGGTTTAATCTTGTGAAAAGGGGTTCTCAATTTTTAATTGGTTAATTGATTTTTGAGAAGAAGTAATTGTGGTAGAATTAAATTATAATTTGGTGTTTATTTAAATGAATTGAAATTTATCAATTCACCCCCCACTCTAGGTAGTGTCTTAACACCATGTGTGTAATTGTGAGGGACAATCTATTCTGCATAAGGGTAATGTTTATCCTTACAGATTCCGTAGACATAGGAACCATATGATATTGGCCTTAGACCTACAATCCACTGGGCCAACCATAAAGATAACCAATTGTAGATGTATTTGTCAAGTGACTCAAGTTTGCATTGGTTGAACCATGGAAATATTTAAGTTGGGTAGAGTCGATGCACAATAAAAATAGAGGAAACATGATAAAATGATATTGCCTTGATGTCAGCTTGGTTTTGACATGAGACCTTAACATGCAGCTAATAGGGTATGATTCATAGTTGTTGGACATTAGTACAGGCAGGAGATGCTACGCATACCTCTTGATTCGAATCCAACTCATATTTATTCTTTGCTGCCAGTGCTTTGGCGATCCCCACAGATTCCTACAGTTACAAATAATTGATGGCGTTGAACATATACTTACCAACCAACTTAAATATAGAAAAGACATTAGAAAATGAATGATCAATTGGCTCTACTCTTACCAATATAGCCACCCCAGTAATGAGGAATGCAGTTGGAATCAAAGACGTTACATATCCAAAACTCTTAGGAATGGAGAATTTTGGCAGGCCCTGTGGTATATCTCCTACCTAAAAAGTAGTCAAAGATTCCAAGCTCGGGCTATGATTAATTTGAACAACATTCATTTTTCAGTAATGCATAACATGCATATAATATGACAATAAAACCAACAAAACTAAAGGGGCAATACAAACAAGGGAAGAAAATAAAAAACACGAACGGTATTGTACAACTTTTTGTTTATCAAAATTATCTTTCCATAGGGTTTTAATCTTACGGATTTTAATCTTACTAGAGGACTTTTAATTTTAACCAAAATCCTAACATACAAGGAGCTTTGTTTGTGATTTGGATTCCAATCCTTCAATTCCTCTCGCTCCCTAATTCACCAGTTTATCGTATACCAATTCTTCACATCCAAAGATCACATGAACACGTCTCTCACATGCTCAACATGATTGCAGACGCCAGTACTCTCCATGTTTCATCTCTTTGAACTGTCCATATACTGGTTTTAGAATATAGAACAACCATAGAAATCTTCTGAGAATTTTCCCTCCTTCCCAATGAAATCATGCCCTCCCCCCAAAACCAGGGGCAAAGATGAATTTAAAATAATTTTCAAAGTATCTGTTGACAATGTAACAAGTATAGTAATTCTCTTAGTCTCTTACCATTTCAGATATAGATTATTTCTCCTAGTTTCCTGTGTTGGGAATATGTGTGCATAATCACAATCATTTCCAAAATAACAATTAATACTTTTTTGGCGGAACTTTTCAATCTTTCTTTTCTTTTCTTTTTTCTTGTTTCTCATATTTTCCCTCGTAAGCATATGAAACTCTTTCTTCATGTGATGATATGTGGAATTCTAGAGCGAAAGTAGAAGCCTAGTAGATTAGGTGGTAAAGCAAGAAGATGTACATTATATGTGTTGGAGCAAATATGACAACTTTGAGATAGAAGCGAGTAAGGATGAACAAATCCATAAACCCAGAGTCTAACGACCCCTCCACAGTTCCCAACCCTCATGAAAACACAGGCTACATGTCATTTGGACCCTTCACCCACCCACCACACGTGGAAGCAAGTTAGCCCCCTTAGTTGGTTGGGGGAAGAGGGCATTTCCATCACGAAGGATTCAATCCGGCCACATTTCCCCTACGGAAACCTTGTTACAACCTCACCCCAGTCAAAGATCCCATCATGGTATGTGTCAATAAGACCACCAAAAGCCTTTGTGGCACTAGTGGTACACAGAAGTCATGAACAAATACTAAGGATAGAACATGTGAGTTGAAACAGCTCAATCATGTCAAGGTCAAGGGATGACTGATGATACCCGTGGAAAGATTCAAGTTAAACAAGATGAAGGCACTAAAAGGACAAGTGAGCCATATATAACAAAGTTAATAAACAATTCAAATATCATATTTGCCCCAGATATAGAGCTTTGCTAATTACACCAGCACCTCCACCGGTCATCCGGGAGTAAAGATAATGATGCAAAATAAGACCATATAAGCCAGTGAGGCCGAGCTTATATACTTAAGCTTGTATTTATGTTGGGATACTATACCACGAAATAAGTAGCATCAAAACAAAATCTCCAGCACACTGAATTAGCATGGTCGGAACCCCTGCAGCTGGGACTATGGCCATCAAAATCTCAATCCAGATCCTTGGATCTTACAAACCAATATAACCAAATCGATCTGAATCTTTTGTAGAATCCCCAATTCATAGGATCTTAATGGATTAGGATCCAAATCTTACAAGATCGTAAAATTTCTATATGAATTACAATTTTCTATCCAATTTGTAGGATTTGTTTGTTAGGGGCATTTAATTATTGAGTTAACTAGATTCATATTTATTATTTTAATACTTAAACACTCAAATCCAAATGTGATTGTTTCGAATTATTATCAATCAACTGAAAATTTTCGGTTGACGAGAAAAACTACAGAAAATTGTTTTTGTTACAGAAAGCTCTTTTCACGCATTAGTTTCTCTCATTACAAAGTTGAAAATAATTATTAGGTTTGATCTCCTCTCTTTCTATTTTTATTTTTTTATGTTTTTTTATGTTTGGGTCTTGAACAGTCAAAGTTAACAGTCTCTCAACTTTTCAGTCTCTCATCCATATCCACCTCTCTCTCCGAAAGTTAAGATCAAAATACTTCAATTCTACTACTACCCTTCACAAAATCCAACAAAATCAACAGTCCGCCTTGGATTTGCAGCCGTCTTCAATGCTTAACTTCTAGTTTCACAAATTTAATCATCTCTAACTTTTATTTTTATCATAACATTTCTATCTGCATATAATATATACTAGGCTTATTTATTTCTTGTTTTTAAGAATTTTGTATTGCTACATTATATTTCATCCCATTTTTTGAGTTCATGAGATCGTGTGTTTCTCGATCTGATCTTTTAGCCTTACCCATCGATCCAAAGTGGATCCCCATTTTAAAAATTTTGGCTAGGACAAAATGAGTATTTGAGCCAGATTTTGGATATGATTTCAGTTATGGTCAAAATTTTATTGATGATAAGTTGTCTAACCATTTTAGGAAAGCAGAGGTTAACATCTGTTTGATAGGAAAATGATAAAAATGATTTTGGCACAAAGTTGCATGGCAATATTCTTCAGATTCAACTCCAATTTTTTCAGAGTGAACTCAATTCATTCTATTCTCACCAAAGAAATGGAAGATGGATGAAATATTTTCACAAAGGCTGTACCCAGAACAACAGCTGTGAGGGGACCAGCTGCTCGCAGAAAACGCAAGTGCTTCCTTGTTTGTCCCTATACATGAAACCATCCAAAACATCATCAGAAGTTACAACTGATGCAGATAGACACAAATACATACTTCACAAAAAAAAAAAATGTTAACAAGGGTCTGATACCAAGTGCTTCATGACCAGAAGAATCCCTAAAATGATAAAGCCCATCACAAAAGGGGGCCATTGAAACTGCAGGAAAAAAAAAACCACACCTTTAGTTGAAACAAGAATAAATAGGTGAACAGCGAAAAACTAAGCATGATGAAAGGCAATACATGAACAATGATAAAGATTTCTGACAAAGAAAAGGTCAAATCCACTTTTTTTGTTCAAATTGTAGACCGATATGTTTGTCCAGAGACATACTGAACTGGTGGCTTTCATATCATAAATGACTAGAGTATCAAACTTACCAAGAGTAATGCCTATATTGGCGAAAGAGTGGTGATATTTTATGTATTAACTATCACTGCATGCAGAAGTAATAGCCACATAGATCATACAGGGCACCGAAACTATTCTCTCTATCTTCCTACTTTAGTTTGCTTGTAGCATCTTGATGGCCATCAACCAGTTTTACCAACACATAAGACTAGAACATGAATCAGGCCCTAACAAATTTAGGTTTTATCTGACAGCAAACATATTCTCATCTAGTTAATGCAGCATATGATTTACTAGACATAAAGGGTTAAATTTAGTTGATTAGCTACTATATTCTCAGATACTGTTACATCAGTGATTGCAGTCAAGAAGCAAATTATGCAATTACAGTAACTCCCTTTGCAGGGAAATGATAATTTCGCTGCTACGAGAAACCAGACACTGAGTTTTAGGTGCAATCAGCTCATTCAATCACAAAGCCAGCGCCAACTATTAGCTTAAAATAGACGAGAGAATATATAAATTTCATCCGACATAACAGCTGTGAAAACGCTAGCATGAGCTAATTTATGTTAAGGGTCTCAGACTGTCATAAAGGTTGACATGGATTTTAGTTGGTAAATTAAGCACAACAGATTAAATTAAAACCTAAAATCTGTTGAAAGCTTGGAATCAACATGTGAATGTATATAATAAGAAACATCATAGAGTTGTACCATAACAGTCACGAATGGTTAAATTCAGATATTGTTCAATAGAAAAATATAATCATATAATTAGATTACCCTCTGAAAGACCTATCACTAAGGTATGCAAAGCATACCTTGCCTGCTCCAGATATTATACTCTCGACCAAAGGAATAATTTTGCTACTTCTTTCTATATCATATCCCAAGAAATATTTTGCTTGAGACAAGGCAATGACAATAGCTGAAGCAGTTGTAAAGCCAGAAATCACAGAGTGGCTGATGAAGCGAATAATCCATCCAAGCCTGGAGGGGGGGAAATGGTGTTAGATCTTTTATGGAAAATAGTCAGAAAATTCAAAATATACCCAAAGAAGAAAATCGATGCCGATTTTTAGTAGTTGAAAAGGCATGTCAAACCTCCTTGCAGTCTTAAAAGGAAAAGGGACTCCCTATATGCTGAATTCTAGGTTGGCAACCAATAGTCAAGTCTATTACTTTCCAGTAGTAGTAATGGTACAAAGTAAAAGTTGATACTAGCATCCAATCAGTCCTATTTCAACTTTCTTTAGCCATAGGGTTAAGGATTTCCCAGCCCCTAAGCTTTGAGACAAAGTTTCCAACAAGATTATTCATGAGTCCATATAAGGTATTTGGTTGGAGCTATCTTTCAGGAGATTTTTTTTCTTTTTCCAGACAGATTAACATGGCACAAGCAGACAGAACTTTAAATTTATGAATTGGAATATGCATACATTTACACTATTGTGTAAAATAAAATATACCAATTCAACCAGGAGAACCCACTTCACATCATGTAAGATTCAATATGACAAATTTATAACTACCACAGCAGAAGTACCTCAAAAGCCCCATTATGCATTCCAGAATCCCAACCATAAGCGCCAACAATATTGCAAGTTCTGTGTATAACTCCTCGGACGAATCAACTATGCTGCCTAACACGTTAGAGACAAGGAGAGAAACCAATGCCACTGGACCAATTGCAAGTTGACGAGATGACCCAAATATGGCATACACAAATATGGGCACGAAACCAGAATCTTACTTGCATAGCACAAACAACAATTCCAGAGTTACACAGGCGGATATGGGTATTTTGGTTGTCGGGGGTAAATGAAATATGAATTAAGCACCAAATAAAAACAGCCAAGTAAAGAATTGCAATGCTCTACAGTCTACACTTGACCATTCAAACGGCAAAGTCACAAACAATTGGTGATCCAACAGTAGCACTATGAGTACCATTAGTGTGTATAATGAACAAAGATTAGCATAAATCTAAAACTTATGAGTTCAATTTCAGATTGAAGTGCTTCTAAAATTTCCTTACTCAAAAAATAACAGAATAAAATACTATTTTTTCTTTTTCCTCTTTCCTTTTTTTTTTTTGCCTATTTAGAAGGAGGATGGCTAGAATTTCATTCATAATTCAAGAACAGCCAATGATTTTGAAGATCAAAACTCAGAAACTAGAATCATAGCATAAATGAAATAGTAAGCAGCACCAAAAATTACTATGAACTTGATCGGATGATTACACTTACAAAGGCCATATATTGGTTGAAGCTCAGCTAGCTTTGCATAAGACATTGACTGGCCATATAAAACAAACAGTCAAAAAAGAATCAAATAAATGAAAAAACTGTCTATCTATGACAAGTGTATCAGCATTTAACACCATTATGATTAAGAGGTAAGCACCCTTTAACATATTTCACATTCTCAAAACAAAAGGACATGGCATAATGAGGACACACAGCTTTTTGAAAACAGAAAAACAAATTACGAACGAACCTTTGAAAAACATGCCAGCATGAAAATGGATACATTGCTAGTGCAACAGCCATAATTATAGTTGGAAAAACAAACACCCCAATCACCAAATTGTACACTAGAATTTGTGGATATACTTTGAGACAAGGTGGCAACAGTGAGAAAGGACCAACCAATACTTATAAATAAAAAAAATCTATGACCGTCTTCCCTAACAATCAACAATAAAGAGGCTCGACTTTGCACTGCAACTTGTATAAATTAATTTCCATTTCAAATAGTATATATAGAATGAGTTAAAATGTCCATATTCAAACTTAAAAAGACCCATCCAATCAGCTAACAGTTCAGTGCTTTATATAACCACATCATATCAAATAGTGTATCAAAACTGAAATTCGATAATGGTTATCCAATCATTGATTACTACGCATGTGCTTGAAACAAAGCTAAAAATGATAAGCACGTCGATCAAACATTCCAATAACTAAAGATAATTAGAAACCAAATCAATTCGAGCACAGCTTGTTAAGCACTCCATCCAACCAACATTCAAACAAAGAACAAACGTCAGGGGAATAGAACAGATAGAGCAAACTCTGATTGGTTGCTGAGAAAATATAAGAAAAAATAGAAAAATAAACAAAGAAAAAACTAATTCGCTTCGGAATTCAGTGAATTGAGCTCTTTAATTAAAAGAAATCGAAAAATATACATCACACATAAAAATTCATATGAGTTGCGGTGGGAGAGAGAGAACCTGAGGGACGAGCATGACACCGACGGTGACGCCAGCCATGAGATCGACTTGGAAGTACTCTCTCCATTTATACGTCCTAATCCAACGGTAACAAGGCAAGAACATCTCAATCCACTCCGTCGTCGTCAATCGGTTGACTTTCGCCTTCCATCTCGAAAAAAAGGCGGCCGCGGGCGATGACGACGAAGACGACGCCGTCGAGGGATGCTGCAAGGGAATGATCTTCACGGGCCTGTTGTAGATTGGCATGTCGGAGAGGTTGCTGTGGCTGGAGGATGCGTAGATCATGTCCATCCGCATCCACGGCGTATTTGATTGTCTGCTAGTGCCGTCTAGCTAATACTGAGTGGACCCTCCGTGGGTGGTCCGTGGTGTCTCTGCGTCCCGCGATCTTTGTGGACCACGCATTCTCGGCGGCGAGTGCTGGTGAGAGATTTCTTCGCCTTCTTTGGTTTGTTTTCGAATCTTAAATTTATATCTTAAATATATATTTTAAATCAACGGAAATCATTGAATTAGTCGGTCTCATCAATTTTTTTATTAACACCCACATATTCAATAATTTTCTATTAATTTAAGATACACATTTCAGATACAAAACATTACTCTTATTTCCGTGTTTCATTAACACCCACACATTCAACGATTTTCCATTGATTTAGGATACATATTTCAGATACAAAACATTACTCTTATTTCTGTGGCTGCTAACGTAAGATGTAAGATTGCGCAACCAAATTTATTTGATTGTTTAAGTCTTATTTATTAATCAACTTATTGTCATTGTTAAGCTACCATAATTGGTGTGGGGTACAATTCTTTTCTACACTCTTTAATCATCTTTGTTTATTTTGGGTGTGTTTGGTATGGAGATTTGAGGGGGTTTAGGAACATGGGTTTGGGAGTAAACTCCCTTAAATTCATGCTTAGTATGTGTAAAGTAGGGTTAGGATTTCAAACCCGGCCCGGTTATAAAACCCTCATTTATGGATTTCATAGGTGGGTTTGGGGGTTTAACATATAAATGACATTTATATTCTTATATATCTTATATACCTCATATATACAAATTGGTTAAAGGACAAAATAGTCATTTATATACAAATATATTACCATAATAATCATAGATCCCTGCGCATACCAAACATGGGTATGGATAACATTGAATGTTGAATCCCATCTTTGAATCCTATCTTTGGGTCAAACTCAGGTTTGGACAATCCAATCAAAACCCCTCAAAAAAAATATATCAAATACACCCTTAGAGATATGTTTTAATTCAACTCACATCACGACAATCATTCAACTTAAAAGAGTAATAGGGACACAAGATTGAATAAAAAAAACTAGTATAATAATTTATTTTTTTTGTTAAACATGGATAGAATACACACCCCAAAAATTTAACTTACATGAGCGAAGTGTAACTGAATAAAGATAAGGAAAATCTTATGAGATCTATTAAATCACAATACCCAAACAATTGCTGACTTAATGAGGGTCCAATGACCATTAAGTACTCACTCACCCCCGTTGCGACACTCGTTGTGGGACAAAATTTTTGTTAAACATGCACAGAATACACACACAAGAAATTTAACTTACATGAGCAAAGTACAACTGAATAGAGGTAAGGAGAACTATTCAGTTGCACTTTGCTCGTGTAAGTTAGATTTCTTGTGTGTGTATTCTGTGCATGTTTGATAAAAATCTTGTCCCACGTCGAGCGCCGCAACGGAGGTGAGTGAGTACTTAATGGTCATTGAATCCTCATCCAGTCAGCAATTGTCTAGGTATTATGGTATAATAGTTGTTACATTAGATAGTATTGTGATTATTGAGTTAAATAAATTATTTTACTCTTATATAACTATTTATAATTAATCAACGATTTTAACGTCTTGAGCAAAATTTATTAGTGATATCACGTATTAATAAAAAAAATGAGATATTAATATTTTAGTATGATAGATTGAATTTTGGTTGAACTAATTTTTTTGTAATTTCGTCTTGTCTTAAGTTGAACTTGGATACAATCTGAATTTAATTTGAGTCGATAATTTTTCACCCAAATTTAAAAAAAAACCTCAATTCGAGTATTAAGTTTTTTTGAGATGGGTGCAGGTTGGGTTTGAGTTAGTCACAGTCTAGGGGGCACATTCACACCCTAAGTTTTTTTAAAAAAAATATGGTTAATTATAAATTGTATTCCAAAAAAAATCATTGGAATCTTAATTTATATCTTCAAAGATAAAAAAATCTTAATTTACACCCTCAAATATAAAAATTGGTATCAATGTGCACTTAAAACTAGCAGCTGTCAATTTGCCGTCTAAAACTAAATGAATAAATTATACTTAGATCTCCTCATACTTGTCATTTAATCATTTGAACTCTCTCACATCTATTATATATTACTCATACACCTCTTAATATTTGTGCATATGTAAAATATAATCCCTCATTGTTAATATTTGTTAATATAACCGTTAAAAAATATGATTTTATCATAATAAAAAATTATAATTTTCATACTACCATTTATTTCAAAATTAAGCTTACCATTTTAATGTTCAATATAATGCAGATATTTATATAATGTTATTTATATCCAATTCAATACATCACTTAAACAAAATTCTTTTGATGTCCAATTGAGGGAATATTTTTAGTCATATTTGGATTCTAAAAGGATATGTGTGTAATATTTCACATGTAAGGAATCTAGGTGATTAAGTGATAAGTATAAGAGAATTTAGGTGTAATTTAATCATTTAGTTTTAGACGGTAAATCAACGGTTGGTAATTTCAGGTGTACATTGATACAAATTTATATATTTGAGGGTTTAAATTAAAAAGTTTAATCTTTGAAAGTATAAATTAAAATTCGAATAAACTTTCAGAATGTAATTTGAGATTAACCTTTTAAAATAATAGTCCCTTTATTCGTGTGATATATTTTTTTTCATTAAATTTATTGTCCCCACCTTTTTTGAGTACATAAACTGATATAGACTCCTGGTTAGTGTGTTTGAATTGCTTTGATGTGTGAATTATGTGTATTATATGTGCATGCTATAGTCAAAAAAAAAAACCTGATATAGATTTGTACAGAAAATGACTAGGAATTTTGGATCCATTTTGGATATGTACAGACACACTTGGATAAGTTTTAAGACATATTGGAGTCATTCGAATATTTTTTTATAATAATTATGAGAAAATAAATTGTTGGGTTATTTTTGTAAATATATAAAAAATTGGACTTACAACTTTAAATTGCAAAACAATTTGGAGTTTAATGAATTTTAAAATATCAAATATGATGTAAATAAATATAAGTATCATATTATTTGTATCCAATAAAAAAAATAGAAATTATAACTAAAATATCCGTTGAGGAATAAATTGATGACTCCATCCCTGGTAGTGTTTGGCTTGTACTTTAGTAGGAGGTGAGAGGCTCATGTTGTTGGTGGGAGGGAGATTTCGCGGTGGATGTTAGGGATCGGGGTGTGGAGTGGGTGGAGGAGTCGGGGTTGGAATATATATATACTAGTCATAATTCGTGTTTGAAGGCACGATAATAATAAAATTGGGGCTTCAAAAAAATCTATTCTATTATATTAAATAATAATTTTTAAAAATACGTAATTTGATAAAATTTCTCAACATATGTATACTATAGTGTATATATAATATTTGAAATAAAAATTATATTTAATTATAAAATAATTAAATATTATAATAATTAGGCATATGATAGAAATGAGTGATGTGATATTTTTTGAAAAAAAATGTGTAAGAGATAAAATTCAAGTTGTGAGGTATCTTATTATATAATTAATCAAATATCTTTTTTTTTTTTGTTGAAGTGTCTATGTTGCTTGGTCAATTAAGCAAAATACGATCACCCGTAAATTTCTCGCACACATTCTAAGATGTTAGGCCTTATTTCAATATTTTATGTTGACTCTAAAGATAATTTAAGTGATAACATGAATAAACGGTAAATTTTAACGTTCTGAGTTTGAATTTTAATAATTTTTTAAGACTAAGTTATGAGGAATTTATTCCTCATGAATACTCTAGTCCTGATTTGGATGACCTATCTTCGATTATTCAGGATAAGAGATTAGTCAAGATGTTCGTAAGTTGACTTGTCTATCTTTGATCGTTGAACAATTTTTCTTTTTTTTTAAATAATGCAAAATATAGTCACGTGTCACTTCTCGCATGTCTCCACAATATTAAAATTTATTTTAATAATTAATAAAATTATGTGCACTAAATCATCTGCAGCTATTAAATCAATGACAGAACTCATTGATCTGCCAACTGCACAAAATTTGGTACTTATCCTAAAAATATAGTTAACATCAAACAAAATCACGCTACCATGTTCCCCATTACAAGCAACGGAAATTCCGGCCAATTTTTTTTTTTTTTCAATGTTAGATGTATTCAGGTTAATTTATGTGTACCTTAACTAATCATTTATCCGATCTAATCTAAGGCGAGTTATTATTCATGTCAAGCCACATTAAAGTTGACATATTCAAAATTTATATCCAACTTACGTACACCTCAATTAATTTTCTCTTTGATCCAATTAAAGACAAACCATCTACACTAAGACTAAAAAAATTGACGAGAGATCTCATTAATCCCTCGTAATCTTATCCCAAAAAAATTGTCAAATTTCAAACACAAAATATCTGAATTTACAACTCGTTTCATTTCTATCTCCACTGAATTATCCCTTAATATTACCTCTTTTGAAATTTGACCACTAGTTTAACCAACTAAACTAATCTACTATGATCTATTTTAACTTCTTACTCGGATGTCACATTCACATTGTCTCGGAAAAATTGTCTGCCAACAAAATAAAACCATGCTAGTACGAGACAAAAAAATTCTAGAGCACGAGTCTATGCAGGCACAATCCCCGTGCAAGACTGCAACAACTGGGAGGAAGACTGGAGTATGTTAAAAACCATTTTGGCCAGTCTAAAGCCATCAACAAGATTGACTCATTTGCAAAAATATTATGTGAAAAACTTACAGGTTAGAACAAATAGTCAAATACATGATAAGTCACAAGAAATTATAGTGTATCATGTGACTAAAGATGTGCCTGTGCATGCTCAGGTTTGTGACTATACTCGTAATCAAGATGAACAAAAGCACGCTCAATTTCTGGGAGGTGCTCAAGCTTCTCCTGCAAGGATTCCCCAATGTCGTGAGCCTCTTGCAACGGCATATTAGCTGGCAGGACAATATCGACTTCAACAAAGTAGTGAGAACCAAAGGTGTAAGCTCGGACAGTGTCTATGTGCTTAATGGCCTTGTGGTGGTTCCAACAGAGGTATGTGAGCTTCTGTAAGTATTCTGGTGCAGCTGATCTTCCAACAAGGGAGTTTACATTCTCCAACACCGTTAATGACCACGTGCGAATGGTGTACAAGGCCAACTGCAGAAGGTAAAAGGTTAAGACACAGTCCAGTCATACTTTCTAAAAGTACTTTCAACAAGCCAAAATATAACAGTTAAACCAAACCATCTCAAAATGTGCACTAGGGCAATCTATCTCTCTTGCTGCCCTAAACTCTGCAATGGAGCTCTAGGGCATACTCTGCCAACGACTTCACACTTTGCCCGAAACTGCTGGTTCAGTGGTTCTCTAGCATTTGGCTAGGGTAAGAAATCTATTATTTATGTAAATGAAACCTAAACATGTATATCCAAATATATTGCAGTCGGATTAAGGATTTCGGCTTTCTAAGAGTTGTTTCCTCATTTTGATGCATAACAAATCTAGTAATACTGAAAAGAGAAGTTTTGCTATGGTACCGAAAATTACGACCTTTGATGGTCAAGTTAAAACTTTTAAGGATCAAGTTACAAATTCCGTACCACAGTCTTTCCCTAAAACATATAAAGGCAGTATGTACAGTGGAGGATGCATATAATCTGAATTTTTATGGAGGCGAATTGTGATTTGAGTAAAGATGCTTATAATCCGAATTTTTATGGGGGAGAATTGTCCATGAATTTACATGTAATATATGATGTACGCAATTCGAATTCTGGTGAAATAAATTCATAAATATAGTAGTCTGCCTGAAGACTTATACCGTCTGAGCATGTTGTCTATTTTACTCACTAAATTCTAGATTTTGTTTCACTTCTTTATCTGGGAAATTGGGAATCATTGTATTTGCTTTTACTCTGATATTTACAACCAAACAAAAAAAGAATACAGACAATTTTTATGACCTGTGAGAGGTTATGAAATATTGTGCTTTGGGGTGCTACAATAAAAGGAACTAGGTATCTGATCATATGTTTCATTATTATTTTTTCTAATTTTTGGGGAGTGTCCGGAGCCTGGTACACTGGATGTTCTTTACTAACAACCACCTTTCTACCATCATTCATACGTACATAAACAATTTTTTTACCTATTTCATAAGCACAACTTTATGCTTAAAAGTTTTCAGCTACGGGAGTTAACATTACTTACGGAAGAATCCATAAATGGATTCATATGTCAAATTTTGAATGGTAACATACGAATGCCCTGCCTGAGACATGTTGTGCACCTTCTAAGCTATTATATGGTCCAATAAGTCAGGCCCATGCCTGAAAGTTCATGGATAAGGAAGATCCGTACTGGCATCCATTTCCTCCCAATTTTAATACTTGCAGGGTGTGGTGCTAAATGTTGGTTCCCCTGTTACAATCCCAAAATATCCACCCCACCAAAAATAAAGCCCAAAGAAAACAAATATAATGAAGGATGAACTTGGAAGGGGAGGATATTTCTTGTACTTACAATGATAGCTCCAACAGGATCCATCCAATCACTGATATAATTCGCAAGTAGTGCAGCAATGAGGCCAATAACATTGGTGATAACATCAAAAAAATGATCCTGAGCATAAGCTTTGACTATTTCGTTGCTGAAAGTGCGACAATACACTGCCAGGAAGAGTTTTACAACTGTCACAGAAAGCATAATACCAATGAGCCACTGTTCTTGTTCCCTGGTCAAACTAAACTCAGCATCCTGAAAAAACCAAGAGTGCTCATTTAATTCCAAAACAAAGAGAATGAGAAAAGGAAAAAAACAAGAAAAAGTTAATATTTCAGAAATCACCACCCAGTTCCTTAAATCCAATTTCCAACTTCTACTAGATACTATGTTTGAAGTAGTCTGTTCACTTACATCAGATATTAGTGTGCGCATAGACTCCAAGATTATCTGCAGTCCTAGAGTCGCCATGACAGAAGCAAAAACAAGGATTCCCTGCATATCATTCTTGCAGTGTCAATTTCATTATCAAAGTGGCAATCCATAGTTCAATTCACAACATACCACCGGCAAAACTAATAAAAAAAACTAAAAAACAGGGGGAGGGGGGGGGGGGAGGTCCAAAAGGTCAGAAGCAAACAAAGAAAAATACCCCGAAAAGAAATAAAGTCAAAAGAAGAAAAACAATATGTAAAATACCATTAACCAAAACGTAAATATTGGCGGATGCTAAAAATTAGGCCGCCCAAATTAAATCCTTGATCCCCTTCAACAACTATACTGAGTCATGAATCATTTGATCACAGAAGTTTTAGGATGCACCAAAACTGATTAGGAAGGACCAGTGAGATGATCCTATCTTTTGTTCAAAAAAAAATATCTTTCATAAAAATTCCAAAAGCAATCTTGGACTTCTCTCGGGCACAGCTTAGTAAAAACAAGTGCATAATTGCAAGGGAACTAACCAAAGGCTGCATACGTTTCTTTCCAATAGGATATTGATATGGGTTCGGTGTCTGCATGGAGAATGCCGTAAACCAAAGTATAAAACCAGACAGAAGATCAAGAAGTGAGTCCAATGTGGACGCAATGATGGCCAACGAACCACTCCTGATGGATGCATAAACTTTAGCAGCAAAAAGAATCATGTTCGCTACATTAGATATTCTAATAGCAGTTGTCTCACTTCTAGCCAACTTTTCCCTCTCCTCCTGCAACCAAAAGAATCAACATTTCAGTCCAAGGCCACTGCGCTTTGGGGCTCTTTTTCTTCTACAGGCTGAAAATTCACATTCAACGTATTCATAGAAAATAAAATGCAAGGACACAACAAACCTTGGACATTCCGGGTATAAAACCACGCTCTGCTAAGGCATCCATTTCACTGAAACCCTCCAGCATTTCTACTTGCTGCTGATAATACTCGGCCACATTATCTTCTGGACCTGGAACCATCAGGCAAAGCAATTGAAATGTGATCCATGCAGTAGTCAACAATTTATTGTAGGTATCCTGATGAATGCATTTGACTAAGCCTTCACACAGCTTTAGATCATCATATCCAAGCTACAACTTTGAAGCAAGAAATCACTTACATAATGCCATTGCATTGAAATTTGCTGTTTTGGAAGAAGTGTAACAGAAATATACAGAAGTAAATATGTAGGACTCCAGTAAATATACTGTGAGTGCTTCACGCATTCAGAGTCTTGTGTCCAAGCTTAATATAACTTCAAAAGTAACGTTCAGTACTAGCAATAGATGATGGTCAGCAATCTAATGGAGTATAAAAGTAATAAGACATATTGAGTCTCTTGACAGGCTTAGATGAGACTGATGCAATGGTAATGAATTTCTTTTGAGAAGCTCAAAGGTCACAAACAAGAGAGTAAATTTGCTCCCAATTGAGAAATATAATAAACAGCTCTAGTCCTCATTTCTCTCATAAGAACTCAACTTCAAAGACGCGTGCAATCAGGTAAATACATATGTATGTATCCAGAAAAATCTTATATTTGCAGGTCACAATATCCTCAGAGGGTGTTTAGTTGTTCTGTTACGAGCTCGATAGGCCAAAGGCCATAAATTTAGAGCTGCCACATTGAACAGTAAAGATGCATAGTATTCCTCCATAGCAAATTAGCAATCAGGGGCATAACAAGAGCAAAACAGACATAACCCACAAAAGCATTTATTTCTCATAAAAGCAAGAACAACAAACAAGTAGTATTCCTTTACTTTCTGAACACAAATTGATGGTCATAGAATCCTTTTCTCTTGAGATTGATTGAACACACAAGGCAAGTGACATTGACGTCCGATTCTAGACAAAACAAGAGCACAAAACACCCTAAAAATCGAGAAATAAACTTCCTTTACTTTCTGAACACAAATTAATGCTCACAGTCACAGAATCCTTTTCTCTTGAGATTGATTGAACACACATGGCAAGTGAAATTGACGTCCGATTCTAGATAAAACAAGAGCACAAAACACCCTAAATATCGAGAAATAAACTTCCTTAACTTTCTGAACACAAATTTATGGTCACAGAATCCTGTTCTCTTGAGATTGATTGAACACACATGGCGAATGAAATTGACGTCCGATTCTAGACAAACACGAGCGCAAAACATCCTAAAAATCCAGAAATAAACTCAACGCAGAATTAGGCTTGCCATATAAATCCAAAAAAAAAGTAGAAATAAACAAAACGAGTTCGAAAAGCACATGAAGCATTTCCACAAGAAGAAAAATTCGTATTCCAAATAGGATGATGCTAGTTTGACACGGGGAAATTAAACGACAAACCAATAGAAGAATTCAAGCAAATCAAATTAAAATATTAGGTTGAAAAGAAAATTAAAAAAAAAAAAAGATGCACAAAATTACTTAAAACCCCAAGACAATCATGGAGGCCACGAGGAGGCTTCTCTTTGTGCTCCGTTGATAACTGAAAGCTTTCAAAGTTCAACCGCCAAGATCCGTCACTACCGGTGGTATCCGGCAACAGAAGAAGCTCTTCGGAGTTTCCTTCATCTCCATTGAGAGTCAGCGGTTCCACCATTTCCCTGTCTATTACAAGAAGGAGAGAGAAACCCTAAACAGAGTCCACTAGTGAGAGAGTTTGAGTGTATTCTTATACGTCATGAATGCATAGGTATATTTATACAGAGCGTAAGAGGTAGAAAGCGTAAATTAAGTGGAAGTGAAGGGCCTTCGGGCCGGTGGGGGGATATAAATCTGGAGGGGCTTGGTTTGGTGGTTGCTAATGGCGAAACTTTTTGAACCAGGTAAATGAAACTCAAAAGTATATAGAATTTTCGATCCTCTGTGTGTTCTTCACACCCTCCATCATTGGCTGTTCTCTGTACACGTAGCAATATCCGTTTCCGTGGCGCGTGGGGTAAGGACCGACCAGTGGGACCCAGAAGGCTGATGTGGCTGGATCCGAGGTCAGAGGGTCAGAAATGGTGTATACCACAACTACACCACACAGGAGACGTCAGGATCATACACCAAAGTCCAACGAGAAGCATCACGATCAATTATATTATTCCAACGTGAAATTGAAATCTAAGGAGCGGACATGATGAATTAATTCATTTTGTTTAAATAATAAAAATATATATATTATTATGGCAATCGTTAGGTGAAAAATAAAAGTGGATGGAAAAAGGAGGATAAAAAATCGAATAGAAAGAACCACTTTTCATTGTTTGGTTGGACTGAAAAATAAGAGGGAAAGAAAAATGAGAGGGAAGAAGAATCCTTTCCGTCCACTAAAAACAATCCGTCCACATTTGGGCGGAAAACAGCTAAAATGGAGAGCTTTGATTGACCATTCAAACACTAAGTGAAATGACCATATTGTCCATTTAAGGCAATATTATATAAATGTCATTAATATGTGAAATGACCGGTGATAACAAAAATTGAAAGGGTATAATTGTAAATTAAATTAATATGTTTTTTTTTCCTATCAATTTTTCTTTTATACCAAATAATAAAAAAATTAATCTTTCAAACTTTTCATCTATTGTACCTAACAAAACAGAGAGAAAATATTTTTTTTTCTTTCAATGATAAAAAGTCTATACCAATTTTTTCATGCTTTCTATTTGTCATTATTTTTATCAAATAGATCATTAGTTCTCTTACTACCTTTTGA
>CM042201.1:15108385-15126237 GCA_023539305.1 Ilex asprella
CATTGGGAACAATAATCAAACATATTATGCTCAAATTTTCATATGGGAACAATTTATTCACTTACACAAAAAATAGAATCAGCTCTCCTGTTTTGACTTTCCTTCATTTTCACATCCTTCATCACTATTTCACCTTCACCATTCCTTGTAATTTGCAGGTGTTCATAGGGTAGCAAACCCTTAAAGTTGTTAAATTTTTTGATGAAAACCCCAATCCAACACCATTTAGCTAAGGTTGAAGATCATACCCAGAAATCCTATCAACATTTGAAACCCTAGAATCGAACCTAGGGTATGAAAGATTAAGCTCAAAATGGATTCATGTGTAAGCCGTAGAACAAAGGGTTAGTATGGTTGGAAGAAAGATTGATCTGGGTTTGAACACTAGGGTTTGGGTTTGAAGTTGCAGTAGAAGATGAAGTTGAAGGTGCATCAATGGCGGAGGCTGGTCTCTTGAACCTTGTTCTTCCTACACCCACCACCGACTGGAACATTTCTTAGGGTTCCTCCTCTGGTCGCTCAAGTGTCCTCGATGATGGTGGTGCTTGCGTTATGGCGTTCTCGTCTTCGTCGTTGAGGAGATAGAAGAGAGAGAGTTGCTGAGAGAGAGAAGTGAAGAGAGGGCTGAGGCAGATTCTGTGAGGACCAAACAACAATAAGACCCATATTTATACTCTCTCATATGGAGTAGTATTTTGTGCCTAATGAGAGTCGAAGTTGAGACCTCATTAAACCCAATCTTGCGTGTTTTGTGTTTCATGTGTTTCCTGAAACACAAATTTTTTGTTCTCATTTTTTTGTCTTTGTCTCCAATACCACTAAAACAAAACAAAACCAAAAATAATTTCCAAACATATTTTTGTTTTCATTTTTTACAAAAATTCAAAACAAAAACACAAAACAAGGGACAAAAACAAAAAACAAACAGGCCCTAAGTGTAATCCTTTCTAAAAAATATAGGGTCCTTTATCCACTTACTAATTTAATATTAAAAATATATACCATGAATATTTACTCATTTCTAATCTATAAAATTATAATTCTTTTTTTTAAGAGCAATATTTAGACATAAAAATTTGATATAATATACTGACATAATGACGTGGTTTCATAGGAATCATTGAATCAATACCAAGTTCTAATATTTTTTATAGAGTCTACAGTGAATCCAAAAATAACAGTAAATTATGTCAATAAATTATATCCGTAAATTAAATCTTAATAGCATTTTTTTTTTTTAGTGGTTGAAATAGATGTGAAGATACACTATTTTACATATGAGTGAGTAACGGAGATTGTGACACATTATTATTGAAGACAAAAGATTTGGTAAGGATATCATTTCCCCCACATTTTCGCACCTTTATTAAGTGTACATTATACTCACCACCAGCAAATCATTGTGTCCTTCCCATTCCCTACACTCAACACCCACCACCTCCTTATTGCTACATATGACAAGTCAAGACTGATCAACCCCAACAATCCTTCTCCAAAAATGTCCATCAATCTCTCTTTCTCAAACCCTAAATCTATCATCACTCTCATCTGTACACTAACAGTGATTTTCTCATCTATTCTAGTTGATTCTCGGAATTTACGGCACAATTCAACCTTAGAACTCGATGACTTTCTTGTGTATTTATGGCCTCTGCCTTCGGAATTCACTTTCGGAAACGAAACACTCGTTGTGGATCCAAATCTTTCGCTCGTAGATGGTGGAAATGGCGGTGGTTCTGTTATTGTTGAAGAGGCGTTTGAGAGATACAGGAAGATTATATTTGAGCGTAGTTCTGGGTTGGCTAGTTTTAGAGGAAGGGGAAATACTGTTTATGATGTTAAGAAGCTTAGAGTTATTGTTCATTCCAAAAACGAAGAGGTGAGTTTGGATTATTTGAGGAAATTGAGTGGATTCTGTGATTTTGTTGATGGTTTTTTTTGCGATTCTGAGTTTTTTTTTTGTTTACAGCTTCAACTCGGGGTTGACGAGAGCTATTCTTTGTTGGTGACTAGTAATGATGGCCGTTCGATCATTGGTGAGGCCATTATTGAGGTAAATGAGACTAGAGCTTTTAGTCGCAAATTTATGTTGTTTGTTTTTCTAGACTTCTAGGCATAGAAAATAGAAATATGGACAGAGAATCCCCTATATGTTTGGACATTGTGTTGATTTTAGGTTTTTTTTATTGGATATTGGATGGCTACTATGCTTCTATCGGGTCTTTTGTATTGCAACTCATTGATTCTGGCCATATTTTAGTCTTACTCCAAACCTCATCTGCAAGGGAAAAGAAGTAGGATTAATCTGAATTAAAATGAAAAGTAAATAAAATTGTTTGGTGAGTGGACGTTGAAGTAGATGCAGTCCATTTCTTAAAGTCAATCGTTGCATTTTTTGTCCCTTTGATAATTTTGGTGTATCGAAATTTTGAAAAAGGGAGCAGTGTTCCTAATTTTCCAAAATACCAGGCAGTGGTTTTTTTTTTTTTTTTTGGGGGGGGGAGTGGTTTACTCTCAAAGGAAAAAGATGGAAAAACAGGGGACCAGAAGTACGCACAAAAAATGAGAAGGATAACAAAACTTGTTGATTTCAATAACATGCGCTGGTAAAATGCTCTATAGCTGGTTACAAGCCAAAAATCTAGTGCTTGATTTTTCTGCCCTGGGAGAAGTGAAAAAAGAGAAAACTAATGCCCACCGGTGATGTCCATATCCTGCGCCAAAATTTCCCTTTTGGCCAAAAGGACTCAGCATTAAATAGCCAACCTAAAGATCTTCCACTGAGCCATTTAAAACTGTCACTTTGGCCACCACATAAGGCCCCATGATAAAGTTAGAATATCTGCTTTATATTCTACCATTATTCTAGCTTCACCGGATATTCTATAGCAGGTGCCTAAATTTCCTTTGGGGTTCATATTCCTTATATATGACAAAAAGGGGGCATTTGCTCCATAGTCCACTCTAACTCTACCGGTCTAGAACAGGCAACAGATGACAGATACATTGTGATATCCAAATAAATTTCCAGTTAACCTGTTATTATGCACCAAAACATTATTGATTACTGTTTGAGTGTTTCTTTATTAGAATGCATATCTTCTTTCTGAAGACCAGAAATACTAACTTAGGTATCCTTGTTACAATTTCTATTAAGAATTTAGAATCCTGAGGTTTATATATTTAGTGTAATAGGGCAAGTGTGCTGCTAAAATTAAATTACTGAGGGATGACAAAGCATTATCTCTCTACGATTTGGAAATTTTTGTTATGAGATTAAGTTCTTTATGGATATCCCATCAGAATTGGCCACATCATCCACCAATGAGGGAAAAGGCAGATGGAGAGAGAGAGTCTAAAAAAAACTCGGACCTTTCTTCTCTCTCTTTTCCCTGCACTTTTATACTTTCAAAAGAAACCCCCCTCCTCCCTCCATACTGTCACTACCACCATCAACATCAACAAAAACAGCGTCACCACTATGTCTTTACAGTCTTTGCTAGCAACTATTAGGTGAATTCCTTTTTCATTGGCATAGCCAACATGAAGAGCAGTTTCACAGAAGTTGAAAATGTATAGAAATCAAATTAGGTACAAAAACTATAGACAATTCAATCTTGAGATCTGTCGCCTCAAATTTGCTGTTCACAAGTGTTATTGATTGACTGCTGAGAGCCCCCCACTAACATTTTTTTCTCCCCCGCTCTATATATATATCACATAAAAGGACGGTTGGGTTTTGGGTTTTTGCAGTGGGATTTCAGGTGGAGGTGGTCGGTTGGGGGTGGTTGGGTTTGGGCAAGGCAGTGGCTAGAGAGTACCTTAGAGAGTTATGGGTACGGAGTGGGAGACCGGGATTTCAGCAGTGGAGAGAGGGTTGGGGTGGTGGTAGCAGGAGACTGATGGCAGAGGGAAGTGAGAAGGGACTACTGACCAGAGGTGGAGGGGGGGCATGAAGGTACCACATTTTGACACTCGGTCCTCTCTTCTCTGTTCTGGTCCCACTTCTCTTTTGTTCGATGATGTGGTGGCCGTTTTTTATTGGACACCTATGAAGAGAGGGTTTTACGGGTAATCTGTAAAGAACTTAATCTCTTTTGTTAATTCCTTGCTTGATATGTGTTTTGTGAAATTGGTTATTTAAACTGGTCAGTACAATGATCACATCCATTAAGCTATTACGTGCACATTCACTGATCTTCAATTCATAATTTGGCATTGCACACAAGTCAGTAATCCCTTCTACAGCAACGTATTTATTTCTTCTTTGTTCGAAATATGATTTATGTCTTCTTTGTTCGAAATATGAGTAGATTATCAATTCAAATTGATGCAACTAGAAATGTGTGTACTGTGTAAATATATTCTTCATCCTATATGGTTTTGCTGAGCATTGCTGATATCATATTTTCTGCAGGCAAATTCTGTTTATGGTGCAGTACGTGGGTTAGAGGTATGTATGATGCATTCATGGCCACTAACAGTGGCAAATCAAAGTAGATACAAACATATGAAGCGGGCATAAAAAATAATTGCTGGGTTTTGTGTATTAAATTGGATTTCTGTCATAAGAGAAATCACTCCGTGGATGGGTGAGCTTGTCGCCCATGTTTGAGTTTAAGTATGTAGGATAGACAATATAAATATCCTAAGTATGTACACAACTGTAGACATGTCATTTTTTTCTCTTTCTTCTCATGCATACAGTATGCGTGCACGCAAGTGTACTCTGTGTTATCAACTCTGACAACTTCATATCAAAGTTGGTTCCTAATTTAAGCTGTTAATCATTTCTTTGTGTTGTTTGGATTATTTAATTTGGGATTTTTGCCTAATCATTTAAATTCTTATTGGAATCAATGTGAAACTAATACTTTCCGATTTTAAAGTGTTAATGAATAGTTATGTTTGTGTTGATAACCTATGTGGGCATGTTGATGGGAACCCAGAAGTTACCAATACCACTCCTGTGGGTTGTGAGGGATGCTGTAGGATGGTAGTTTGTTACAACACCAAGTCGCTAACCCTTCTTTAACACTGTCACTGATGCACCAGAAATCAAATAAGTGGTCTGTTAAGCTATCCAAAAATGTGCCATTTAATTTAGATTGCTTAGCCACAGACTGTGATGATTAGACTACAATGTTTGATTTTTATCAACTCAATTCTCTTGGAGAGTATCTTGACAACAGGATCATCAGCAACCTTGTAGAATCTCATTATATTCAGTGGATAAAGAAGCAATTGTCCATGGAAATGTATACAACGTCGTTTGACAAATTTGAGATGCTTTGCCTGGTTGTAATTGGGACTGTTCATTTTGTGTTCTGGCTCCTTTACATGTGCTCATACAGTTCTCTGCCTCTTTCACACACACACACACGAAAACACTTTGTCACCTTTGTACTGTTTATTTTCTTTTAGTTTGTTTCATAATAGAGGTGGGGCAACCCCTTCTCATTATCTCAAGCTTGTTTGATACTGTCTTCATTGGTATTAAGTATTAACATTCTTCTACCTTCTCTTTACTGTATTTGTTTTTCAATGCGGACACGTCAACATACATATCAGATAAGTGTTCTTGTTGGATTTGAATTCTAAACTCGCGGCTCACATGTTGCATCTGGATATATTGGTTTATTCAATGACTTAAATTGCTTAATATCCCTCCCTTCCAGATCTGACTCTCACAGATTCCTTATGCTGCTTGTGCTGAACTGTTGAACATCTGAGTAGGATGGTATTCCAAAAAGATGGTCCTTTCGGAAAGGACCATCTTTTTTATTTAGTAGATGACATAATTTTTTTCATTAAAATGAGTCTATAACTGACAATGCCCAAAAGCATTTTACCATGTTATTTCAAAATGACGACAGTTTATTTGGTGTGTCCTGCAAATCATTATATGTGTATTTATAGTTTTTATTGGCCCATTTTCATGGTCTGAGAATTGCACCCAAGATAATTCAGTCAGATTGGTATGCTTTTACTTTCAAACCATAGGCTTCGAGATATGTTGTAGTAACATGTTATTGTTCCAAAAGTAGCTTCAATGATGAAATGCAGTTCCTCCACTCATTTCTTCATTTGTTGGATTCTAATTTGCAGACATTCAGCCAATTATGTGCTTTTGATTATGGAACTAAAACCGTACAACTGTATAAGGCGCCATGGTATATTAGAGATAAGCCAAGATTTGGATATCGGGGGCTTTTGCTTGGTAAGCCACAATTCTTTTGTTAGTTGGGAAATTCAATTGGCTGATTTTATTATACTCATAGACATGTATGTTTGCTGATGTTCATCTTATATTCATTGTTTGACAGATACTTCAAGGCACTATTTACCAGTAGATATAATAAAGCAAATAGTTGACTCAATGTCATATGCTAAACTTGTAAGATATCTTACTTGGTACTTCTTGACCTGCTTGCTCTTCACCATTAGAACTCATTGCAAGTATTCTTCTGATTATAATCCCTTCTCTATTCTCTAATAAACCTGCATGTAATTCTGATTCTGAGATTTGCATTCAGTAGAATGTCCTTCATTGGCACATCATAGATGAAGAGTCATTTCCTCTAGAAGTACCTACGTATCCAAATTTGTGGAAAGGAGCATACTCAAAGTGGGAGCGCTACACAATTGAGGATGCTTATGATATTGTTAAGTACGACTTCTATATCTTTACTTAAAACTCGTGTAACTCTTGAATAGTTGTAAGATTGTTTTGTAAGTTTCCTAATATTCTTTCAGACTAAATCCAGTTTCTATGAATTAAGATTTTTTAATGCTTAACTCATTTAACATAGAGATAGAATTAAGTTTTCATCAGCTTTGCACCATATTATATTTTATATATGGCACTGGAAGTATAGATTAAGTATTAAGATGTAGGGCAGTGGTGATTTTGACTTCGAAAGGAAAGGAAATATTTTGAAGAGCGCTTTCAGTGGAAAAAATTGGTGGGTAAGTAATTCTACAACGTAGCCTAATTGTGTTGTATTCATATATCCTGGAAATCACAATAATGGCAAAGTGAAGGACAAAATTCTTACTATGAAGCATCGTTAATCTCTATCATGGATTTACAAAGCTTCTAAATTGTTTTGATTCAACAACTTAAAGAACCATGCCATGTATAATAGCTTTTAGGCTGCAATTTCCCATACACACTGTTTTTGAGTAATAGAATGGAATGCAACCATTTAGTTCTTCAGTTTTTAAAAGAAAAATTTCTATCGAATTCATGTTCTTAAATATTTTGTGGCCATGTAAGAAGAGGGTCCTGGATAGTGTATTTCTTTGCCTTTCAGCATGTTATAAGTCTGATCCTTTATTCTCATCTTGGAGCACTGCAAAAGAAATGTCACTGCATGACTCGTGGGGTGGTTTGATACTAAGGATTGGGGCACTATGGTGTTCCTGTCTACTAAGTAGTAGCTCTACCATCTGAGTATACTAAAATCTGGATCTCTTTTTCGAACTTGATTGACATGAAAACATAATGCCAAAAAAAAGGAAAAGAGAAAAAAATTGATGCATTGTTTTAAACTCTCCCCCACTTGTTGCTTTTCATTAATTGATGTATTTCTAGCCCCTTAATATGGGTTACTCATGCTGTCTGTTAATACTTTCCATTCCTGTATTTCACGCCTCTTCTGATTTAATATGCTAACGTGGAATTTTCTGTTTCATGTCCCATTGATATGGAAATGGAATAATAAAAAGCTTTGCCAAAATGAGAGGTATGTCCCCAAAGTGTGTTGTAGAGCCAATTCGTTGTTTTCTAGCAAGTTTTGGCTTTAGTGAGTTACGTATCAGTACAAACTTAGTTATCTGTTGAGTTCGAGTTATGCTTTTTAGCTGATTATGTTGAATCATTATCTGCAGGTATCAATGTTATGGCAGAGATAGACATCCCGGGTCATGCAGAATCATGGTAAAGTACTTTTGGTGAAAACTTTTTTTTCGTCTCATTCAAGCTCCTTGGAATTGTGTATGATGTGATGTTCTTTGCATGAACTTTTTAATGCTTGAATTTTTTTACAATGGAGTATTCAGGTTGTGTAGGGGTCATTGCCTGTTGCAGCGTTGATGTTGCATTTATCTTTCAAAGGATTTATATTTCGATAAACCTCTTTCTGTCAATGCTTTTGTGACAAAAGAGCCTCCCAAAGCAGGATATCTTTTTATGTTTAGGCATAAAGATTAGTAGTTATATTAATGGACGTGTATATATTAAGGGCGATATTGATTGTTTCAACTTTTGTCAGCTGTGGATATGTATGCACAAACATACACGCCCTCGTATATAAAATCTTGCACATTCTTGCAGGTGTGTTTCAGAAATTTTGACATGCATGAACAATATTACGCAACTGAGAAAAATGTGTTACTTCTAGGTTTAGTTAGCAGTTTCATGGTACCAATGAAATCTACCAAAAGTGTGCTGGATGATCTATCATTTCTAATCACCAATAATTCTCCAGTGATTTTATCTTTTAAATGCTTTTACTTTTGGAAAACTAGACTGAGCTGCTTGTAAGGCTTTGACACTTCAAAAGATTGTCCAGTTTCATTTTCCAATCAAACCCATATTTTGAACTATTTACTGAACAATATCCTCCAAGGCAAAACTTTGATCTGCTTTCCTTGTAGGGGTTCTGGATACCCAGATCTTTGGCCTTCACCTTCCTGTAGAGAGCCACTGGATGTTACCAAAAACTTCACTTTTGATGTGGTATCTGGCATACTGACAGGTTTGTCTATGTTATTAAGTTTTCCCTGGCAGTGCTGGGTGTGGAATTTCAAAGTTCTTTGTGTTGGTACATAAAGGATGCTTGTTATGATTCATGACATTGTATTGGTATTTTTTGAGTTATCCGAAGCTTTAATTCGAAGATTTAAATTTGAAAGGTGTTCATGTCTTGTGGGATCAATTTGATATCTAAGAATTTTGGAAGCATCACATATTACCAGCCGTTTTATGTGGCTCAATGTTCATAGATCTAAAAAATGGACTACCCTATGGTATTCATATGCAAGCATGCATATGATGCATTCATCAATGAGAAAATTTCTAACTCAATGCTTAGAAATGTTTGTAGAGATTTTGAAATTTGAAAATATTACTGTACATCACATGCCTAAATGACTGACTGAAAAAATTGAAATCAACCCTTTCATCATCATAGTTTAGTGAGGGAATAGTCTCTCTGATAATAGATAATCTTTTGAGTAACCAAATTGGTTCTGTTATTCCATATGTGGTGCGTACATATTGTTATTGATCCACTCGAGGTATCCTTGTCCAAGTTGTGCTGTTTCCTTTATTAGCATTATTTCCTAACACTTGTCTTGGTGGTCATGTTGATTGGTGTTTGGCCTATATTTAAGGTTTGACCTAAGGTACCACCCCTAAGTTTTAAATCATTTATGGGAAAGTACAGCTTGTACCAATTCAACGATTATCTTTTAAACGTATTCGTGCTGTTCTCTTATTTGCCGAAAGACTGAAATTTCAGTGTTTGTAGAGAATAGCTTCTTTGCTTTAGGTGACATGGTTCCATTTTTTCCTCTGTATAGTCTCTTTTTTTTTTTTGATCAAATGTATAGTCTCTTGATATTAATTTTTCTTTTGCAGACATGAGGAAAATTTTTCCCTTCGAGCTCTTCCACTTAGGTGGTGATGAGGTTAATACAGGTTAGTTTCAAATGGTTTTGTATTTGAGAAGACCACCTCTTCTACTTTCTCTTTTCATGTTTAAGCTGAGTTTTATTCATCACTGAAAGGAGAGACAATATCCCTTGTTTTCTTGATGTGAGCTCAGGATTCCTGTCAGCCTGTAATGTACTGGAATAATGGTTTTAGATTTGAATAATTAAAAATATGCACATTCAGAGATCCTCTGCAAGAAAAAGGTGTAAAATTGAAGACCTGGATTTTTATTTTGATAGTGTTGTTTCTTTCTTAAAAGATTGGTCTGCCATCCATACTATGCACTGTAAAAATCAATTTAGGGGAGAGAGGACATGGGAAGCTTTTAAGAAAGAAACAATATCCATACTATGCACTGTAAAAATCAATTTTGGGAAGAGAGGACATGGGAAGCTTTCCCTCCTCAAATTCTATTTTCTCCTAATTTTGAATTATTTAATAGAAATGTATGAGGCTCATCCAATTGAATACTGACATGTGTCCTATGTAATCACTTCTAGCTTTTTGATAACTAATTTATTTTTAAAACTATCATCATCTTTATTATCTACTTCACTTTAATTTTTTTGGAATATTTATTTAGCACGTTGGGGGTAGGGGTGGCGGTGGAGAGATATTAAAAATTCCGTGCATTGCATGGGGCGACTGCTAGTAAATTCCTAGAATATTCCTAAGCTTCTCTTCGCCTTGTGCACATCCCTGTGATGACATTTTAGAGTACAAAATAGGGTATCTCATATGTGTTCAGGTTAATGAATTATGCTAAAGGACAAAGATGACTAACAGCATATTCCATCAAATCTGCCTAACTTTTAATCTGTTAAGGATCTAAATTTACTGGGATTCTATGTCTAGCTTGAGTTTTGTTTTGTAGATAGGATTTTTCACAACTATTTGATAAGGGGGAGGTAGTTATGTAAACTTGTTTAGTTCTTTATTTCCTAATTTTTAGGTCATAATATAATGGAACTGTGAAGAGAGGCAAAACAGAATAATAGTGATGCATCTAGTGGAGAGACTCTATAAGACCTCTGAATGACATTTTGCAAATTCTAGCAGAAGCATGTTTCTTAATCTTTATTGGAGATCACAATTTTCCTGATCCAGCCATTTTCTAATAGTTGTCTTTCTGTGTTTATAAAATCTTTCTTAACCTTTAAAACAATTACTATATGATGATTGTGTAAGCCTATACAGTTGATTGAAGAAATGCATAGGTAAACGCTACAGCTTGCTGACAACATAATAAAAAGTATTTGCTAAATTTTTGGTGTTTATTGTGTCGGTGTAAACATATCTCTCTCTCTCAAACATGTAACTTTTTCACTATGGAACCGTATTACTCTAAATTTGTGCTTTGCAATCTTCTGATGTTTATTGTTTTGAAATGGTCTGCAGATTGTTGGAACTCCACTCCGCATGTGAAGCAATGGTATATCCCTCACCTTTCATACAAAATTATCCTTCACTGATTGTGTTGAAATTATACCTATTTGGGTTTTTAGTGCTGTGAATTGAACCTCTGACCGCAACCCACCTTTTAGATGCCAGATAGCACTTTCACCCCTGAGCTACCATAGCTTCTAATGTATTGATTGAGCAGCACAGTCTTTGGTGTATTTATCAGTTGAAGGGAAGAGATTGCAAAACATTTGTCAGTTCTTTGTGTTCTTAGACGTCAGTTTGTATGATTCTATGCATATTGTGTTTAGGTTTTTCTCTTTCCTAGAGCAATCATATTTTGTATTATATGTCATATTTGGTTATTACAGTTATGAATGTTGTACTGCAGAGTCATTTATTTGCTAGAGATGGCATGCCTATGTGCATTTTGGAAGTAGATGACGATGATTTTCTATATGTTCAAATTTTGGAGAGAGAGAGAGAAGAGTGATCAGATTATCCGAGAATTGGTAGACCAGCTCTATATATTTAAAGAATAAGAAGTTACAATAGTACCTCTACTAACTACTCTTAACACTTCCTGTCAAGGTGGAGTACGTATATTAATCATGTCTTGCTTGTGGCAAAGATCCAATAACTATGCCTTAATCCTTGTTATGCATATCTCCGAAACTGAGCACTGGACATCATGAATGATATAACAACTTGCTTCTAGATCACCATATATCAGAAGTGACAATCAACTTTGATATACTTGGCTCTCTCCTAAAGTATGCAATTGCAATCAAGGTTGTCAAAATGTGTATGGTTTTTTAAAATAATGTGTCACGTGCGTAACTTATTGTGTATTGCAAGATATGCTCAATTTTAAAAACGCTCGCACACGCACACAGATGTCAGACGACATATATATATAAAATAATATAAATATCGTTTCAACTCGGTTGTCATTTCGTGCGTTGCATGTTTATGACAGAGATTGAAAGAGAGATAACCCTTCGCCTTTGAGACAAAAATCGAAATATAGCTAGGATTTCATCTTGTTGAAGAGAAAGAAGAAGAAGAATCGGAAAAGGATTGCAGGAGAAGATAATGATGATCACGGGCTTCATCTGTTTGAGATCAAACCAGAAAAGGAAAAATATACTATAGGAAACGATGCTATTTCACTATTCAGGGTAAAAAATAGTCATGCAAAATGATATTGATTTTTTTGCTTTGAGTGGAAAATAAAAAACTGATCTTGTGCTTGTAATTTTTCAGTGGTATCAAAATGTAACGTAAGTTTGTATCGACATAGTTAAAAAATGATACAACTCTTTGATACGTATTATTTTCTCATTGTACCAAAAAAGATCGTAAGAAACGTATCGTATATCATGCTATAGTTGTTCCTATATTTACCGTTGTTATATATATCATTCTGATTAGATGATGCATCGTCGTAGGCTTTGTAGTTTGTACAAGAAATCCCCAATTTTGTAGCAATGAACTCACCCATGACATCTCACAAGTGGTCTAAGCCATATCTATGCACCGAGGCTCTGCAATGGACTAACTACAAAAACTCTTTAAACCATCGACTAAGAAGACAAAGCCCAAGCAGACTTTTTCTGGGACAGTGATTCCTCAGGTTGCGCACCTACCCATATGTCGAGATTCGTGTTGTTTTGGGTGATTAGAGAGATAAAATGGATAAAAAGAGAGAAAACAAAGAATATAAAGAGGAAAGAGTGGGGTTAGGTTAGTTAGAACTAGGGTATTGGATGCGGTGATAACATGTTCAGATTGAACCTTACTTTGTTTGCTTCCGCTTTTCTGATTATCCACATCTATTAGTCTGCTTGTGTGTGTAATTTTCTCTTTAGATAGAGGGGAGAAAGTGAAAGAAGGGAAAGACCCTAGAATGAGTAGACCAACCTTCTATTTGTTAATGAAAAGAAGTAACAAAAATATCCCTCCAAATAATGATTCTTTAACACTTTATAATCACCATTGAACGGAATTTATGGATTCCCAGGCTGTAACTGCAAGGAGATGTAATGTTAGCCTGCATGTCTCTTAACTTGAGAATTCAGCTATGAGCCAATTTATGAACTTGCCACATTAGGAGGTGCTGATCAGGTTGTTGGTCTGTTTTTTGTGCTGCGTTGACATTCTTTGTCTCTCCCGTGCGTGCATCACCTGCTGTCCCTGCTGGTATAGTTTGACTGATGCATAAAATTGAGGATGGGGGATTTATGCTGCATCATCTAAAATTTATTGCATTCATCAAATATCTTGTGATGTATCTTTATTACCATCTGCTTGTACAAATGGTCAAGCAATTTGGTAACGATAGCTTGAAGAATGGTTGTTCCTTCTTGAACATTGAAGGCTTTGATCATCGTGCTAAATATGGGAATCTTTGATTTCCTTTCATTCAACCTCATAGTGACCCTTGTATCTTTAATTGTGTTCTGGAAAAGCAGAACTGTCAAGGTTTTTTTTTTGGTTTCTTCTAATAAAAGGTCCTCGGAGACTCAGATAATTACTGCTGCATCTGTGATTCAGGTGGTACATGAACCAAAATTTCTCTGTATGCAGGCTTCAAGATCACAACATGACTGCTACAGATGCATATCAGTATTTTGTGCTCAGAGCTCAAGAAATAGCAATATCGAAGAACTGGACCCCTGTCAACTGGTATTCCTTGATTCATGCTGAAATAACGATTGCTATTTTTGCCTTGCATTCTTTTGCAAGAAAAATCTTGAGGAGAGTTCTTTCATTGGTTATTCCTATTTGTAACTTGTAGGAACTTTCGGGAGGTCCACAGCTGATCTGTAAATAAGAAACATTGCATAGTTGAAAGTTGAAAACAAAAAAGTTCTATGTCATTTAAGGCCACATTAATCAGAAAGTTTTTTTTTTTTGATAAGATACATTAATCATTTATCAGAAACTAATCAATATAGACACAATTTTTTATAAGTTGCTGAAGGATTTCACGATAAAGTAGGTTTATATATGTCTTCTTCCTCCAATTGTATGTTCTCAATACTCCCCCAGTATTTAAATATATGTAGGAAGATCTGACATTCAACTTCTCCTTATTTAGGGAAGAAACCTTCAACACATTTGCATTGAAACTTAATCCGCGGACGGTTGTGCATAATTGGTGAGTTTCTGATCTAACACATGTATGCAGTTTCAGAACGATAATAATATATAGTTTTTGTGGTTCATGCACAAGGAATTCTATGTATTCATGTAGGTTGGGCGGTGGTGTTTGTCCAAAAGCTGTTGCACAAGGTTTTAGATGCATTTTCAGCAATCAAGGTTTTTGGTACCTTGATCACTTAGATGTCCCTTGGGATGATGTTTACAATGCTGAGCCACTGGAAGGAATAGATGATGCTTCTGAGCAAGAACTTGTGCTTGGAGGGGAAGTTTGCATGTGGGATGAGAGAGGGGATGCCTCAAATGTGCAGCAAACAATATGGCCTCGAGCCGCTGCAGCTGCAGGTATGCCCACGGTTGAAGTATTTATATAAATCATTTGTGTTGCAAGAGAAGTGGTTGAGTGTAGATATCTTTTTTCAAATAATATTGCTTCTTTAAGGTTCTATAAACCAGGGCTGCTACCAAAGAAAAGTGAACACTGTAGTTTCATGCTGAATTTGTTGGATTACTTTTAGGAATTCATGCAAAGACTTTCGACATTCTCTCTCTATTAATCCCACATTTGCTTCTTTTCTATCATAGCGAAATTTTCTTTTCTTTCTTGTTCTCTTCCGCTATGCTCTTTGTAACTATACCCTTTGCTCTGGTAATTCAACAAAGATCCTCTTCTTTCTTCTCTTTTGAACGCTTTCTTTCGTCACTCTTATATTTTCTGTTCACATTCAATATAGAATAGGAATGGGCTAATCACTTGTCCTTGGAATGTCCAATCCCTGTTACAGATTTAGGAACGTGGTGATGTGGTCTTCAAAATTTGAATTGGTATCTAGAAGGATATGCAGTTTAGTTTTCTTTTTGGTTCAAGTTGAATGGGGCTGATGCTAGAAATGATTCAGGTGCTATTTAGTATAAAACAGATGTATATGACCCAAGAACCTCTGTTTATGCCAAAAATGGGAGGAAGTATTGGAGAAATGCAATAGGCATCCTAGGGAGAAGAAGGGCCCTCATATTACTTATGGTTGACCAGGAAGTAAAGGAGAAAGGAAGAAAATAGGCTTTGTGCATTTTCACTGTATTCCCTTACACTAAGGAGGAGTGTTGTTTGATAGGGGCTTTTCTCTGTCGTCACAAAAACCATGCAAGGTTACTTGGGGCATTCAAGCTAAAGGTGAAGGATATTTTCATCTCAAATAATTGTCACATCAAAAGGGAACATAAAATTTAATAGTAAACTATTTGGCTGATGTGACTGGCAGTTCATAGTTAACGTCAGGCAGTTCATAGTTAACATCCATTAACATACCGAGGTCAGATATGTATTAAGAAATTGGTTTGCCTTTTATAAAACCAGAAGATATGATTGTCGAGTGACTTTTGGTAGATAAATGCTGGTAGTGGAATGCTGCTCTGAACAAAAAACAAATTGGTACTCAATGCCTTTGACCAACAAGTGGCCACATCTCATAGGCTTGCGAACCTAGCTGATTGAGCACTTGGCTGCTCATACTCAGCTCATAAACGAGCTCAACGTCAGCTTGTACCCAGCTCATGTTTTCTAACAAACGAGCTTGATGGAGCTCCATACAAACTGAATGTGAGGCAACCTCGAGTGGCTTGGTTCATTTTACATCCCTACTTGTTATATTGTGCTTAAATTATGAACATCATCACTGCATTGAATTTTACAAGGGATACAGCTGCACTTAGAGCATATTTATATTGGAGAAAACATAATACATTTAGCGGATCCCAAATAGTTAGGCTTCAGGATTTTTGAGTGCATGTGATTTGAGTTTATTGTGCACAAGTATTACTTCCATCTTGTTCGAGACACGACTAGCTAGACGGTGTTCAGTTGCGTTTGTTTTTCCACCTACTGTTGATGTTGTTAGTCATGCATTATTAAGCATAGTTGCAGTTATGAGCAATGCTGGTTACCCGAATTTGTTTTCTAGTTTTGCTCTTTATCTCTCCCACGCTTCCTTTTGGCCTTTTCTTTCCAGCTTTAAGCTTTCTATGTATACTCTCCTTCTCTGTAGAGCGCTTGTGGAGCAATAGGAAGGCCACATCCACAGGAAACATTAATCAAACTGCATTACCCAGATTGCAATACTTCCGGTGCCTCTTGACTAGGCGTGGGGTTCCAGCTGCTCCGGTTACAAATTTCTATGCTCGAAGTCCTCCTATTGGTCCAGGATCATGCTATGAGCAATAACTCTCCTGTTGTCCTGGTCAGTATCGTATACATCTGAAGCTGCATTCATGCTTCGTAAATAACAAAATCCGTAAGCTGTTCAGCAGATAAATTCTAATGTTCTTCAAATGGCATTTATGCAATGGTCTGATATCCTGGGCAGCGTCTATCATCACTACTGTTGTTTGTATACGTTCAACATTGTTTGTATTGTTGTTTTAATTTACATCTACTTCTGAACTTGTACCCACAATAACTCAAATGAAATTTCATCTTTCATGTTATTGGTATCTTAAAAGATGAAGAAGAAAAACGTCGTACATAGGAAACGAGACTCTTGTTCATATCAAGGTTTGAGAAAGGTAAGTGATTATCTCCATCTTGGAGATGTTAATGAAAAAGATGTATCAGTTAGCGAACCAATCAGAAAATGTCATTTAAACGCATGCTTGGTGTTATCATCTTGAACCATGTTGCTCCCCCATGCCCCGGGATCTGTTGGTGGAATAGGAATGGTGAGAATAAGAGGTTCAACTCCTGTAATTGAATTTATTTCGGGTCTAACTTGTCAAATGATGTGGAAAAAAAACGAGCTTACAACAGAGAAGAGAATCACCCTTAAAATTCTGTAGTAGCTTGAATTCAATCTATTGACATTGACTTCAAAGTTTTGTTGGCCAATCATACTTTGTGAGTGTATGATGACACCAACACAGGACTTGCTTCTGGAGAACTGCTTTGAACGACCAGGTTGTCATGAAATCATGATTTTAGACCAAGCTTAAACTGAGAATCACTGGTTGGCCTAATGGCAATCGCGTTGTTAGACAATTAGGTTGCGGGTTCAAATCTCACCAGCTCTCGTAAGGGTCTCAAATAGTGACCAAAAAAACCAAGCTTAAATTAACCGCGTTTTGCTGTGACTTGTGCTTTCTAAATTACTAGTTGAAGTAAGTAAAAGTTTCCGGATTTGCTTGTGTTGCAACAGAAAAAACCTTTTTTTTCTTGATTTAGCAAGGGAAAACCCTGTGAGAAAATCTAATATGGTGGCTGACTAAGGAAGATAACAAGTGAATTAATAATGTTACTTGCTCTAATTCTAAATTCTAAATTCTAAATTCTAAATTTGGAAATGGAAATTCCTTAGCCATTCTCTTGCATCTAATTAGTTGCTCTAGTCTAAATCACGAAGAAAAATGAAACGGGACAAATAGAGCTCCTAGTTTTATTCGTGTATATATATATATATATATCAAGATCTTAGCTGTTGGTTTTAATGCTAATCCAATTTCATCCGTTTGAATACCGTCTCATAGGTGGGTTTCGATAAACGAATATATATGAGATTATTTATAATTATGATTG
>CM042201.1:15126337-15139696 GCA_023539305.1 Ilex asprella
GTTGAGGGGGAAAGAGAAACGGGGAGGGGGGATGTGCCTTCCTTTTCCCTTTCCCAGCTTGCTTTGCCCTCTTTTGTCAAATTTGTACCTTTTAGACAGTTAATTGCTATAGGATTTCTTTTGTTTGTCCTCTTTTGGATCCTTTTTATGTAATGTTTGATATTGGCCATATCTGCCATGCAATTTATGCTTCTCTAATTTTGGTTGCTGAAACTTTCAGGGATGTGCCTCTTTTGCAATCTGGTACTTATGGAGACATTACCGGTTGTAGCATGAACAAAGATAAGCTTAAGATGGAGAAGATCACCATCTGTGTTCAAGACCCTCGTCCTATTGAGCCCCCTGCTGAACCAACTCCACCACCACCTCAACCCCTTACACTTACCCCAAAGGAGCGAAGAAAACTTTGTACACAACAGCGCCTGGCTAGGGAAAAAGATAGGCAGGAGATGATTAGACAAGGCCTGATAGAACCTCCAAAACCAAAAGTTAAAATGAGCAATCTCATGAAAGTTCTTGGCTCTGAAGCAACCCAGGATCCCACCAGACTTGAGATGGAAGTCAGAAGTGCAGCTGCAGAGTGTGAACAAGCTCATGTAGACAGGAATATTGCACGTAAGCTCACTCCTGCTGAACGTCGTGAAAAGAAAGAGAGGAAGCTCTTTGATGACCCAAATATACTAGAAACTATAGTTTCGCTATACAAAGATAATTGATCTCTCACATCCCCAAACCCGGTTCAAGGTTGATGTCAACGCCCAGGAGAATCGGTTGACAGGATGTGTTGTAATTTCAGATAGCATTAGTGTTGTGGTGGTTGAAGGTGGGAGCAAATCTATTAAGAGGTATGGGAAGCTTATGCTTAAGCGTATAAACTGGGCTGCTGCTGTGAAAAACGAGGATGAGAATGAAGACGAGGACGAGGAGAAACCAGTGAACAAGTGTGTGTTGGTTTGGCAGGGAAGTATTGCTAAACCAAGCTTCAATAGGTTTTTTGTGCATGATTGCTGGACTGAAGCTACTGCCCGGAAAGTGTTTTCTGACGCTGGGGTTGCTCACTATTGGGATCTTGCTGTAAACTTCATGGAAGGCCAAATATAGTTCGACGAGTTTTGATGGAACTGTGTTATCCGCAAAACTTCTGTTTGATTTGAGCTGGCTTTCTTTCGTCTTCTGGCCCAGTTATCTGTAAGTTCAAGCTTTATCCCTGATTACTTGATTCAAAGATTTAATTTCAAATTGCAACTGTAGCATAGCCTAGTAACGTTATGTTGCTTCCGAGTTTGACTTTTCGTTCTCAGCACCCATGCCATGCCCCCGACCCGTCCCCCGCTCGCGGGTGTGGGGTAACCATCAAATCATTCTAAGCAACATATAAAATCTTCAAAATATGCGTGCAGAGTTTAGAATAAACTCGAGAAAATCTGGAAAGAGTGCGTACGAGGATGATCTTCGACTCCCTTATTTGCAAGAAAATTTGCAACCTGATTTACTTCACCATAACTGCTAACAGACTTATACATGGACAAGTATAACATTTATATGTAATGTAAAATGCTTCAGTATTTTTTTTTTTGTAAAATAAGAATTTAACATGTTTTTCTTGTGTTAAAATGACACTTGCATGTATTATTAATGCTTTGTTTGGTATGATTGAAAAATGGAAAGATGAAAAATTGGAGAGATAGATAAAACATCATGTTTGGTAAGGATGAAAAATTGGAAGGATAGAAAAATTGATGGATTAACTTTCTTTTCAACTCATTAAAATCAATCCCTTTAAAAAGTGGCTGAAAAGTTAAGTATGTGCGTTAAAATGTATATTCTTTGCTTATATATCTTTTGATATATGTATATATTATATTTATTAACTAGTTATTATAAGAAAAGGGTTAATTACAAAATGCTCCCTTCAAATTTAGGTCACATTTCAATCAAGTCCCTCTAGTTCCAATTCAAACAATATGCCCCTTTCAAGTTTGGACATAACTCAGCTACCTATCGCCGTTAAATCTGAACCTAAAAACTAGACAGATGTTTACCAAGTTAATATCACCTGACCTTGAATTCATTTAAAAGACAATTTTTCCCTTCCATCTCTCTGTATTGAAAAAACAAAAAAGAAAAGAAAAGAAAATGTCTCACTCCCACCACCACCACAATACCAACCAGAACCCTTTTCAATGTCACTAGCAACCTCAACCAGGTAGGAATCCCCTTGCTTACCAAAACCTATCCGCCCCTTCCATGACCACCAAACCACCAGTGCCCTCCTTCTCCGACCATCACTACCTCTGTAACCCACTCTTCTTGTTCTTCAAATGATATAATAGGAGTTGGCTGTTAAATTTTCTTGTTTGTTTGTAAAGTTTCTATGGAGGGGTATTTCAAGTTTCAGCAGTTATAGTTTTTTACTTGCACGGAGTGTTTTCTTCACAAAAAATCAACCTATCCATGGGTTAGGGAGAGATTGCTTAGTCTGGAATTCCCAAATTCTAAGTCTTTGATTACCAACCAAAAGGAAATTTGTCTCACTCAGATTTTGGCAGTAAAATTTGAATTTAAATTGAACTTTAATAAGATTTTGACGATTCAGTTGGTGTTGTTGTGGCGTAGATGATGATTGGGCGGTCTTTTTCTTCTTCTCTTTCCTTTTTGGTTGGATGGTGGCTGCTGGTGGCGGTTGGGCAGTGGCTGGTGATTGGGTTGTTGGGTGGCTGGTGGTAGCAGCTGGGAGGTTGGGTGATGTCGTGATGGGGTCAGCAAGGTCTGAATTGGTTGTGATTCAGGCTCTGTTGGCGCTCTGGATTTTTTGGTCTTGTGTTCTTCTTTGCTCTGTTCAAGCAACAACTATGTTGGGTTCACCAGCAAAGTACCAACATGTTTTTTTTCCAAATTGTTTCTATTGGTTTTGGCCAAAAAGGACATGTGTTGGAGCTGTGTGTTTTGGGGGTTTCACGTAAAGCAATTTTTCTCTATCTTCTTATTCTTGAGAGGCCCTCTTACTTGATAAAATTGTGTTCTTGAGAGAGATATCCATTGGTTTGTTCTTTATCCAAGAGAGAGAGAAGTGCCATACGGTGGTCTGTGTTTGGTGAAGGCTCCGCCCATAGTGAAGGCGATTATGCAAACCCAAACAATGGGAATGGGAGGCGGGTGGGAGGAAAATGACAAAGGAACCTTTTTGAAGGATATTTGCGTAATTTTGTATTTTATGTCAATCCCCTTGGTTAACTTACTAAGCTGAAACTTGAGGGGGGGGGGCAATTTACTGTCTAAGAGAGCAAGAGGGCCTCTCAAGAAAGAGTTACTGTTTGACAGAGCTTCAATTGGAGATTTGGTTCTCGGATTTGAGATCTAAGACCATCACAGGTGAGATCTTCAATCGAAGATGAACCATCGTCGGAGGTGAACCCATTTGAGATCTATCGCTAGTGATGTGTTCACTAGTGAGCCATCTGAGATCTATTGTCGAGAGAGATGGGGGGGCTAGGTGGCTCTTGCTTGTCCGAGTGAGAGAGAGAGAAAGAGAGACGGAGATGGAGGGGCAAGAGCAACCTAGAACTTTGAAGAAGTTTTACTATAAGAAGTTTTACTATGTGTCCGACATTAAATATCCTATATGTCGCATATTTTTTTTTTACTTTCATATAAATACTCACTTATATTCAATAGACTTTACATCTTAAAATGTTGGACTACTGGTCCAATTTAACAACTTTCGATATTTTAGAACTATAGATTTATATTTGCTTCTTTAGGTCTATTGAACTGCAAGTCCAATATTTTGTATTTTGTATTTTGTTAATAGGCTCCAAGTGAATTGTTTTTCTTCACTTTGACCAACCATTTTTATGGTGACAAGCATATATTGTGCATAGTTCAAAATCATCACCATTTTAGATCTCAATAGCTATCATATCATCGATGATCATTTTTGTGCGATCCCACACCTCTTCAATGTATGCATACTTAATATAAATTTATTCATTTACAAATATTATATATTTTCATAAGTTTGTGTCTCTTTAGGGCTTTCCTCTTCAAGGATTATTATTTGAGATGATGTGAGTGCATTTTTATTTTTTATTTCAACAACTTTTTCTCAAGTCATGTAGTTGCCCTTCAGGAGCTAAATTTTTGAACATATGTGTTGACCGCGCTTTAGGCGTGTAAGAAAGTTCACGCTATTCTTCAGGCGACAAATTTTCTCTCTCTAACAACGGGAAGTGTCTCAATTTTTATTTGTAGGTGCATATCTTTTTGAGATTTCATTATTTTTAGGCACTTTTGCCTCTGTAGGAGATATCTCTTTTGGAGATTTAGTTTACTAATTTTGAACTGATCAGTATTTCTATTGCCTATTTTGTGGGTCTCTTCAGGAGTGCCAACCTTTTTTTTTTTGGTCTCTTCGGGAGTATCAACTTCCTTCGGAAAAATTAACTTTCGTAGGATTTTTTGTTATTTCTTCCTACTGTGGGGAATCTTGTTTATTGCTAGAACAAGTTTTTATGCTTCTAGCGTTATCGAGATAAATTCATTTCATAATATTTTTTAAGTAAAATAAAAAGATATTTATCTTATATATTGATATGCTATAAAAGACTAATAATCTCAACCTTTTAATAAGATCCAATGTATTGCAAATACTCTATTTAAGTATTAAAGGTTAGAAATATCAAATTAAAAGTACACATGAAATATAACACTATCATGACTTGAAACGAAGTTCAACCTGACTAAATAGGCTAACATATTTTAGAATGCACAAAACTTACATGAAATAAATGAGTCAATTAAATTGGCTTACTCAAGATAGAAATATATATCATCTTTATATTCAAAATTACATATTTATTCTCCAAACATAATTGGGTCAATGACTTAGCACTACTTTTTGAGCTCGTCCGAACATCTCAACCAACTTAGCTAAGCAATTACTAGTACTACCAAACACGTCTACTAGCTCGGCTAAACAGTTCCACCAGTCCAACCTTAGAGCTAATCAACTTGTCTTGGGCCCTTATTCTATTCAGTGAAGGGTAATAAGCATATTCACACATGCAAGTAAAAGACTTGGCTCTACAGTCAATGTAAGACCTGGCTCTTCAGCCAAGGTAAGACGTGGTTCTTCAGTCAAGGTATGACATGGTTCTTCAGCTAAGGAATGATAACATGACTCTTTAGTCAAGGTAAGACCTAGCTCTTTAGCTAAGATATGACATGGAAGGAACGACTTGGCTCTTCAGCCAAGGAATGACCTGACTCTTAAGCCAAATTGATGGTATAAAAAAATCGAGAGGCATGAGGTGAAGAGTTGGATGAGCTCTAGGTGGGTTTGTCGTGTGTGTAAAAAAGAATGAGAATACACAAGAAAATAAGTGGTTCACTAACTGAAAAGTTTGGTTAATTCACTCTAATGGAGGCTTTTACTCTTTGATCGTATATTGTTTTTTTGAAGAATAAGTGTACAATAGGGTTGTTTCCTTGCTTGAGGTTTTTTTTTACACAGTGATCATTACCTTTTATAATAGAATATCAAGGGAATATTCAGAGAATATTCAGAGAATATTTAGTGTGACTTATTGTCCAAAGTATGGTTTCATGGTACCTCTTCTGGTAGTTTCTATATTGCTTATTGTCTTTTAGAATCTCATTGTTTTTTGTATATTTTTCAATATCAACACAATTCATCTATGTGGCGGTATTTTGAAGCAGACATGGTAGTGTGTTAAGTTCATTTGGTGTTGATGTCGTTGAGAAGAGGGAAAGGGGTTGGGTTGAGGTTTGTTGGTTTGGGTGTCGTGGGAGAGAAGGTATGGACTATGGACAGATAGAGGGGTGGTGTCTGGTGTGTGTTTGAGTGAGACTGTGAGAGACAGCTAAGGTATAACTTGGCTCTTTATCTAAGGTATGACCTAGCTCTTCAGTTAAGGTATGCTGAAATTGTTCTTCAACCAAGGTAAGAGCTAACTCTTTAGCTAAGTTATGATATGGAAGGAACCCTAGCTTTTCAATCAAGGTATGGCATAGAAGGAACGACTTGACTCTTCACCCAATGAATGACCTGACTCTTCAGTCAAGGATCGACCTGTCTGACTCTTCAGTCAAGGAATGACCTAGCTTTTTATCTAAGGTACGATATGGAAGGAATGACCCGACTCTTTAGCCAAGGTCTTCAGTTAAGGTATGATGTCATGGGTCTTCACCCAATGTATGACCTGGCTCTTCAGTCAAGGTAAAACTTAGCTCTTTAGCTAATGTGCGACATGGAAGGTAAGACCTAGCTCTTTAGCTGAGGTGCGACATGGAAGGTAAGACCTGGCTCTTCAGCTAAGGTACGACATGGGAGGAATGACCTGGCTCTTCAGCCAATGTATGATTTGACTCTTCAGCCAAAGAATGATCTCAACTCTTTAGATAAGGGAAGACCTAGCTCTTCAGCTAAGGTATTGCCTTGCTCATCAGTCGCTGCAAGACCTGACTCTTCAGTCCAGGCTCTACAGTCTAAAGAAGTCTTCAATCTCACCATTGTCAGGATCATCAGCCTTATGCTCAAGGTTTTCAACTTCAACATGATCAGGTTATTCAACTTCAGCATTGTTAGGCTCATTGGCTATATCGAGCACTTCAATCTGGCTTGTCTCTTTAACCAAACTCGATTATTTAGCCTTATCAGGGTCTTTGGCTTAACTCGGCTATTAAGCCTTATTAGGTCCATCAGGTTTATCAAGCTCCTTAGCCTTACATTCAATCAAGCTCAACATTATTATCTTTGACTGACTTGACTGATAATAAGTCCAAGCTTTGCTCAAAAGTACAAAGTTTGGACTGCTTAGCTACAACAATTGAATTCAGGTTGGTCAACCCATCATAAATTTCTCACGAGGCTCCTCAGCTCTAAAGCTAGTCAGCTCGGCTTGGCTCCTCAACCTAAAAGAAGAAGTTAGCTCAACCTGCCTAACTCCAAACAAAATAAGGTTTTCAGGACTTGTAAAGCTTGTTCAACAAACCCCTCAAAATTCCCAAGCATCCTCGATTCGATTTGAAATGTTTAGTCTCAACTAATGGATAGCCCAGGTCAATCCTTGCTCGGGGTGAGGGGCAACTGTTGATACTGAAAAATTTACAAAAGACAACGAAATTCTAGAAGACAACAAACAATATAGAAACTACCAGAAGAGGTAGAAAAAAAAATTCACTATTAAACCATACGTTGGGCAATAAGTCACACCAAATATTCTCTAAATATTCCCTGAATATTTTTCTGATATTCTGTTATAAAAGGTAATGATCATTGTGTAAAAATGAGCATCAAGTAAGGAAAAAAAATTCTATTATGCACTTTTCCTTCAAGAAAGCAATATACGATCAAAGAGTAAGAGCCTCCATTAGAGTGGATTAGCCAAGCTTTTCAACTGGTAAATTATTTATTTTCTTGTGTATTCTCATTCATTTTCACACACCCGACAAACCCACCAAGAGCTCACAAAGCTCTCTACCTCATATCTCTCAATTTTTCTATACTATCAGATAGTATCACAAAGATTCATACCTCTCAAGTGGATTTCAGTCTCAAGGATCAAAGAAAAATAGTTGTTATCCAAAATATCAAGAGCGACAATCTCAAGTTAGGCACATAAAAAAACAGGAATGCAGAGAACTTAACCAAAAGAAACATCATGCGTAATTTGGGTAGAATTTAAGTGGATTAAAAGAATTATATAATAATCTATCACTCATTCTGGAGGCAGTAATATGAAGACTAAATACTCTTCGAGAGAGTCAAAACTTATAATCAAACTTCTTTTATTTGTGCATGGACAATTATAGAATAAAAAAATGATTCTCTTAAAAAAATTTACCTGAAATTCTTAAGCCCGTAGATATTAGAAATCTAACACTTTCCTCAAATTCACTTGAACAATACTTGAGCATCAAGTTCACTTGAACAATACTTCAGCATCAAATGCACTTGAACAATACTTGAGTTATTCGTGCTGATAACGTGTCGTCAAAATAAAGAGAATTATAGAGATTACAATATAGAATGTACAAAAAGAACTTCTCAACTTGTGTATTTCTCAGTGTGGTGAAAACCTCTAATCATAATAGTCATCAAATACAAACATTAACTCTAGATGGAGGTTATAAAGTGTTACTAATACCTATTTAATTGGTAGGTTAGGGGTCATCCACATTTATATATAATATATACAATGATGTATATAGAATAGATATAATGTAATATTTACAACAATTTACTTATTTAAGTGATTAAATTACTTGACTTATTTGGAAGTAAGTAAAATAAGTTGTTCGAAACACTATTTTTTTTAGAGTGCTTATGAGAAGTCATAAATCTTAAAAACACTTTTGAAAAGTCATTTTGAACACACCTTTAAGGGGTCTATTTTTTTCTATTAAATTTGAGAAATTAATATTAGCCGTCAAATTAACTTTAAAGTAAAATTTAAAATAATCTTAACCATGTAAAATAAAAGTCATTTTTTATGTTATACTTTATTATATAGATTAGTTATTTCACATGCCTGAAGCCAACGTAATTTTGAGGTCAATATAATTCAAATAAAATACTAACAATCAGTGTCTTTCTTTATATATTCAGTAATAAAATTAGACAATTAATTCAAAATGTTCAACTTGTGAGAAAATGTATTAAAATAGTAGTATACTAGTTATAAGCTGCTATAAGAAATTGGCCTCAATTCTCCACTTTCACCTGTTTAGAACCAAAACATAGCACAAATTCCAGGATTCAAAAATAACCCATTTTAGGAAACCAAAATAGTACACAACCCCAGAAAATAAAAGATCACAGAACCAAACACGAGAATAAACGAAAAAAAATGGCCAAAGAGAAATCGAAAAAACGGAAAAAAACTAGTCATTGCTGAAGTAAATGGAAAAAAATAATTATACACACAAAACAATTGAACAAAGCCCAAAACAAAAAACTAATGAAAAAAACAAATAGATGAAGTCGAACACAAAAGGCGAAGGAGAACAATGCTCTTCGTTATTTCAAGGTCCACAGCTTTTACAATCAAGATGATAAAAATCAACAACAAAGAAGTCTGCTATGGTCATGAACTCAGCCAAATACCAAAGCAGACCAAAGTGAATGAAAATAATGAGTGTCAGAGGCGATCTCTCATGGAGTTGGAAGATGCTGTTAAATTTCAATTCCCTAAAACCAGTAAGGGTAGAAAGGTTTGCCGTTTTTGCTTCCGGCTCCCCATTGTAGACACTTGTTGGGTCGAAAAATTCTGCCCTCTGTAGATGTGTCACCGGACATCATCAACACCAATATTTCGTATCTCCTCTTCAATATATTGATTTCTGGGGTTTTACTAATACGACATTCTAGGCTCAAACATACACATTTACGTGTCTAATTTAAGTGAGAACTTTCATCGAGTAGTTGAAGGGCTTACGTGATTTCATCAAGCAGTTAAAGCGCTGAAGCTATGTGGTCGGTCTGTGGATGGGCCTTTGGTTGTGGGTTGACTGAGCATGGAAGCAAAGGGTGAAGGTGGCTGGGGGTGGAGGGGCTCTGAATGGTGAGTGGAAGGTGTAGGAGAGTGGAGAGAGGGGGAAGAATAGGATCAATGATTGAGAGAGATGGAGACAGAGAGAGATTCCTGACGTGGCTGACAGTTGCTAGCGTTGATTGTGGATCGCGGTGGCTCTTGGGTGGTGGGATCAGCTGTAGCTGCAATGTTTGGGTTACTTTAGGCAGCTGCGAGTATGAGAGATTGGAAGAAGAGAAAAGTTGTGTAACAAAAGGGAGATTAGGAAAGGAAAGAAAAGGGTTATTTACGTGGGGGAAGAGTGACAGGGAGAGAGGCAAGAGAGATGTGAGAAGAGAGAATTGACAATTCTGGTGTGATAAGGAAGGAGAGAGAGAATCTTAGGATTGGGTTGAAAAATTTTAGGTGGGAAAAAAAATTCAGGATCTAATCTCAATCATTGGATCTGATTTAGATAAATTTATAAACGATTTTAACCGCGAAAAGTAAAAGTTATTTTATTTATCATTTAAGATTTAAATACATAGTGTAATTGTATACAAATTATGATTTTATAAGAAAAAAATAGATTTTTATTTTTGATTTTATTTCAATAAATGTCATAATAGAACATGAATTTTGTTTGTAAAATTTAAAATATTTGATATTCTATCTTTCATTGAAGTATTTTTGGTCTAAGTATAACATTTTAAACTTGAAGAGTTTAAATATTATATGTCTACAAACTCCACAAGGTTTGGATGTAATTACTAACGGATATACTAACAGTTAGGGGGTCTAAGCATTGTGTACAAACTTTAGGGGTTTGATGTGTAATATTTTAAATATCAAGGGGTTTAAGTAATTAAGTGACAAATTTTAGGGAGTCTAGATGTAATTTTTTCAAAATTTTTTTTAGATTTAAGTTTATCGCTCTCTGTCTGAACAGTGAGACATTAAAATTTAGTCTATATATATATATACACACAGAGTAATGCATTACTCTTCATCATGATAACATGGCTATGGGAAAACGCCTTGTGTGCCTAATTATTAATTGGACAAGATTGATCTATGTATTTATAGCATACCATTTTGTCTCCATAATCAGGCTTGACAATTCTAAAAATGACTCATGAATTCAACATGAGAATAATTTATAACTAGCGAGTTTATGTTTAACCTTAATTGGCTCGAGCAGCAAATAAATGGATAGGGGTGACAATTTTTAAAACGACACGATAACTCGATATGAACACGACACGAATAAATGGGTTTGGGTTGACTATTTTTTTGACACGAACCCGTGTATGATACGACCTGTCAACACGAAATGTTAACGGGTCGTGTTTGGGTTCAACCCGCTTAACCCGTCAACACGAAATTTTTAACTTAAAAGAGATTATCCTGGTCTTTTCGTTGCATGTATGATTTTTCATGTTTTGATAGTTTGTTTTTTTCATTACTTCTAATGTTTAATTTGGTTGCACAATATACGATTAACATATTTAATTAGTATTATAGAAATAAAATATTAATTATTTGTAACTGTTTATCAAGCATTGACATAATTATTGTATTAAAAAAAATATTATTACTCATTATTATTATTAGGTTAATTTTTAGTTTGTAGAAAAAATATGAGGAGAGATTCAATTAAGTGAAAATAAAATCTTAGAGTTAAATTTTTTATTCAAAGTTTATGTGGGTCAACACGAATACAAACACGAACACGACACGATTAGTGAAATGGGTTGGATTAGGGTTGGTTAATGTTCGACACGACACAATACGACTTGATTGTCATCCCTATAAATGGATACCTTTTTTTGGTAACTTTTGGTACGTTACTTTTTTTTAGGGTACCGTAGAGTATTCTAGTTATAGATTTAGATCCCTTCCAATGCATCTTTATCTTCAATTCTCTTCTTGACAGATTATCATCATTAAACAATGAAAGACTCACTTATATACAATAGATCCTATTTGAATGCATGACAAATAATTCACCAAGAAGAGAATTGAAAAAGAAAAGAGTATTTATAGGAATCTCAATCCTCTGATTATCTCTTAAGCTTACTGTCAATATTTGCTTTATTTTTTTGATAAATCACCTACCATGAAGGCAAGTAGAATTCATTATATATAAATAGGTCCATCAGTCATTCATGGTAGATAATTTATTAACAAAAAAATGAAATGGAGGGGATGTAGATCTAGAAATTGATATAAAAGCAAGAATGTTTGTTGGATAGAAAACTTTAAAAATGTATTTTGCAAATACAATTTTATATTAAAATGTGCATGATAAATTCATGCTTTCATATTAAGATTCATAAAATAAATATAACGTGAAAATCAAGTTACAGATATAACAAATGGAATTTAAATTTATATCTCAAATGAAGAGAGACTATTGAATGAGTGGGTTTTATCAATTTTTTTAAACGGGGCTCATTGATCTAATGATCCCCCTTTATTTAGGATACAAATTTGAGTTGTAGATTTAAGTTACATAGCATTACTTACCACGGAGTTGTCTACAATACCTAAAAAATAATAATTCAGTATCATGTCTATATTTATTATATTTGTGGGTATTTTTATTATTATTTTGGCTATTTTTACCATTGTTGTGGTACCTATTCACAACTGTGATAAATTACCTACAAAAATAGTAATTTTACCATTTACTATATTTATGGGTATTTTTATCACTATTTTGAATATTTTTAATTACAACAATGGAAAAAACACTCACAAGAGTCACAACAGTGATAAAAATACTCACGAGTAAATATTGAATGCAACGGTGATACCATGTCATTATTAATGATATGGTATCACCAACCAATAATAAAATTCCAAATGAGAAAAGTGAACCCTACGTAGATTTACATGGAAGGAGTGTGAGAAGTTATTTGCTTACATGACAGGTTAGTTATTGATTTTTGTGGGGTTTATGTATTTTTTTATTTTAATATTATTAGTTTGTGATATTACATTACTTTGCCATCTGGTATCACCGTTGTAATGAATATATTCTCAAATACTCACAAATGTGATAAATTATCAATAAAAGTGAAAAAAAATTTTATTGTAGAATGATTCACAAAATTTATAAAAATATTCATTAAAATAATAAATTTTAGAGGTACAGTACTGATTTTTTTTAGGTTTCGTAGTCAAATATTATAACCACTAGTTGCTTACTGTTGTTTATATTAATTTTGGCCCATTTAATAAAATGTAAATCTGTTTTAATAAATTTTAATTTGATTTCTCACAATATAAGATCCACTTATATGTAATTGGCCATGTGATTTTAAAACATGTGAACAAAAAGTAAAAAAAATATATATTAGAAAGATCCAAATCCATTTTTATATAACTCCAACCTTGCGGGATAAGGAAGCAATCAACCCGTACCCTAGCATAGCATAGCTGTAGTGTTTGTAGACAAAGTACAAGATCGGTTATATAAAAGGGAAAATCCTAGTTTGACCCTTGAAAGATACAAAATTTTTTACTTTGTCCCTGAATGGTTGATTTTTCAATATTATCCCTTAAAAGACATTAAAATGTTGCAATGTAATAAATCGTTATTTTTTCATTTGTTTTCCATTTGGTTTTGTTATCACATGATTTGCACGTGATAAGATGAGGGGCTATATTGTAAATAAGCCCTTATCGACACCAAATTTGGTTGCCGAAGCGCCCTAACCGCTTCCATGTGCCTTTCAAACATTTCTTCGTTTGTAATTTCATATGGACAAAAGGTTCAAAGATACTTGAATATATATATATATATATATATATATATATA
>CM042201.1:15139796-15154744 GCA_023539305.1 Ilex asprella
TGACAAATACACATGAATCAAAGTGCATTAAATATTAAAGTCTCCCATAAAACTAGGAGATATTTAATACACTACTTTCCCTAAAATTGGCATTTATGTCTTTGTATCTAACTAGTGTACTTTTTTTCAAAACATTTTTCAATGTGTACTTTTTGCCAAATAAGTCTAATTAGGTGTACCGGCTTCCAAAAACCTCTTAAAATTATGGAGCCTAAAGCCCAAGCTTTTTTATTTCTATAGTTGGGCCGGCCCTAGTTAGACACTTAGGTCTGACCCATCATATAGAATGCACAAGAACTTTAGTGGTTCACCTAGTTGAAAAACTAGGTCAGTTCAATGTAATGACGACTCTTGTTCATTGACGGTTTATTTCTTGAGGAAGAAGATGATTACATTAGAGTGTTTTGTTGCGATTTCGATTAGAGTAGTGCTATATAGGCTTAAAAATTTGACAAAATTTGTTAATTTAGTAATATAGTTTCATTGCAACCATTGGATTAACGTCAAGTTCTAATATTTTAATGGGATCCAAAGACAATCAATAGTTATAATAAATTATGTCAATAAATTGCGTTTTAGCAATATTACTCTTTCGATTATACAATCGCATGTTCATATATAACTCATACCTATCAGATACACGTCATTGAAACAATTCCCATAACCCAAAAAAAAAATCTGTACCGTAGTTTCAAACGAAAAGCCATAGAAATGATAACCACCTTCACTAATTTTATTATCTTAATGATTTTCTTACCACATAAAATCATTATCAACTTAACGATTTGATAACGGAGCAATGCTACACGGACCGTATTAGATCGTGACGTTAATGTATTATAACTTACGTTGTGTTGACATCGACACGAACACGGGGCATGACGAAGGTACTAATTTAATTGAGAATATTTGTGAACTTTAAAAACTAGCGATCACAAAACAATATTATTTTTTAGGGTACCACTCCATACCCAAATGCTATCTCGGAGAAGTCTTGTACCCAAAAACAAAATTTTAAAAAATAATCGGCAACAACTGCAGGTTTCTTTTGGCTGCTATACAAAATGTCAAATACTAATCATCAGAATTAAAGTAGAGGTGGTGGCAAAGTTGAAGGTGTTGTAGGTGAAGACGACTTTGTTGATAACGTTTCTGCAGAATTTTGTTGACGTGGGAGACGGGTTTATCGTGATATATCAAAATAAGCGTTGAACAGTAAGGACAAAAGTGACTTTTTAAATAGCTATGTCCTTTTCACCCCAATTTCATATCGTCTGGACTTCTTGGCCAAATATGTCTAGCGTGTGAACTTGTCACCAAATTACCCAAAAAAGCAACAATAAACACATACAAATACAGAAGAATTCAAGAGATGTTTTAGGTTAGAGATCTTTTTCCACAGTCAACTTGCATGACTTGGTCCGAGGTTGGACAAGTTTAATGAATACATCATACATCAATTGATGTGAACATGTGCTGTATGAATCCACCCTACAACTACCACCAAGTTGTGAGAAAAAATTATAACAAATAACCAAGTTGAATTTTTATTTTTTTTCCTTCAAAACATCCCAGTCGTCGTGGTTGTTAGGCTAAGGGGTTTTAGTCATGGATGTATTTACCGTATAACAGGGGGCAAGAAGCAAAGGATTTGCCTTAGCAGCTTCCTAGAGAGGAGGAGTCTATTGGACCTTTTTTTTTTCAAGGGATGGGACGCTAGTGAGGTGCTTCATATGTGAGCTCATAATTTGCCGTTCATAATTTCTAAGAAAAGCCTACCATGTCAAAAATCCAATTTTGAGAGATCACAGCTCGAAGTTCTCTGAAGTCTTTTTTCTCTCTTCCACAATAAATTCTGAGGAAAAAGAGGAACTCGGATTCTCTAAATTTAAATCCAGGTAACAGCTACAACCTCAAATATAGTTAATTTTTTCCAAGTTCTTGAATGGTTACCTTAAATACCTGGGTCTTACATTAGTTGCTCATGATTTGTAACTTCTTTCTCTGCCAGAAGGTGTACTGGAAAAGCCATTTTTCCTTGATATGGACTACAGAGACAATAAATATTCTTCACATTCAGTGAGGTTTTCATGCTTAAGCTTAAACATAGCCTGGTCACTTTTCAGTTATGTCATACTTGTAGGTTGCTTGAGCTTTCTGCACCCAAGGTTCCCAACCATGGTAGGTGCTTCTAGGATGCGAGGGAATGATACAGATCAACTTGCTTTGCTTGCATTCAAGGCCAACATCATTGATGATCCATTTCAAGTTTTGAGCACATGGAATGCATCGATCCACTTCTGCGAATGGCAAGGAGTTACATGTGGCAAGCGCCACCAAAGGGTCACCATGTTGGACCTACGATCCAAGAAATTGATTGGGTCCATACCCCCACAAATTGGGAATATAAGTTTTCTTAGAAAACTCGATCTACAGAACAATAGTTTTGTTCATGAAATCCCCCCTGAACTTGGACGCTTGCCAAGATTGGAAATTTTAGTGCTACAGTATAACTCCTTTAGTGGCAACATATCTGCCAATTTATCTAGATGCTCTAATCTTCGTGAATTCTATGTTTCTCACAACACTCTGGGAGGCGCAATTCCTGCAGAGCTAGGCTTGTTGTCCAAGCTCAAAATTTTTTATATGGCTTTCAATGATCTAACTGGCGATATCCCTCATTCCTTCGTGAACTTAACATCTCTTGAGATGCTTTATGCAACCGGAAATAATTTTGATGGGCATATCCCCAATGGTCTTGGCCAACTGACCAATCTAACAACAATTGCAATTAGCGTAAATATGTTGTCTGGTACTATCCCTCCCTCAATCTTCAATCTCTCTTCTCTAGCAGTTCTTGACGTGGGGGCAAATAACATCCATGGCAGCCTTCCCTCAAATATAGGCATCACACTTCCAAATATTCAATTTCTTGGCTTTAGTGATAACCAATTTATTGGGTCAATCCCTAATTCAATAGCCAATGCCTCGAACCTGGAAATATTTCAAATAAATGACAACAATTTCACAGGAAAAGTGCCTACCATGGGAAAGCTACATAAGCTTGGGGTTGTATTGTTTGAATATAATAGTCTTGGAAGTGGTGGACCTGACGACTTACAGTTTCTCTCTTCTCTGACAAATGCCACGGAGTTAAGAGCGTTGCGTATGGACTTTAATAAGTTTGGTGGCACACTTCCTGAATCCATCAACAATTTGTCAACGGTACTCGAATTACTCAGTTTTAGCGAGAATTATATAGTTGGCAGCATCTCAACTGGCATAGGAAATCTCATTAACTTGAATTCTCTATCCATGTCGGGCAATCAACTCACAGGTAACATTCCAACAGATATTTGCAAACTTCAGAATCTAAATCGATGGTATTTTGGAAGAAACAGATTTGATGGTTTTATTCCGTTCTCTAGTGGAAATTTAAGCCTTCTACTCGAAGTTGATTTAAGTGGAAACAACTTTCAGGGTAGTATCCCTTCAAGCCTGGGAAAAATCCAGAGTTTACTACTGCTGGATCTATCTGATAACAATCTTACTGGCACCATACCCCATCAAGTTGTTGGTCTCTCATCCTTAACCTTGCATCTAAACTTGTCTCGAAACCGTTTAAGTGGTTCTCTTCCCTTGGAGGTCGGTAACCTGAAAAATTTAAATGCCCTGGATGTTTCTGAAAACATATTATCTGGTGAAATTCCTAGCACACTTGGTAGTTGTGTAATGTTGGAATTCCTCTACATGCAAGGCAACTCCTTCCAAGGGTCTATGCCTTCAACTTTGAGTTTCTTGAAAGGTATTCAAGAATTAGATCTTTCATGCAACAATTTGTCAGGAAAAATTCCTGAATGTCTCACAGGCTTTCAGCTGAAGAAATTAAACCTATCCTTTAATGATTTTGATGGTGTGGTACCAATCGAAGGCATATTCAAGAATGCGAGTGCAACTTTCCTTATGGGAAATCCTAAGTTATGTGGGGGTGTCCTTGAATTGAAATTGCCTAAATGCAACTTCAAAGAATCAAAGAAAAGTAGGTCAACTTTAATTGTTAGATTACTAGTGCCTTTGTCTTGTGGCCTTCTTGGAGTAATTTTGGCACTGTGCGGTTTATATCTTTATTGCTTCAAAAAGTCAAGAACAGAGATATCTTATGATGTACCAGAGAATTCACTTTTGAAAGTTTCTTATCAAAGCCTTCTTAAAGCTACTAATGGATTTTCTTTAGAAAATTTAATAGGTGCAGGAAGTTTTGGTTCTGTGTATAAAGGAGTTCTTGATCAGGAAGCTATTGTTGTTGCAGTAAAGGTACTTAACCTTTCGCGCCAAGGGGCTGTCAGGAGTTTTCTTGCTGAGTGTGAGGCCTTGAGGAACATTAGGCATCGAAATCTTGTTAAGGTAGTCACTGCTTGTTCAGGTGTTGATTACCAAGGGAATGATTTTAAGGCATTGGTTTATGAGTTCATGTCCAATGGGAACCTAGAAGAGTGGTTGTATCCAATTCAAGGAGAATATGAGGCAAACGAGGAACCCATAATGTTAAGTCTCTTTCAGAGATTAAATATTGCCATAGATGTTGCTTCTGCCCTAAATTATCTTCACCATGACTGCCACAGTCCAATAATTCACTGTGATTTGAAGCCAAGCAACATTCTTCTGAATAATGAGATGACTGCACATGTTGGTGACTTTGGCTTAGCACGATTTCTTCTAAATGCTTGCTCTGTGAATTATAGTTCTATTGGACTAAAAGGATCCATTGGCTATGTTGCACCAGGTAAATATCTTCTTTCATTATTTTCATTCATCTTCAAAACCCCTGCCCCCCCCCCCCCAAAAGCTATGCTCAGCTCTTTTTTGATAATTCAAGTAACTCACTGGCTAATCTTCTAACAGTTATTACTGATTATACTCCTACTTTGGCTTGATTCTGCTCTGCTTTTTTGAATACTTTTCCCTTTGTGAAGGACAAACCAAAAAAGTATGCCCACTTTGTTCATTGTCAATTGGGTTTGAGTTGGATGTTTAATATGATATATGAATTGGTCTTTCGGATAGACCTCTCTATTTTCATTTCATCGATTTGGTAATTAGTTTATTCTTTGTTCATTCCATAAGTGCACATTGTTATACCAATGATTTACGCTTGCGATTTTTCTGTCTAAAAACTTTAGTCTATTAGATACATCAATAACTTAATGCTTCTATTAAACAACTACTACACTCGGGTGGAAAATCAAAAGGAAAACTGGTAATACTACTTTTTTTGAAAATAAAATCCCCAATGCACATCTGCCAAATGTGGCTGCAAGTGCTAGTAATACTAGTTTTAAGTTGCAATTTCTTTCCTCAACAAAAAGTAAACAATTTAAGTCTATCCAGTTTTATAATATAGAGTACTTGCATGTTAATGAGCTACTATTTGATATTCTTTCTTTCCTATTTATTTTTACATTGTGAAATTTGAATTTCAGAGTATGGCATGGGGAGTGAAGCATCGACTCATGGGGATGTGTATAGCTATGGCATCCTATTGTTGGAAATGTTTACAGGAAAGAGACCCACCGATGAGATGTTTGATGATAGTTTGAACCTTCATAATTATGTTAGGATGGCGTTGCCAGAAAGAGTTGCAGATGTTTCTGAACCAAGGCTTCTTCTGCTTGGAGAAGAGGGGGAGATGAGAACAAATCCCCAACCTCATGATCATAGCCATGCTAATAGTTACAAGATTCAGGAGTGCTTGATTTCTGTCTTTGGAGTTGGAATCGCATGTTCAGAAGAAACTCCAAGTGAACGATTGGACACCAGTGAAATTGTAGCCAATTTGCTGAACATCAAGAACAAATTAATGGGAACTGAAAACATACAAGGAGGGAGAACAGAAATTCAAATATAACCATGAAAAGGTAATGGCTCATCACTGTCTTATGAACTTTATCATGTGTAGGTAAGCAGCCTATTGTCTTCGTAATTAAAAAGGTTTAAACTAATAAGATAAAAAAGTTATGACTCGGTGAGGTCCAATAATTTGTGATCGCTTCCTAAAAAAGTTGGGTACCTAAATTAATTCAAATGAGTTGTAACTTGTGCCTTTTGGCTTTTAACTTTTGCCTTTTGAGTTGTCACGTGAACTGATTGTCGTAACTTTAGATATGATACAACTGCTTACAAATGAAACCTCCAAGCTTCTAAGTAATCTGGGTTCGATCCTGGTATTGACTTGATTCAAATGAGTCGTCACTTGTCTATTTTGAGTCGTAGCATGAGTTGATTCTTGTAATGTTAGATATGATCTTGGAAACTAACCATAGGAAAATCCATATATCTGCATGTGACTCCTGTCTCCTAGAGGGACTTAAAAGGAGTGCTTTAACATGACCAAAAAAACAAGGAGTGCTGTAAATACATGGAAAATTTAGGAAAGGCCTTAAAGCTGTGATCACCATTGTAGAAGTACCACTACAACAAATAATAATTATTTGCCGGCAAAATCATAATTTCTTCGGTATAAAATTTCCTTACCTACATAATTATTTTTTAAAGTACAACTTTTTGTTGGTAAAAGCAATTTTTGTTGTAGTGGTATATGCACAGTGGAGTAGGGTATGTATTTAGAAGTGAGGAAAGAAATACATACATCTAAATGAAGAAAACTAAATCACGGATCACCAAGTGAAATAACGATAGCGTTGAGGCTTGAGTTATGCCGGGCGTTTTTTAAATCGGTTGATCCCTCAATAGGTTCGTTCCCCTGCTGAGAAGAGGAGCAATGCCACTCACTATAACTTCTATAATTTTACACTAACTCGAGAAGGAGATTCATTCCCAAACACCTTACTTCGTACACAAAAAATTGAACAACATTCAAAGAGATGTTGATTTGTTAGGGGTGGGGTGTGACGAGTTTGGAATTAGCATGACAAGTTTGGCATAAAATTAATGAATTTCGAGACTCATAATATTCCAAACATGCAATTGCCTTGGGTAGGAATCGTCTTGCCTTTCACAGACTTCAAAACTCTAATTCAATTACATCGTTAGGTGGATAGATTATGTCAAATTTTTAAGTTCAAAATAACATTACTCATGTTCAAATCCTTTAAAAAATAAAAATTGGGTCTCATTCAAGCAACTCATTTAAAGCTAAATTTTAGCAAGTTATGTAAATGTATCTATTGAAATCGGTATATATTTCCGATAAGATGTTAGAGTACTCAAAGTTGAGTCCATATGTATAATGAATTTTCTGTTGATCATGGATTTATGTAATCTACATCTATATCTACACTACTTTAAAATATCACAATACATGAAAAATATTTTTTTTTCACTTTTACCCTCCAACATTACAATTATATTATGCTTATCCTCTAAATTTAATGTCATAATAGATATAGATTGCTTTCATTTTGTAATAACCCGAGTTTAGGTAACTAAAAAAAAAAACGTTGAGTGTGTGCGGTTAGGAGGTCTGCTAGGTGTATGAAAGTGGTTGGTGAAAAGAAATAAGTCGAGAGGCACAAATGAAGAAGGTAAAATTAGTGCATATCGCTAAATTGTGAATGCGAGAATTGTATTAGCGGATCAAATTAGAGAACAATTTGATGTCCAAAAATTTAACAGATAATTTTATAGTGCTTGATTTAATATATATGTAATTTTGAAAAAAAATATTATTTTGAATTAATTTTCGAAATTTGACAAAATTGGAAATTTACCAAAATGCCATTGAAGCTTCAAGGACCTTCTACACATGCAAGGTGACTGATGGAGGCTTGTTGGCTTGCATGGAGGACACCCAGCTACTTAGGGAAACCTGGGTAAGCTGCTTGGAGGGATAAAATGGAGAAGAATTCAGTGGGAAGAGAGAGAGAGGGGAAAGAGAAGTTAGAGAGGGAGGAAGTATACTTTGAATTTTCGAATTTCTTGCAGAGACAATTTCGAGCACTAAGAGGTATTCTCACAGCCTAATATGGATGTTAGGAACTCATATATATATTTAGATTTTGATTTGGTTCAGTATTAATGCGTCAATTTATGTTTTAAAGTTTAATGAGTTTTTGAATTTTGAAACGGGTTTGAGATTTGAACATGATTTGGGTTAATTGTTTGGTATAGCTGAGTTTGGAAGGTCTTGAGGAGTTGTTTGGTGGTGAATTCGTGATTTTTCGTGATCTGTGGTGGTGTAATGGTTTTGTGACGGTTTAAGGAGGTGAAAATATGATTTTGATAAAAACTTGTTTAAACTTCGAACGGGGACTTGGGTCTAGCTAATTTGGGGTCAAGGAATCCATTTATGGCCTCAGAATTGAATTTTGAGGTCGTTTGGGGGTGAAACGAGCAGTTGCAGGTCTGGACATAAACTAAAAATTTTATTTTTTGTTAACTTTGACCGTTTTATTTTATGTGTTTAAGCTTAATTCAAAGCTTGAGAATTATGGGATTTGTTAGAGTGATGTGTGGTGAGTGTTGAGGTTCAAAAATTAGGTGAATAGGTATACTGAGTAGGGAGAAATAAGGATGAGAAGTAGGGAGGTTTGGGCTGGTAGAAGGAAACTAGGGTTTTGGTCAAGGTGACCAAGGAAGAAGATGAAGGACACCAGTGTACCCCGTCTGCTCGTGAGGGCGCGTCTAACTTCCGATTGACCTCTGGTTGGTCCCAAAAGTTCCATAACGTCGGGGTGGAGGTCCCGATAAAATTTTAAGTTGATCCGATGGTCAATTTGCTGTTTTGACCTCCGGGGTCAATTTGACCTAGTTTTAAGTGATTTTGAGGAAATAAATTTTATATTCATCTTTAGGTAGGTTAATTGAGTATGTGTATTAAATTTCATTGAAAAATAACACTGTTTAATTTTTTGTTATTTCAGATCAAAATACCAAGCGAGTAGGGTTTCTCAATTCCGGAACAGGCGATATTTTCCAAACTTGTTTCTAAATTATTTCATATGTTATTTATGATGATTTAGCATGTTTTAAAATATATGATTGGGTGTTTTAAATATTAACATGAATTAGAACTCGGATCAGGGTTTTTTAGTACGGTTTACACTATTGTTTTAGAAATGATCGTATTGCTTGAATTGTTCATATTGAAAGAAACTCCGGGATCCTTTTTAATGAAAATATAAGTGCACACGGGTAGAGTGGCAAAAGGGTTTACATTTCAGTTTGAGGTCGTAGAGGGTACTCATTGAGTTTGTAAATGCTTGGGTGGCCATGTTGGTCTTCGAACTTGAGTACTGAATTGGATCGTATTAACTTGGGAGCGTATCTTCCTTGGGGTAAAAGTCCCCTAAATTATTGGATTGTATGGATCGTATTGACCCTAAATGGTCTATTAGGATGAATTGCCCACCAGTGTAGCACTGTACTTAAATTTCTGAACTCTCTTTTACAGTTTTGTTTAACTGCTATAGTTTCAAATGAAATGATGTTTTTGCTAACGTATATGTATCAAATGCTCGTTTGGATTTCTGCTCAATCATGTTAACCTATACTATTTTCAAACTCGTTTGTTTGGAAATTGAGTTACTCTACTGAGCTGTTAATGCTCACCCTACATTATTTTTCCTTTTTCAGATTAGCTGGTGGCGAGAAATTCTGCATATGTTTGAACTGTCGATATTTTCTTTGTTTTCCTTAGTGAGGATTTGAAAATGTGTTATGTTATACGGATTGAGTTGAAAGAGTTTTATATCTGAGACGTATAAGTTATAATAATCTGGAAGTATCTGTTTGAAATATATATGAAATTGGTATCAGAGTTATTCATTTGGAGACTATATCATTTAGTGATTTTGAAGGTTATTAGCGCTCTTGAAATATTACAAAATGGATGAGGGTGTTACACATTTTTTACCCTTAAATAATTATATAAAGACAATCATACCTTTTTTTCTAATTTAACTATTAGATCATTCCTATTCCTTAAATATTCATTCAATTACAAGTATAACTACCAGTAGTGAAACCGTTACTCTACCTGTCTTTGCCTCTTCACTTCCCCCTCTCTCTCTCCTCCTGCGTATTCAAGTCTCTTTCAAGAACAATCAGACATTGAATTTACTCCCTTAAATGTATTCTTCTGGCTTTTGGTTGTCTCGACTCCACCGCCTCCAATACTACACCCTCTGTCTCTCTTCTTCCTTATGAGTGTAGCAATCTCAGCTTATGCGCATCATTCTCGAAGATTATTTATTTCCACCAAATATTCAGTGAATCGTTTCCCCCGAAAACCATTCCTCTTCATTCATTCTCTCTGCCTTACAAGCTCCATGCGACAGTCTCTGCACTCTCTTGCCAACTCTTTCTCTTCGTCTTTCTTCTTCTGTTTTACATTTTTTCCTTCCACAAAAAATTATAGTTTTTAAGCAAATACTTCATGAATTAGAAATCACAGAGAATTCACTATGATTTCCCGTGTTTCAAATGCATAATAACAAGAGGAAATACGAAAAGATGGGAGATCAGGTTCAGTGGCGCCTCTAGACATGCAGATTACTGTTTCCCAAGATTGCTCGGTTTCAGATCAGCGCACATTAGCACATAGTTATTCTTTGGTGGAGAGGTTATTCACTTTTAGATTCTGTGGTGCACATAATGATGATTTATTTGCTTTAAGCACACCGAGGAGAGGCTGCTGCGCATTAGCACATAATTAATTAGTTTTTAAGAAATCAAAGAGTAATGCTTTGTATCCCAAATTTATATCCCAAAAGTGTATCTTAAATTAATGGGAACCATTGGATGAGTGGGTCCCAATGAAAAAAGTTGGTAGGACCCACTCATCCAATGGTTCACATTGATTTGAGATGTAAATTTGAGATACAAATTTGAAATATATAGCATTGCTCGAAATCAAAAGTTACCAAAATCAAAGAAAGCGAGTTTTTATGTCACGTGGCTAATATGGGCCACATGGAATCACTTGCTTCATGCCCTTAATTTCATTTGATCAATAAAGAATGAGATGGTGCATACCAAAAGTTGCCAATTTTTTAATCATAAAGCTTTGAGATTTATTATTGTTTTATTATTTATTGTTCTATTTCTTAATGGTTTTTTACGTTTCCCTTTAATATAGTATAATGATTTATTATCATTATTTCGTGTTTTCTTCATTGTTTCAGCGGTCAATGGGTACGTATTATCACTGCTCAGTCAAGATGAGCACTGCTAATTATGTTGATCCATCAATAGTGCGGATTGTTTTGTCCACTATCTCAATTTGGGAGGACTTTTCAGGATTTTGGAACAATTCATTGACAAAGGTTGTTAATCATTTTTAAGTGTTCAATGGCTCTAATGGCTTGGTGTTTTCCTTTCTTAATGTTCTTCATACCTTTTCTTTCTTCTTCTTTTTCTCCGACTTTTTGCTTGACAATGTTATTGGTTGCTCCTTCGATTATATGGTTTTGTTTATGATATGATTGCTTTGGTGTTATCCCAATACTTGAAATGCCAATATTTTTATCTTCACTTGACTATAGTACGACATAGGTAAAACTCGACTTAAAATAAAAAAGAACTAAAATTTTATAATAGATCATGAAAAACTAATTTATTTGGCAGCCCTCTAAGTGCTCGCTTGCATGATGGCCTTGTGCATCATAGACAAACCATAACCTATTGCAAATTTTCATAAAGTCCAGTCCCTTAATTAGATTGGATCATAAGAAATTCTGTTTTATTTATCTATCTATTAATAACAAATCAATGAAATGTGTTTCTCAATTGATCTCTTCTAATATTTTTTTATTTTCCTTTGCTAAGCAATAACTTAACCATTGTATAGAATGCTTCTAATTGCAAGTTCCTTTTGTTATTATTTTCAAATAAGATTTCTTTTCATATAGGAATCATTTATGTTATAAACAAGTAGTAGTTGTAGATATTTCAATTTCGATAATGAGAAGATCCAATGTAAAGTATCTTACATTGCGTGTGACTTTTGGTTTAAGAATTGTCCTTTCTTTTTGTTTCTTCTTGGTTTACTACCTCTTATTTCATAGTAATTTTTATTTTGACTTTGATTCTTTTTATTTTATACCATAGAGGTGTAAGAACAAATGGTATTTACAGTAGCTTTGAACAGTTTTTTATCCAAAATGCAGGTTTTGTTGTTAAATGTTCTATTTCTTTGCCATAAGAAATTAAGGAAGATAATCAGACATGCCATGTGGAGCATTGTACTTATAGTTTCTATAAAATGTAGGGGCAAATAGTTTAGTATCCTTTGACACAATTTTTTAGTAACTTTGGGAGGAACTTGTTGAATTGTTCAATTAACGTTTATAAGTCATTCTGGAAATGGTGTTATAGTGAGTAGGTTTGATCAGACATTAGGAAATGGGTATTTCAAGGAAAGATGATTTCAAGCAAGGGCAAAATTAGACTCTAGGAACTTCTTTTTTCAATATTTGGTTTTTGGGGCAACCACCTTGGTTAGGCAACAAGGACCTTACTAATATTTACTAATATTAAGGACCTAAACTAATAGCTAGGTGATTTTTTTTTCTTGATGTCTATCATAACTAAAATTGTTGTTAAGATCTAAATATGATAAAGTAATTTACAATTTAAATTTCAAAAGATAAATAAAATGACTTTTGTTATTCGTGGTTGAGATTGCTTTAAATTTAATTTAACAACTAATATTAACACCCTAAATTTAATAGGAAAAATAGGCCCCGAAGGGTGTGTTTGGAGTGATTTTTTAAAAATATTTTTAGAAATTATTTATCATAAGCACTTTAAAAAAAATATTTGAAATCGTCCTACCACTACATCTACCACCATCGCCGCTGCCATTGCAATCATCGCCGCCACCACCACTACTCCCACCACCATCGTCGCTACCGCTGCCACCACCGCCATCGCCACCGTCGTCAACATCACCACCACCACCGTCATCGTCGCTGCCACCACCACCATCGTTGTCGCTCTCGCCGCCACCACCATCTCCATGGTCATTGTCACCCACCACAACCATCACTATCTCCTCCAATCACCACTATAACCTCTCACCCCCACTACAAACCGATACTTAAATTCTTTTATTTATTCTTTATTTTTGTGATTTGATTTTAGATATGAATACAAATATGTTTATTGTTTACCATTTTTTATCACACTGTATGTTCAAGCACAAGCAATAACTAACACTCCTATATGATACCCTTAACATTAAAATGTGATGTGTTCAACATTAGTACTTGGAACTTTTTAGCTTGCCAAAGATAGTGACACGCTATCCTTGAGCCACTGACCTACATTTTGTTTTATAATTTTTACCCATGGAAAAGCTTATATTGATTTTTTTTTGCCGATCCTTGTGTGCTTTTCAATCCTCTTTAAGTTTTTATTGAGTGGACACTTTAATTTTCAGGTGGACACTTTAATTTTCAGAAGCCTATTCAAATAAGCCTAGAAGCGGAGTAAATATTGAATACAACGGTGATACTATGTCACCATTGATGACATGGTATCACCGTCTAATAATCAAACCCTAAATGAGAAATGTGAACCTCACTTAGGCTCACATTGCAGAAGAGTGGAGAGTTATTTGTTTACATAGCAAGTTAGTTATGAATTTTTGTGAGGTTCATCTATTTATTTGTTTTAGTATTATTAATTGGTGATACCACATCATCTTGTCACGTGATATCATTATTGTACTGAATATTTTCACCTAGAAGCCGGGCCCACCAGACTTCTGTCCCTTTCAAGTCAATGTCCACATCTGTCAACTGTCTAGGCAGAAAATAATCATACATGAATAAAGTTATTTGAATTTAAAATTTTGATTTAATTTATTAATTTAATGACTTGGTTTCGTTGAAATCGTTAGATCAACATCAAGTTCTAATGTTTGATGGTATTCACAATAAATTTAAATATTATAATTAATTAAATTAACAAATTAAATTAATAAATTATATTACAATAGCATTACTGTTCAAAGATAGTTTCTCTGAGTTGAATGGGCAAATTTTCCCAGGAATCCACAAATCTTCACCAACGGTGGAGCCAAAAAAACTTTTTAGGCCGGGCACTTTATTTTATTTTATTTTTATAATCAATAAAAATTAAGATGATAAGACCAACGTTCCTTTCTGGATTTAAAAACTTATTGCTAGAGTAGACATCATTAATATAAGAGTAATACTTTGTATCCCAAATTAGTCAAAAAGTGTCAAGAGAGTAACATAATATTGTAGCATTGTCCTTAATAATTTACACTAATTAATATGACAAAAAAATAATATATGGTGTGTGAATTCAAATATAATAAAAAAAATATGAATTTTTATGCAAGTAATTTTTTAAAAAAAAAAAAATTCAGGGTGGACGGACCAAAGGTAGCTCTACCCATTCTTCAGACTCATTGTGTAATTATAAATAAAATTATATGTTTTATGTCAGACAATAAATTGAGTAACTCCCGATACAATAGTAAAATCAAGACGTGTGGATCCCTCATCAAGTTGCCCTTTGAAATAAGATCAACACAAGAAAAAAGCACTTGTTTTTCGTTTGTTATACGTGAATTTTTGCAAATGTAATAGATGAAGGTCCACTTGATGAGTCCTAACAAAGAGGATTTAAATTTCACGAATGAGAGTCAATTATATCAGATAGAAGTATCATTTTCTCTATTTCTTCCCCATTACAAGTTCACTAAGAAAACAACTCATCAAATATTACTCAACTCTTGTTTTCCATTTTTTTATTTTTTTATTATTTTTTTTTTGAAAAAAATGTGTGGGTAATTAAGAACTCCTTAGCGTGCGCACACATGCTATGGTGTTTGGCCCTTTGAGATGAAATTAGCAAAGCTATAAAAGGGCAAAAATGTTATTACATAGATTCCATTGTTGAAGTGCTGTGGGATATTGGGATTTTGGTTGTATTTCTTTGTCAAATTGTGAAGTGAG
>CM042201.1:15169036-15180040 GCA_023539305.1 Ilex asprella
TTTCATTCTTCTTGTATTGTCTTTATCACTAAAAGTATATATCTACAATAATTATTTGATACATCAATAAATAATTCCTCTTTTGGATATAATGTAGATGAAATTTTGAACTTTGAATTGAATGACGACGATGATGATCTTGAACATGAAGAGGGTAATGAGAGTGGAGGTTTGGTGAATGCAACTACTGTTGACAATATCAATCGTGTTGGAGCTAAGAACCCCCAGTTTGGCGTGGATTGGAGTTCATGGAGTAGGAGTACTCGTTGGGAAAATGAGAATGAGTAGAGAATGTACTTTGTGCAACTTCTATCAAGTATTTGAGGAGTTGTACTTTTATTTTGCATGGTCATTGTGATGTTGTGTTTGAGATTTACAACTTATGTTTACTTATAATTTCGATGATGTGTTTTTATGTAAACTTTTAACTTCAGTAGGGATTGTGGTTTGGAGTTTTCTTGTTATGTACTTGGATTGGAGCTTTAAAGTTCAACTTTGATATTTGGCACAAGTGTTTCTTTTATTTAACTTTATTAATTTTATGACAAATTATATGCATTTTAGACATATTTTATATTTTTTAGCTAAATTATTATATAATATATATATTTTTTAATTATATGACCAGTCCGACCAGTTGAACCAGTGAACCAATCCCTTAGCCAGTTTGATGACTGGTCCGATTCTGATAACATTAGTTCCAACTGAATGCCACACCAAAACATATACTTTGAACAAAACTCCTCTACTTATGACAAGATCTGTCAAAGGTAAGTAATAGTTGGTCTTAACCCCATTTTAGAGAGGTAAGTTATAAGAGATAATGCCCAGATGCCAAATTTGGAAAGATTGCCACCTCCAACCACATGATCATCTGCTGCCAGTTTCAACGAGATCAATGCAGGATATTTCTCAAAAAATTGTAGCACTGATTTTTAGCTCCTTAAATCTTGTATTTCCGTTACATTGTACAGCTACACTTGTATCTATATATACTGATCTCAAATACAAAGAAACTGGAAGAGATTTCTCCAAATTATTTCTTGTTTATGGTATCAGAGCATCACACGCTCCAATGAGCCGATCCTCTTCGCTATGGCCACCACCGATCAAACTATCCCTTTCAATCCTCAAAGCTCTACTCCTCTCATTACTGTAAATGTTGCTGCTCAACTCCCCCATAAACTGACACCTACAAACTTTCCTGCTTGGAGGTGTCAATTCGAATCCTTACTTATTGGTTATGATCTTATGGGATATCTTGATGGTACCCTACCCTGCCCTTCCCTTAGTGGTGTCTCCTCCACTGATCAAGCTTCTGTTAAAGTTGCCTATTCACATTGGATACGTCAGGACAAGCTCCTGCTCAACGCCATACTTGCTGGTGTTTCTAAGAGTGTTGTCCCTATTATTGCTAATGCTGAGACATCCATGGAAGCATGGAACACACTCACTCGACTCTATGCCAGTCGTTCCCGCACTCGAGTCATGCAACTCAAGGAAGATCTTACTCTTCTTCAACGCGGGTCTCACTCTATTACAGAATACCTTCATTCTGTGAAGAATATTGCAGATGAGTTAGCACTTATCGATGCCCCTGTGACAAATGACGATCTTACACTCTACGTCCTTAATGGTCTTGGATCGGAGTACCGTGAGATTGTTGCCCCTATTGGCACACGTGCAATTTCTCTCACCTTTGAAGAACTCCATGACCTACTCCTTGGCCATGAGCGATACTTGAAACGTCTGGACAATGTTTCTAATACTCCTGTTATTACAACTAATGTTTCCTAATGCAGGTACAATAATCGCTCTTCCCAAAAGCATGACAAGAAAACAACCTATTCTCAGTCTAATAATTCTGGTGGCTCCCTCCAATACAAGCCCACCAACAATTCCTCTGTTGATTCTGCTCAAAGGGATCATCCACCAGGCAAATCTTGCCATTTCTGTGGCTTCAGTGGTCACACTATAATTGAATGTCGCAAGCTCCGTCGTGTTTTGGCTCAAGCTAACTGTACTATAATGTCTCAACCTGCCAATAATCGTTGGATGTTGGACTCCGGGGCCTCTCATAATATCACATCTGAACTCCAAAATATGTCTCTCCACTCTAAATATGAGGGACCAGATGAGGTTGTCATTGGGGATGGCACAGGTTTGACTGTCACACGTTGGTTCTACCTACCTCTCCACACCATCTCAAACATTTACTCTTACAGATCTCTTTTGTGTTCCCTCTATTAATCGTAATCTTATCTCTGTTCATAAATTCACCTCGTCTAACAATTGCTCTGTCAAATTTACTCCCATTTCTTTCTCTATGAAGGATCTGAACACGGGGGTGCATCTTCTTCAATGCAAATGTGAGGATGGCATCTACTACTTGCCCCAATTTGCTCAAGTTTTGCGCAAATCACCAGTGGCGTTTGTTGGTGTCAGCACCTCCCTTGATGGCTGGCATTCACGGTTGGGTCATCCCTCCACAAAAGTTGTCACTCAAGTTGTTCGTTCCTATGGCTTACCTCTAGCAAAATCATCTGTTACAAAGTCCAGTCTCTGTGTTTCCTATCAATGTAATAAAAGTCACAAACAACCTTTTTCCATCTCGTCCATGACTAGTTCTCAACCATTTGAATTAATGGATTCGGATGTATGGGGTCCATCTTCAATAAAATTTGTCACTGGTTATCGCTTTTATGTATTTTTATTGATCATTTCACAAAGTTCACTTGGTTCTTCCCCCTCAAACATAAATCTGATGTTCAAACTATTTTCATTAATCTTAACAATTACATCAAAAACCAATTTGACAAAACCATTAACCACCTCTACACAGACAACGGTGGTGAGTACCTCAAACTTCGACCCCTCCTAGCTAAACACGATATCACCAGCCTTACAACCCCTCCTCATACGCCCCAACACAATGGAGTGTCTGAACGTCGCCATCGGCATCTAGTCGAAACTGGCCTTACTCTTCTCCATTACTCTAAACTTCCCTTATCCTACTGGTCTTTTGCCTTTGAAACAGCATGTTACCTCATCAACCGCATGCCTACTCCTCTCTTGCATGGCAAAACTCCCTTTGAATCCCTCAATCTTCGTCCCCCAAATTATCTTAAACTTCACACCTTTGGTTGTCTCTGCTATTAATGGCTCAAACCATATACCAGCAGCAAACTTGACCCAAAATTCACTTCATGTGTCTTTCTCGGTTACTCACTCACTCAAAGTGCTTGCAAATGTCATGATCTAAAGACTCATCGTCTCTATCTATCTCATCATGTAGTGTTTGATGAACACACATTTCCTCTTTACTCCACCTCAGGTGATCATCAACTTTCTATGCTTTCTGCCAGCAACTCACGGCCTCATCCTGTTGCAAAATTTTTTGGCCTAATTCCAGACGTCCCGCAAGTAACTCAGGTGCCTCCATCTCTCACATTGCCCAAAGCCGCATCCTCAGATCCATCACCATCGGCACCAGGTATGTCCTCTCTTCCTCCTTCCGATTTTATGTCAACCCACCCATCTGATCCCAACACTACATTCACCTCCATTGCTCCATCTGCACCCCTTCTCTCTCATATGATGACTACTAGATCTATGAACAATATTTACAAGCCGAAACACATGTACCTTGCCACCAAACATCCCCTACCCGATTCCCTTGAGCCAACTTGCATCAGTCAAGCACTTCAACATCCTCAATGGCGGCACGCCATGTCACAGGAGTTCACGGCCTTGGTCAAGCATGGTACATGGCACTTAGTTCCTCCTCATCCTTCTCAGAATTTAATTGGGTGCAAATGAATCTTCCGGATCAAGAGGAAACCTTATGGTATCATTGATCGATACAAAGCTCGCCTTGTTGCAAAAGGCTTTCATCAACGGCATGGCCTCGACTATAAAGAAACTTTTAGTCCGGTCATTAAGCCTCCAACAATTCGGGTCATCCTCTCCATTGCTCTTTTGAATCATTGACCCATTCGCCAACTCGACGTAAATAACATCTTCCTCCATGGTACTCTTGAGGAAGATGTCTTCATGGTGCAACCGAGAGGTTTTGTTGACACATCCTTTCCCAATTATGTCTGCAAGCTGAAGAAATCAATCGATGGCCACAAACAGGCCCCACGTGCGTGGTACAATGAGCTCAAGGGCGCTCTTCTTGATTTCAACTTCACTCAGTCCATATCGCACTCCTCATTATTTGTTTATCATGCAGATGGTCATACTCTGTTTTTCCTGGTTTACGTTGATGATCTACTTATTACTGGCAACAGCAATACTCTTGTGCTTGAGATTATTCACAAGCTCAACGAACGTTTCTCTATCAAGGACCTGGGTCATGTTCACTTCTTTCTTGTCATTGAAATAATACCGACATCTACTAACATGTTCCTCAGCTAGCATCAATACATTTGTGGTCTTCTTCATCGCATGTAAATGGATGGTGCCAAGGATGTCCAAACTCCTCAAAGCACTGGCATTACTCTCAAACTTCAAGATCGCTCAACTCTTACTAATGCTACTGAATATAGACAGGTCATTGGTGCCCTTCAATATTTATCATTCACTAGACTTGATATTGCCTTCTCCATCAACAAATTAGATCAATTCATGCATCAACCAACAGCTACTCACTGGACTGCTGCTAAACGAATACTCCAGTATCTCAAAAATATCACTCACCATGGGCTTCATCTTACTCGTACTAATGCACTATCATTGCAAGCATACTCCGACGCCGATTGGGCCGGCAACTTTGATGACAGGTCCAGTACTACTGCTTATCTAATTTTTCTGGGTGATAATTTAATTTCATGGAGTACCCGCAAGCAACGGGCCATTGCTCGCTCCTCCACCGAAGCAGAGTATTGAGCTCTTGCAGCAACCACCTCTAAACTTGCTTGGATCACATCCCTGTTGTCCGAATTACATTTACCACTCTCCAAGCCTCCAATTATTTTTTTTGATAATATAGGAGCAACTCAACTCAGTCTAAACCTAGTAATGCACTCTCGGATGAAGCATATTGCAATTGATCTTCATTTTGTCAAAGACTATGTCAACAAAGGTCTTCTTGATGTTCGGCATGTTTCTACTCATGACCAATTTGTTGATCTTCTCACCAAAACACTTCCCAAAGCTCGCTTTCATTCTCTAAGATTCAAGATAGGCGTACTCAACGGCACGTCCATCTTGCGGGGGTGTATAAGAGATGATGCCCAGATATCAAATTTGGAAAGATTGCCACCTTCAACCACATGATCATCTGCTGCCAGCTTCAACGGGATTAATGCAGGATATTTCTCCAGAAATTGTAGCACTGATTTTTAGCTCCTAAAATCTTGTATTTCCGTTACATTGTACAGCTACACTTGTATCTATATATACTGATCTCAAATACAAAGAAACTGGAAAAGATTTCTCCAAATTATTTCTTGCTTATAAGTGACCCCATTGAGAGGGGTTAGACTTCTTCTTTTTTTTTTGGTTGAAAGGTCAGAGATGTCCCCAACTAATCGAGAGGGTTATATTTCACCACCGAAATGTAATTTTTCAGAATCATTTTTTTTTTTCATCACAGTTGTAGTATATATTGTTTCACTTCATTTTATTACTTCAATGAATTATGGTTAGAAAGAAGATTAATGGCAAAAAAATTATTTTTTGATATGATGCTAAACTTTTATGGGTATCAATGTTTAATCCCCATTCCAGAGAGCAGTTGTCATCACACCAATCTGACCTCTAAATATAATCCTATTTAACTATATAGAAAAAAAAAGCCCTAAAACATCTTTCTCTGCAATAAAAATAGCAATAAACGATGGAGTGAGAAACTTATTTTGATGATAAGTCGGCACTGAGGACCAATCATATGAAAACAACATTTAAAAATTAGAAGATTACCTCTGCCGCCAAAGAGAGATCGTAATCCTTTGACAAAGGCTTCACTAAGGCCGAGAATCTTCTCTCTATGGCCAGAGCTCCTCCGCCGTGTCGCCGTATCTGCGCCGCAAGGTGGTTTATTAGGGTTGTGAGAGGAAGAGAGAAAATGACCCCAGGTCTCAAGGAATTTTCAGATGCAAACAAAAGAGGTTCCTCTTAGTTTATTCACACTTTGTTGATAGTCGGGCCTTGAATAGATTCCAGCTCCACTCAGAATTGCCCTTTGCTTTCCTTAATATTTGTTTTTGGAGTTAAAGCCCAAGTCAGAGTTTTTTCAGAATTCAAACTTTAATTCTGATTCAAGACTGAGTTTTTTCTCCGACTTAAGACGGAAAGAAGGGTGGATGAGAAATAGAGCAGAAAAATTTGAAACTTGTTTGATTCGGAAGGAAAACACAGTGAAATAAAAAATAAGAAGGAAGCTTAATCCTCTCTATCTACCATTTTTTTTCTTTCCGGTTTTGGGCTGAAAGTAAAAGAGAAGAAGAAAATCTTGATTAAAATTTAAGCTAAAATCGATGTCGGAATCGATGTCGGATTTTCATATCCGTGCACACCCCTATGGTAACCTGTGATCTAATTCTCAAATTTTCACCAAAATATACAATGATTCGATGAGAAATGTGGGTCTTTAGTAAAGTCAAGCTGTAATAATGATGTTTAAGAAACATAAAACAATCTTTGAAATTATGCAATGCTATTTGCTTGATTGTAAGCCTGATGGGAGATAAAGTAATAGATGTTAAAGTAATCACGACAAGCTCATATTGACCAGACGTGTTGATTTATTATCCGCCAACTATTCAATTTGCCTTTGTAATTTCCACCGAATCTAGTATGTGATGTGTCATGACAATGATTCGGAGGTAACGACAAATTTTTAAAAAATAATGTTATTATAACTTAATTTGTTGACCTTATTCACTATAACTTTTAAATTGATTGTGGGGGTCATCAAACATTAGATCTTGGTGTTGATTTAATGGTTCTATTATAGTCACATCACTATGTTAACAAATTAAGTCAATTTTTTAAGTTTAAATAGTATTACTCATTTTCAAAAGCATCGATCTTTATTTTCAAAATCTTTTATTCTTATATGGGGTCCTATCATTTGTTACTTCTGTACAAGGGCTTGAAGATTATGATATCTTATTCGGTTAACACAAAAAAATTAATAATAAAATTTGGATAAAGAACTAAAAAAGGTAAAAAATTGGAGTGAAAGTAAAAAAGAAAACCAAATAAGAGAGGGAAACAAAATGAAAATAAAAAAAGTGGGTCTTACATTGTGATATTTATTCCATTTTTACTTGTTTTTCAATATAAATATAATGTGTTATATTTATTTGGGTTAATTGGACTACAGGTCCCCAAAGTATGTGGTTTGTCTCATTTTGGTCTCCAATATTTCAATTGCAGTATTTTAGTTCCTGAAATATTGAACATATTTCTATATGGTCCTTCAAGCAAACATCGTCCAGATTACTAACAATTTTTTATCATAAACTTGTCACGTAATAATTAAATATAAACAAAAAATAAATTTGACGTTTAATATGTATTAGGAAAAATGATAAATCATTAAGGTTTGGATACCAAAGATAACACTTAAGGCTAAAAATAGAAGAAGGAATGCATGTAGAGATTCCCAAGTTATTGTGTGAATTTGTATTAAGGAATTGATCTAAGCTCTAACCTACTTTCTTTGATTTTTTTATTTTTTTTGTAAATATTGATCTAACATTAGGTACTAGAGTCCACAACACATCAAATCAAATATTTAAAAATGAAAATTATTCACGTGCAACGCACATGTGCACTAACTAGTTTTATAAAGGCATAACAGTCCATCAAAAATTTTTCATGTTAAAATACTTTTATTAGTAGTATAAATATAAATATTTGTTTTGTTATTTATTGTAGATGGAAGAAGAGTTGAATTTTTTAGTTCAATATTTTTATTTTACTGTCTTTTAGTTTACTGCTGGTGGTGGATTTTATGGAAGAAGAGTTTGATTTACTCACGAGAAAGACATAATTTTCATACATCAATAACTATGAACACATTATAGAGTGTCACTTCAACTTCACTGTGAGATTGCTGTCCAGAAGAACATAAATAACTAGTTTAGGAGTAACCAATTCACCAGTGCAAGCAAACTAAAGAAAATATCTGACAGGAAAACAAGGGGATGCATTTCATAGAACAAACTTAAGCTTGCATCATAAAATAGACTCACTGAAGCAATCCCAACATACAAAGCCTAAAGCTAATAGCCTTTGACGGAAAAACAGTTTAGTAAACCATAGTATTCCAGTTGAAAATAAGTTCAGGAGTGCAACTAACATACCTCCACGCAAATTAAAAGAAATTCAGACTCAAAAGCTTAGACCCGATCTCCAAACTTACTGATACTAGGAAAAGAAACCAAGCACTCCTATCCCCCAGTGAAAACCAGCGAAAACAGCTCAAGCTGGCCCTGCACCACTTTCACCAGTGGATTTACCGCACTTTTCCACTGCATCAAGAATTTTGCGGGTTTGTTCTTCAAACTTTGCTGTAGTGTGCTGTGACAACTCATCTAGTTTGTCGCCAAGGTCTCTGTTTGATGGCTCTTTTGAGTATATAGATTTTACCAAATCAAGTGCACCTTTAATCGTAACAACCGCGGTTGCTGCCTTCATGAAACCATCTACAATTCTGACAAACCCCATGTCTATAAATGCGAATTAAAACACAGATAATTAATATACCTTCTTCTCCATAAACACAAATCATTAGATAGATACACTAAAAATACAGATCGTTAGATAAGTACACTAAAACACAGATTGTTAAGATACATTTTTCTCCATAAACATATATCGTCAGACAAATACACTAAAACACAGATTGTTAATGTACCTTCTTCTCCATAAACATAGATCGTCAGTAATGTCCAAATAGTTTGGTTCACCAATTTGACTTTCAAAAGTTCAAAACTAATAGACAACACTGCAAAAACCTCAATAACAAACTTCTTTAAAAAAATAACTATATTTTAAGCTAAAATCATGTGAGCATGTAAGTGGTCTCAAAATTATGTGAGCATGGTTTTGATTTGCTTGGTAATGCTTATAATTTTTTGTAACGTGTTCGTGTCTTATTTTTTTAAGAAATGTCATATCGGCGTGTTCGAGTTGTATCCGTGTCCCGTCTCCTTGTCCATGCTTCTTAGCATATTCGAGTGAAGCCCAACAAGAACCATTCTTCCCTGCTCATTACGTAAAGCAGCACCTCCCCCAGCCAAACCAGGATTATGCTTAAAAGCTCCATCCGAATTTAATTTGAGACCCCCAGAGGGAGGAAAAGACCACTTCACCCATACTGCCTTACAAACCCGTTTTACACTCATACTAACCTCTAGAAAAACTAACCAATCCCTTCCTCTAACATTATCCACCACTTTACCATCCAGGGCACTAGCTTGCCATCGCAAAATACCACAGATTTTAAGGAACAAAGAATAAGAATCCATCTTCCCCTCATCAGCTCTCCTTCGACATCTCTCCCCTCCAAATTTGCCAAAAAATAACTAAGGAAATGCTTCTTAGTAAACAATATCCAATAGACTTCTTACGAAAAATCCTACAAATTCTAACCATTCTTATCAAAGGACTCTTCCCCACTATAATAGGAAAACCAGCCAAAGCAGCAAACCTCTCCCAAATAGCCTGAGTATAGGGGCAATCAATAAGCAAATGAGATTCATCCTCCCCATACATTCCACACAATATAACACCTACTTACAACAGGAATTCCCAACCTCTTAACACAGGCATCCACAGGCAGTGCCCCTCTTCAAAGCTTCCATCCCACCAATTGTGCACTAGGAACAGTATGAATGCCCCAAATCACAGCAGCAGTACGCAGTTTTCCTTTTTCTGTCTAATAACTTGCCAGGCAGACTTGATAGAAAAAATCCCAGAGTTAGAGTGCTGTCAAATTAGCTTATCAGGAATCCAGACAAGCAGATCCCTGATCCCACAATCTCCTCTCTCAACTGGTCACTTAATAATTCCCCCACCTCATTAAAAGACCATTGCCCTCCTACCCAAAGCTCAGACAACTTAGGAAAGAAGCTAGGGATAACTTCTAACCTTTGCAAGAGAGGACCCCCTCCCTCCAACCAGCTGTCACACCAGAAGTCAGTAACCTCATCATTACCCACCAATATTCAAGAATGCCCCACCACCTTCCCAAAGTAAGGCCTCAAAACCTCCAAGCTTTTAAAATGACTCTTCCCTATACATCTTAAAATGTGTTTCCCTCTCAGAAATTTCGAAGTAAAAACCTTTGCCCATAGAGAAGTACCTTTCAGTAAACCCCACACCTGTTTCATTCTAAAAGACTCTTGAACCTCTTCCAACTTTCTTACCCCAAGTCCTCCCTCCTGCTTTGGAAATGTAATTTTACTCCAGGCAACCCAATGTCTCCTCTTCCTCTCCAAACTATTAGACCAAATAAAGCCTGCCATTGTGGAGTTCATCTTAGAAATAATAGTTTTGGGTAAGTTTAAACAGGCCAAAAGATGCACAGGCAGTGCACACAAAACCGATTGCACCATTAAAACCCTCCCCATGTTAGACAGCATTCTAGCACACCAGCCTTCAAGCCTCAACTTAAACTTTCCCAAAACATCCTCAAAAAAATGAATCCTAGTTCTACCTTTAATCATGGGACACCCCACGTAAGTAAAAGGGCACATCTTAACTGGAAACTTGGTAACCATAGAAAGACATTGCCTCCTAGCAGAAGAAATATATTTAGAACAAAGCATGGAACTCTTATTAGGGTTAATCTTCTGACCAGAGCATAACTCACACTGCTGCAAAAACTTCATCAAATTCTCCACTGATTTCCTACACCCCCTCATACACACCAATGTATCATCCGCAAATAAAAGGTGGCTCACCAAAACAGTACCTCTCCCCAAATAATACCCCTTCACCACCCGTTCCTCAAAAATCCTTCTTAACCACCTACTCAACACCTCC
>CM042201.1:15190040-15204992 GCA_023539305.1 Ilex asprella
TTGAGAAATACAAAGCACGCCTTGTTGCCAAAGGCTTTACTCAGCAATAGGGGGTTGACTACAATGAAGTATTTGCACCTGTAGCACGACTGGAGACCATTCGTTTGGTGTTGGCACTAGCAGCACATCACAGTTGCCCACTCTACCAACTTGATGTCAAATCAGCATTTTTGTATGGGGAGATAGCTGAAGAAGTTTTTGTAGAACAACCATGTGGGTATGTCAAAAAGGGGTATGAAGATAAGGTGTATCGACTAAAGAGAGCACTTTACGGCCTCAAACAAGCCCCGCGAGCGTGGTATAGTAGGATTGAAGCTTGTTTCTTGAAGATGGACTTTGAAAAGTGTGAGTATGAACACACTTTGTTCATCAAAACTGAACAAGGAGGCAAGATCCTAATTGTTAGCATGTACATGGATGATCTCATCTACACCGGCAATGATCCTTCACTATTCACCACATTCATGAATTCCATGAAGCAAGATGAGGTACTTTCTTGGTCTTGAGATTTTACAATTGCCCAATGGTGTTTTCATTGATCAAAAGAAGTATGCTTTGGAGGTGCTAAAACGTTTTGGAATGGACCATAGCAACTCTGTTCACAACCCTATAGTACCAGGATTCAAGGTTACAAAGGAAGGTGGCACCGAAGGAAGGGTGGACAAGTCTTACTTTAGACAGCTTGTTGGGTCTCTTATGTACCTCACATCTGCCACTCGCCCTGATATGAATTTTGTTACAAGCCTCATTAGTCGATTTATGGAGAATCCTACTGAGGTACATATGCAGATAGCTAAACGGGTGTTGCGCTACTTGAAGGGTACTGTTGATTTTGGAATTCTTTACAAGAAGGGAGGGGAAAATGAGCTTGTAGCTTATACAGACAGTGACTATGCAGGTGATATAGACGATCGTAAAAGCACCTCTGGATATGTTTTTATGCTTAACTCAGCTGCGGTCTCGTGGTGTTCAAAGAAGCAGTCGGTGGTCAGCTTATCTACCACAAAAGCTGAATTTATTGCAACTGCCTCGTGTGCATGTCAGGCAGTTTGGTTGCAGCGTGTATTAGCTAAGTTAAGTCATATTTCGAATACCAAGTGCATTGCTATTAACTGTGACAACAACTCTGCCATTAAACTCAGCAAAAATCCAATTATGCATGGTCGCAGTAAACACATTGACGTGCGTTTTCATTTCCTTCGTGATTTATCTAAGGATGGGACTGTCAAGTTAGTGTATTGTGGCACTCAAGAGCAATTAGCTGATGTTATGACTAAACCCTTGAAGTTGGGCGTGTTCATGAAGCAGCGAGAACTTTTGGGTGTTTGTTCCGAAAGTCAAGTAAACTGATAGCCTGCAGCTTCAGTTTAAAGGAGGGTGTTAGTGACTTGAGTTAGTTTGTTACTTGCTGTCAATAAAGACCTATTCCATAGGTCTGCATGTTTACCATTTTCTTTCGGTTAGGATTCCACGATATTAGGAATTCTTGTTAGATGTGGAATGATTTTTCTCAAATTCTATTTCTCATGAGGCTATTTAATAACCATGTTTATCCAATAACAGATGAGTAGTTTTCTCCCTCAATTTATCCTGTTTTTTTTATTGTTTCTTGACATTAGCAAAGTTGATTATCCTAGGAAACTGAAGTACATGGCAGAACTGCACCACAAACATCCATGAATTGATATAGTTTCTAAAATTCCATCCAAAAACTGTACGGTTTAATGAATGAAATACATTTCAACTAACAAACACTGGGCAACATATCACAAAGTGTTTGCCCACCCCATGGCAGAGTTTGATCAGGACTCCGAACACTTTGGTAGTGTACTTGATAACTTGGCCAATTTGTCCATGAGTTTGCTGTTGAGTAGCTCTTTTGAACCAATTTTTTTCCTAGATAAAAGTAGTGATCTCTACAATACCATACTGTGACACCCCAAAATCTGGGGGTCCGTTGATAACCCATCAACCTGCGGAATAACTGTGGACATCGTATAACTCGACATCATGTCGTTGTATCCAATTACTGGGGTCCATAATTTAATAAAAATTTGGGCAGAGTTTCTTTTGTACGGGGAACTCTACCTCAAAACCCAACCTGTACAATAAATTTTACATGACCCATCCGAGGTCCATTTATAAATAAACATTGGCCTCATCGGGTCCAATTACGCATACTTATATCAAAACATGCAAGGTTACTTTAACATTAGTCCATATATGTCCTATTACAATTAATTTGCATAATCTACATGCCAAAAACCAAGTTTTCCTAAACCTTTTACAAAAACTCAAAATAAGGCCACAAGTCAGCCCCCTTCATGCCTGATGCTCTCCAAGTGAGCCATCCGCAGATGCAAACCCCACACCTGAAATGTTTCCCGTATAGGGTGAGCCAATGCTCAGTAGAGTAATTCCTACAAAGGCTACTCCCCCCTAGATGCTCATGCTCATTCAACATTCATTTACAACATATAAACAATCATTCCTTATAAGGATATGCATTCTAAGTTGAAATGCAATAATACCATGTCATAAAATGAGATGACACTCACTCATGCACTTTAACCCGAGTCCTCACCGACTCCCACTACAGGATGTAATGCCAAAGTATTTTATTCCATCATTTATGTACATATCAAATGACATTTTTAAAACTAGTGTCTTTCTTGGGGATGGATGTTCATAGACTTACACCAAGGATCATCCAAACCCACACACTTTATGGACTCTTACACCAATGGAGTGCATTTCCCAAATCACCTGGTCTTGCACCCGAGAGGTCGTCATGCCTCTTCTTGCTAACCCCAACCCAATTTATTATGCAACCAAACGGCTTAGATAGGTCTTCGACCCAACTTTTCCCTAGCCATCCCGTCAATCACCAAGTGTGGTGTTGACATCAACCATACACACACTTATGTGATGAGATGCTTCCTTTCATATGCAATGCTATGTCCCATTGCACACAACATAATGCTCAATATGCCAAGAACAACACATGAACAATTTCAACACATCCATGGTAAATTTATATCCTAAGCATATAAATACCATATTCATTTCAATGTTAATATATCAACACATGCATATATCAACAAGCACATTTAATCATAAATCATATCATAAGCATATGATTCCACAAGTTATCACATAATTTAAACATGTTATTTCAATTCAATCAAAACAACAATTTTCAAACACTCAAGGCATTTCACCAAACACCTTCAAGGCATAATTTATATAACACATAGCATGCCTTCATTTTCACTAAGTTACATAATAAATCACATGTAACTTTCATATACCAAAATCAAGCTAACAATTAGTTTAAGCCATGTCTATGCTCACTTTTCCATTTTCATAACATAAACATACAAATATATCAATTTAAAAGCTACATAAGTCAATCACATATAACTTCTACATACATATAAAAGTCTATTCATGTGCATAGATATATCAAACCCTTAAACTATCAACATTTAAGGAAAGATAAATCCAAGGAAGGAGGAACCCTACCACTTGAAGCTTGAAATGAAGACTAGGCTTCAAGAACACACCAAGAACACCTCAAGATCCTTGATTTATCTAAAATCCACTCTTTGGATATTCGGTGAAATCCTTCGTTCTTGGTACGTACGCATAGCGCTCGTCGAGGAGATGAACTTTGCCTTTTGATTCGACGAATTCCGACCGACGGAACTCCCGGAATCGGAGCGGGAAACTTGGAGATGAATTTTTTTTTTCTCTCTTCTCTTGGACGGCAGCTTACAGCTGATGGGGAGATATTTTTCTCCCCAAAAAGCTGATTTAAGAGGGTATTTATAGGCACGAATGTGTGGTTCACATCGCACCGCATATTTTCGACTTTCGGGTCCGTTTTTCGTCCTGAAATGATTTATTATACCTCGGATTAAGTTCAAATTAATTTTATTTGAACTTTAATTTAATTTTAAGGAAATTTTTAAAAATTTATTTTTGGGGACCTTTAAAATGTCATTCGCCATGCAGTCGCATTGAACGACGTGCAAAAATTCAACTATCTCAGAATTCGACGAAATTTGACAGGGTAATTAGATTTTGCTATACGAATCCAACGGTGAAGTCCGTTTCCTCATCCGAGGTCTAGAGAATGAGTATCTCAAATAAGCATTAGGATGATAAATGACCATTTTGCCCTTGTCACAAAAAGTTCAAATTTGTCCAGGTTTTACACATACAAACACAACAAGACCAAATAGTTTATTCAAAACATTGTTCTCCTTTCCATAGTGAGTAGGGTCCTAAATTTCATCCTCTTATTGTTGAAAATTACAACCAGATCACAAAAACTAAGTAAAAGAACATATAAGAAGCATGATGCCCACATAAACAAATCAATATTGCACTTGGTGGTTATCACTAGTATTTGCCTCTTTATATGTATAATATGGTTGTCACTTTCAATAATAAGATGACGAATTTAACACGACTCAATTGTCACCCTTATCTAGAAGAGCCATCCAATAGAGAATCATGCGCAAGCTGGACAAGTTATCACAGCACACTACCAAAATGATCGAACACCAAACCAAACTCCGTTTTAAGGGCTTTTTTTTGGGGGGGGGGAGATTTCTATCCCAATGACAAGGGACGAGAAGAGAAAAAGAAGATGGTGCTAGAAGCTAAGAAGTACACATCAAGTTTGGAATAAGATAAAGGAGCTTGTGACATCCGCAATGCCATTATTTTATAGAAGTATCTATGCTGTCTTGACTGGTAGAACTTGATTCACCAAAAAAATGAAATACATATCAAGGATTGAAATATTTATGATTCACTTAATTCTGATTCACTTGATTCACTTAATACTGATTCCAAACATAAGGATTGAAATATTCCCATAATTTATTTTTAAATGACAATCTCTACCTACATGCGTAAAACTTAATTTCGAGAATAAGATAGCTTTTAAATCCCATTTGAAAGAACTAGCAAAAAAGTAATTGAATGTCTTTCGAATAAAATTTTGACCTACACTAAAAATAGAAATTAAGTATATACATATCACCAACAAGTGTCGAGAAATAAATCTATAAGATGTAATGCAACAATTAGGATACTAAAGAAAATCAACTAAACAACCTTTTTTTTTCATCATAAAGAAAACAAATACTATTTATATTTTTTCATGATTATGCCGAGGGGGCCTATAGAAAGATATATTTAAAAGATACAATTTTGATACATTGACCAAGTCTGACAATACCAATTAATATGGCGTTGTGGGACCCATTCTAAATCACAAAAAGAGCTGCTTTCCTTGGTTAGTTGCATTTGCATTTCCTACCCATTAGCATTTCATTTACATTTTGTACCCATCTTGTGGGTCCCATTTCCTATCCATTTGCTAGTTGTTGAACAATGTCTCATAAAAAAAAAAAAATTCGTCAAGATCAAAGTCAATGGTCATTGGTAGCACAAATATCATTATTCTCTTCTCTGTTCTTAACACAACCCCAAGATCGTCAACTCGACAACAAGAAGAGTGTTATTCATTGCAAGACCTTAACAACAGAACAACAACAACAATATTATCATATATCACTTATGGTCATATTTTTTATTTTTTTGCTTAGAATTGAGTTATTTATCCAATCTGACCACAATCTAGGCATGAAGATTGATTTACCCAAATAACTCAATTCTAGCAAAATAAAAAAATTTAAAAGTATGACCTTAATGTACCTGATAATAACTTTTTACAATGTATTGCTGATGGGTTTTGCAATAAAAAAGTTTTCTCGTTGCCATTGGTTCTTGATGAAGAATAGTGTTATTTGTGCTAACAATGACCACTGACTTTGGTCTTGACAAAGAAGGGATTTTGGTAAAAACATCATTCATTAACCAGCAAAAGAGTAGGAAATGGGGCCATAACATGGGTTGGAAATTGAAATGAAATGCAAATAGCTAGAAAATGGAAATGAAATGCAAATGCAACTGACCAAGGAAATACAACTTTTTTTTATGATTTGGAATGGGACCCACAATGCCACATAAGTTGGTATTATCAGACTTGATATATTACTTGGTCATTGTTACAAAATTGTAGAAGATATAACGTAACAAAGAAATTAAGATACTAAGAACTAAACAAAACTACTTTTTTTTCAATCATTATAAGCTAACAATTTGGATTTTTAACTTTCGATCATTAGAGCATTTCCAGTCATAATTCATATTTTTACTCAAATTTGAATTAACATTTGAGTAAAAGCTTGATTTGATACAAAGGGCTCCAACGAAAAAACTCAAATTTAAACAAGGAGAAACTCAAATTTAAATGAGGACACACTCAAACTTAAAAGAGGGTAAATTATGACTGAATCTTTAAAAGAGGGTGAATCTCAACATTAAAGATTTTAGTAAGAATTTGAATCTCCCTCAATTTGAGTAAAAAAAGAATTGCCCTTGATATGAATTTGCATTCTTGCTGGGATAGACAGCTTCACAAAAATCAGCATGCTGCTGGTTATTGGTTGAATCCGAGTAACCAATATACCACTGTTGAAATGGGAAAGCACATGGAGACTATCTTAGGGCTCTTAGATGTGATTGAGAGTTATGCTTATGGAAATCCCACTTTAAGAAGTAAGTTGACAAATGAGATGAAGTTGTACAGAAATGCGTAGGGAGACTTTGGGAGGGTGACTGCTATTAGTGATCTACATACAATGTTTCCTGGTACTTAGAATCTTTTGGATTTTGACTAATTCAATTCAAGTAGCATATTTAGTCTATTTTAAATGTTATAATTTGATTGTGATGCATCGAACGCAGATAAATGGTGGTTGTGTTATAGAAGTAGTGCACCAAATTTACAAAAATTAGTCATTCGCGTCTTAAGTCAAACATACAATTCTTCGGGTTGTGAACAGAATTGAAGTGCATTTGAACACATTCATTCAAAGAAAAGAAATAAGGTAGAGCATAAAAGGCTTAATGACCTTATTTATGTTCATTACAACTTAAGATTACAACAAAGGTATGAAATCTATGTTAGCATATTTCAAACATTTTTATTATATTTCATTGATTGCATATTTCAAACATTTTCATCAAGTAAATGGCGATATACAAGAATTACTTTAGGGGTAGAAATTATGATCCTATTGACTTTGAAAATTTTATAAGTAATGTGTAGAGATCTAAAAAATGATGATAATTTTTTTTGTTTTGCCGGTAGAGCACTATTCATGCACCATTTGTCGGTAGGGCACTATATATGCATCATTTAAGCATAAGTCATATTTAGGAGCATAATTTAAGTATGTCATAGAAGAAAAACATGTTTATAATATTAAAATACACCTACTATGTGAATTTGAGCCTAAACGAAAACAGTTTCAAAAATTGGACGAAAATGGTATCTCGGTTGGCCTAGGTGGGACCGGTTAAACCCGGCCACTAGCGAAAATATAAATTTTTAAAAATTTTTATTTAAAATAATTTTAAGAATTTTGATTAAAATAGAATGTCGATTTGAGGCGTTTTGGGACGAGTTGTAGTGTAACAGAGTCCCGGATTCATCAAGGGCAAAATGGTAATTTTGTACCTTTGCCCTCCACTATAAATACAGATCTTTTTGTGTAAAAATATCAGTTTTTCAGCTGAGAATAGACCAGTACACGTTTTTAGAGGAAAAGGGAAGAAAAACACTAGGTTCTTGAAGCTTAAAGCCACCAAAACTCATTCTTAGGCCAAGATTTTTGTAAGACTTCCTTCTAAGAAGTTGTTCCTCTCATCGAGAGTTATATTCTCACTGATCATTTTGTCTATAAAGCGAACACAACTTCCTTGGTTTGAGAAAAACCATTCTAGGTATGATATTTTATTAAGTTGGGAATAGATTTAAGTCTTCTTGCCTTCTTATGTATTAATTAAATGATTTAGGTGTTTACTTGATGTTAGAAAATTATTTGGGTGGTAGTTTATTTGAAAACTAAGAATTAGTGGTTTAAGTACTTTTGTGTTCTTTGAGTTTTTTTTGATAATTTGTTGTTATGGTAAAGGTGTATATTATTTATGTGTTGGATTTTTATATTATACCTTATGTTCATGTAGAGAAACTCTTATGGTTTGAGAGTTATGATGAATTGGTTGTTTGTGTATTTGTAGTTGCTTTGAGAAATTGTGGAAGTAATTAATGTGAAGCTTAATCATATATTCAATCCATTGAATAGTGTTTTATATTTATGTAGATAAGGCGTTTGATGAAATGTTTCATACAATTCACATTGATAACAATCAAGACATCTTGACATACATGAATCCTTGGAACATGGTGTGTGTTGAGCACTTGGAGCTATGCATTATGAGGGTGTAGATCCTGTGGTGAAAAACCCAAAATCTGGCCAATGACAGTACTCGCGGGCTGACGGGGGTGGACCGTGAAGCGGGACATGGGTGACATAAAGTTGCATGGGTGTGTCATGCATATTGACATTGCATAGCATTGAGGGATTACGGGGTTGTAGCTTTTAAAATGTACACGTGCATATGTCACGCCTTAAATTTGTTCATAGTATTAGTATTTTGTCATACCAGTAGTTTAGCTGACCCATTCGTGGGATATCATATTACAGATTAGGCTTCCGGTACTTGAGACTTGAGAAAGTCTTAAAGGAAAGAGAGAAAAGAGGCTTGAATGAATATTTGGCCCTTGGGGCATATTTTGTATGAATGGGCATAAGCCCAAATGATTTGTATTTTAATATGGAAAAGTAATGTATTATATATCTTGGGCCATTTTAAAGTGTAAGGGTGTAAACCCAATTGACATTTGAGATGTTTTTATTTAATGAACATCATATGTGTATATTGGGACAATTATATATATATATATGTTGAGAATAAGGGATGCGTGTTTAATTTATATGGGTTGTGGCCAGGGGCGGATCCACAGTGGGGTACCAAGTATAATTTAAAAAAATTTAGAATTTATTAGAAATTTGCCCCCACTGAATTTTTTTTAAAAATTTATGGATAGTTATGTTATTTTGACAAATATATGAGTCTCACTTGTAAATATCAATGGAAGATGATATCAAAAATTTGGGCATTTAAAAATTAACTAATATGCTTCAAAATAGGTTAGCCATCTCATTTGTTTTATGTTTATACATTGAACTACAATTGGGGATTGTAATTATCTTCTTTGTTTTATATTTATATGTTAGAATTCAAAATTAAAGTTTGTAGTTCTCTTTTGTGGTTTATTTTTTAAATGTTGAATTGAAATTAGCTCCTGTAGCTCTCTGTTGTATTTTATTTGTTACATGTTGAATTGAAAATATGAAATTGGGGCTGGTAATCATCTCTTATGTTTTATTTTTTATGTATTTAATTGAAACTAGGATGTGTTAAAAAAAAATTGAAACTAGGATTTGTAGTCGTATATTTATTTTTCTATATTAAAATAAAATTGAGACTTGTAGTCCTCTTCTATGATTTATTTTGTATATATATATTTAATTGATATTTGAGTTTGTAGTCCTCTGTATTGGTTTATTTTTATATGTTGAATTGGAATTAGGACTTGCAGTCGTATCATTTATTTTATTTTTATTTGTGAAATTAGAATTGGGACTTGCAGTCCGCTATTATAATTAGACTAAATTATTTTGATTAGGTAGTTTGAATAGTTTTATTGTGATAAGTTAAGTATTTCATATACCGAGGTTTAGCTTACTAGAATAATTATATTTTAAGTTAGTTTCGATTGTTTGTTAAAATTTAATGATGAATATTAAGTTTGTGATTGAAAATTTTAATTTTTTAATTAGTTATGAAATTTTTTCTTAAAATTTAATATATGATTGAGCCCAATTTTGCAGTTCAAATTTTTTTTTTTAGGTCTTATAGATAAATCTATAATGAGTTATTTTTGTTGGCTCTTTTTGCATATTACTCATGTATATGAATCGCGTCTTTAATTGATGTTCTATTAATAAAACTACACTTTTTTGAATATTTTAAATTTTAATATTAATATAATATAGGTTGCCCCCACTGGAGAAGAAGTCTAGCTCCGCCCTTGGTTGTGGCCACCGAGTGAGGGTGGATTGTGATAGCTTATGAAATATTGTGAATATTAGGTGAGAAAAGGGCTTGAAAAACAAAGGAGGTTATGTCAAAATTTTATGAAAAATTAAAAGATATGTTAACTGTGAAAAACACCTTTCAAATAGGTGGGAAAGATGTCAAAAGGGGGGGTTTAGAAACCTTGAAAGAATAGGTTAAGAATGGAAGAAAAATGACTTGAAAAATTTTGAAAAAATGTGAGAAATGAATGAGAAACTAATTTATCCAACCTAATAACTTTTCATTTACTTTTTCCCTCACTCCCCGGGTTTGTGGAAATTCGGGGCGTGACAACTTGGTATCAGAGCATAGGTTCGAATACCTAGAGACTGTGGAATGTTGTTGAACACGATAGGGCCGTTACACATGGTTTTAAACTTTGGTGAGCATTATGTTAAGTGTAAGAACTTGTTTGGTGTATGTCAAGACATGTTGTGGTTGTTGCTTGTGAAGTGTGAGTTGTTGACATGTATGTGCTTCTTCTTCTTAACATCACTACCGCAGCGTGGTAGGCCCCCAGCTACTGCTCCTGCTCATAGCATAGCTGAAGAGGCCGTCACTCCTGCTCCTGCACCTACCCCAGCAGAGGAGGTGGAGCAGACTATTGGCGCCAGAGATATGGCGACCATTTTACAGGAGTGTTTTTGAGCCATGCAGGAGACCCGGACTACACGTGGCGAGACCAGGGATACCCACGTGATGAAAGTATTCCAAAGAATGGGACCTCCTAGATTTGCCGGACAACCTAACCCTCTAGTAGCTGAGGAGTGGTTAGAGCATATCACCAAGATCCTGGACTCACAGGGGATCATAGAGCCCCATTTGAGGATCAGATGTGCCTCCTTTCAGTTTACTGATTTGGCTAGTCAGTGGTGGAGAATAGCTACTCACCGAATTGATAGTTTCGGGGAGGGATGGGATGCCTTTGTGGCCATGTTCAATGACCACTATTTTCCTGAGACTGCGCGAATTGGGTATATGGATGAGTTCATGGCTCTCCTACAGCGAGACATGACGGTGACTCAGTATGAGTCTCGGTTTACTGCATTGGGGAGATTTGCCCCACATGTTATTCAAGAGGAACGACTGAGGGTCCTTTACTTTGTTAGGGGGTTGAAGACCTCCATCAGGGATAGACTGACAGGCCACATTATGGAGACATACGATGAGGCAGTGATGAGGGCCACCAAGGTTGAGAGGGAGTTGGCCGACCTTAGAGGGATTAGAGAGTCCCGGACGCAGAGTGGGGCAGTTATAGCTCAGGCTTCTACATCTATCCTAGTTTACACTGGTAAGGGATCGGCGAAGAGGTACAAGACTAATACTTCTTTTGCACAGACATCACAACAATCTGCCCAGTTTTTAGCTCCTCGACCTCCTATATCTACTTCTTTCTAGGGGGGAGTACCTCAGAGGCCCCTTACTTGTTATCAGTGTGGGCAGCCTGGCCATAGAATGGCCGATTTCCCCCAAAGGGATCCCAGCCAGATGCGTGGAGCTGGATCGAGCCAGGGGTCATTTCCACCACCAGTACAGGGTCAAGGGTGGTTTGGTTTTTAAAAACAATAATTGAAATACTAAAGCATCGGGAATACCCTTTGAAATCCACACAGTAATTATTAATGATCCAGTTTTCAAACTCAATTGAGAAACAACTTAGAAGTGATCTCAATCAAAATATTTAACGGTCATAATATGAAAACATCAAAATTTATAATTAATGAATTATTTGAATAAATATAAAAATTTACTTGTATATCACAAGGATTCACTGTGCCCGGAGTTTACGATAAATTAAACTTTCCAACAGGTAAACCTTATTTTATTGCAAATAATATATCAACTATCTTATGAGAAATTTTAATTAAGTAATTCAAACATGGAATAACTAGTTATTTGGCTTGCAAGGAATCTCAAACATTCAATATATATGGCGCAACAAATTAAGAAATTATACAAAGCAAAAAACTTTACTGAAGGACAAGAATTAAATTAAAAGAACAAATCATGCATTAAAAAGAACATTGAATCAATAATAAATATCGTGCTTCATTAAAAGTATCTCCTCTAGCTTTAGTTGGGCTTTTAGTAAGTCATAGAACTTAAAACAAAAACTAAAAAAGAAAAAATATGAGAAGAAAATAATAATCTAAATCCTAATTATCCCCTCTCAATAGATAAGAGTCTTTATTTATAGTAAAATAAATCTTAGGTATAGATAGAAGATATATGATTAGCTTGACAAGAATCCTTTTCCAAAAAGAAGTCTTGTAAGGTCAAATCTCGTTCATAAAATCTTTGAGGCGCATATACAAAATATATCCAAATTTTGAGTTTGAATTTATCATATTTAGAGACTGAATCAAGAAATTTATATGAAAATACACTTCTGTAGCCCTTGAAATTTTCTTTTCAACCTCACAAAAATCAGGTCAATTGAATATTAGAGTCAAAAGTTATGACCAAACTACTGAAGACGTGTCAAATCCTTATTTTCTAGGATACTTTCCTAATCCAACTTTAAATGAGTTTTCTTCTCACTTGAACTCTTACAAGGATTAAATTGTTGATTTATCTTCAAGTCTTCCTATCTCAATCTTGACTCTTCAATCTTTATCAATTATGATTCTTCCTCTTGTGATTACTTCATTTGCATATCCATTATTACTTTAAATTAACCAATTTACCTTCAAAATAAACCGAACTAAAAAAAATATTAGAAAATCAAGGAATTTAACACATTTAATCCCAAATAATATACAATTAACCAATTATTAAATATAATAAAATAACAATTTTGATGGTTAATCAAGATGTTTGACATAGTAAAATGGCTTGATATTTTCTATGAAAAGCTTAAAATTGCAATCATTGGCTTCTAAAATGAGAGTGAGTGAGTGAGTGAGAAAGAGAGAGAGAGTTCTAATGTGTAAAAATTTCTAAAAATTTTATGGAAATAAGAAAAAAAATGATTTTTAAAAAGGATAAAATCAATTATGAAAGTATCGACCAATGTGTAATTGAAGTTTCATTACGAAGGAGGTAAAGAAAGTCTTCTTCTATTTTAATGACCAAAAGGCTCTTGGTCCAGATGGGTTCAATGCCTATTTCTATAAGAAAGCTTGACCTGTTATTGGAGAGGACATTACAGCTACCATAAAAGAATTCATTTCTAATGGGGATCCTTTTGAAGGAGTTCAATGCCACCATCATCACATTGATTCCTAAAATTCCTAATGCATCATGTATGGGGGAGTTTAGGCCTATTTCCTGCTGCAATGTGTTTTACAAAACTATCTCAAAGCTTATTGTAACAGACTCAAAGATGCACTGAAGGATATTATTAGCCCCAATCAATCAGCTTTCATCCCTGGAAGAAGGATCAGTGATAACATTTTTTTGTTCCAAGAGATTATGAGAGATTACCATAAAGGTGGAGGGTCACCCAAATGTGCTGTCAAGATGGACCTTTATGAAGGCCTATGATACATTGGATTGGGATTTTTTGATGGACACCTTAGGTGGTTTTAATGTTCCGGTTATAATGAGGAAGTGGATATGGTCTTGCATTACTTCTCCTAAGTTCTCTGTTAACATTAATGGAGAACTTGAAGGTTTCTTTCCAAATGTGAGAGGATTGAAGCATGCGGACCCTATTTCCCCTCACCTCTTTGTTATGGCTATGAAAGTACTTACGGTGATTGTTCAACATAATATTAGGTCCAATAGCAAGTTTAAATTCCATTGGAGGTGCAAGAAGGTGAAACTTTGTCAGTTAACGTTTGTTGATGACATGTTGATGTTTTGTCATGGGGATATTAGCTCTGTCTATACATTGAAGATGGCTATTGACCAGTTTAAGTGGGTGTCTGGTCTACAAGCCAAACCCACCAAAAGTAATCTGTTCATGGCGGCAATCCAACCACAAGACATGGAGCAGATCAAGTTAATTTTTGGTTTCCCTGTGGGCTGCCTCCCTATCAAATACCTTGGAGTGCCTCTCATCTTTACTAGATTGAAAATCACACACTGCACAACCTTCATCGAGAAAATTGAAAGTAGAGTGAAGGGGTGGACTAATAGATTCTTATCTTATGCCAGCAGGTTACGACTCCTCATTTTTGTCCTTTCTAACATGCATATCTTCTGGGCAGCTCACCTCATCTTATCACAACAAATTTTGGATAGAGTTGAACAAATCATGAGGGCTTTTTTATGGAAAGGGGTTGACCTTAAAACTATTGGGGCCAAAATTGCTTGGAAGGATGTGTGTAGGCCAAAGCAAGAAGGAGGTCTAGGTATTAAATGCCTGAAAGTTTGGAATGTAGCTCTCATGTTGAGGCATTTATGGATTCTCTTTGAGGATAAAGAGAACTTAAGGGCTAAATGAATTCACACTTACCACTTGAAGGGGAGGTCCCTTTGGGTGGCAAGGCCATCAAGCATCAGTTCATGGAATTGGCAAAATATGTTAAAGTTGAGAGACTGGATTAGACCTCACTTGATCCACACTATAGGGAATGGAGAGACGACAAGTCTATAGTATGACAATTGGCACCCAAGAGGACCTCTTATCTTGAACTGGAACCATAAAATTATTGTTGATTCTGGTTTATCACAGGAGACCAAAGTGAGCAGTATTATTTGTAACAACCAGTGGCAGTGGCCGCATTCTCCAACAGTTGACTTATGTGATATATCAAGCACTATGCCTTCCTATGCCCCAAACCAGGCCAAAGTGGATAGTGTCCAGTGGGCTCCTTCTGTCAATGGCAAATTTTCTGCTGCATCTGCTTGGGAACTTATTAGGAACCCAAACCC
>CM042201.1:15219992-15249588 GCA_023539305.1 Ilex asprella
GATTGAAATATTCCCATAATTTATTTTTAAATGACAATCTCTACCTAAATGCGTAAAACTTAATTTCGAGAATAAGATAGCTTTTAAATCCCATTTGAAAGAACTAGCAAAAAAGTAATTGAATGTCTTTCGAATAAAATTTTGACCTACACTAAAAATAGAAATTAAGTATATACATATCACCAACAAGTGTCGAGAAATAAATCTATAAGATGTAATGCAACAATTAGGATACTAAAGAAAATCAACTAAACAACCTTTTTTTTTCATCATAAACAAAACAAATGCTATTTATATTTTTTCATGATTACGCTGAGTGGGCCCATAGAAAGATATATTTAAAAGATACAATTTTGCTACATTGACCAAGTCTGACAATACCAACTAATATGACGTTGTGGGCCCCATTCTAAATCACAAACAGAGCAGCTTTCCTTGGTTAGTTGCATTTGCATTTCCTACTCATTTGCATTTCATTTACATTTTCTACCCATTTTGTGGGTCCCATTTCTTACCCATTTGCTAGTTGTTGAGCAATGTCTTATAAAATAAAAATTCCTTTTTCGTCAAGATCAAAGTGAATGGCCATTGGTAGCACAAATATCATTATTCTCTTCTCCGTTCTTAACACAACTCCAAGATCGCCACTCGACAACAAGAAGAGTGTTATTCATTGCAAGACCTTAACAACAGAACAACAACAATATTATCATGTATCCCTTATGGTCATAATTTTTATTTTTTTGCTTAGAATTGAGTTATTTATCCAATCTGGCCACAGTCTAGGCATGAAAATTGATTTACCCAAATAACTCAATTCTAGCAAAATAAAAAAATAAAAAAGTATGACCATAATGTACCTGATAATAACTTTTTACAATGTATTGTTGATGGGTTTTGCAATGAAAAAGTTTTCTCGTTGCCGTTGGATCTTGATGAAGAATAGTGTTATTTGTGCTAACAATGACCACTGACTTTGGTCTTGACAAAGAAGGGGTTTTGATAAAAACATCATTCATTAACCAGCAAAAGAGTAGGAAATGGGGCCATAACATGGGTTGGAAAGTGAAATGAAATACAAATAGCTAGAAAATGGAAATGAAATGCAAATGCAACTGACCAAGGAAATACAACTTTTTTTATGATTTGGAATGGGACCCACAATGTCACATCAGTTGGTATTATCAGACTTGATATATCACTTGGTCATTGTAACAAAATTGTAGAAGATATAACGTAACGAAGAAATTAAGATACTAAGAACTAAACAAAACTACTTTTTTTCAATCATTATAAACCAACAATTTGGATTTTTAACTTTCGATCATTAATGCATCTCCAATCATAATACAAATTTTTACTCAAATTTGAATTAACATTTGAATAAAAGCTTGATTTGATACAAAATACATAGGGCTCCAACGAAAAAAACTCAAATTTAAATAAGGTGAAACTCAAATTTAAATGAGAGTAAATTATGATTGAATCTTTAAAAGAGGGTGAATCTCAACATTAAAGATTTTAGTAAGAATTTGAATCTCCCTCAATTTGAGTAAAAAAACGAATCACCCTTGATATGAATTTGCATTCCCGCTGGGATAGACAATTTCACAAAAATTAGCATGCCGTTGGTTATTGGTTGAATTCGAGTAACCAATATACCACTGTTGAAATGAGAGAGCACAGGCAGACTATCTCAGGGCTCTTAGATGTCATTGAGAGTTATGCTTATGAAAATCCCACTTTAAGAAGTAAGTTGACAAATGAGATGAAGTAATACAGAAATGCAGAGGGAGACTTTGGGAGGGTGACTGTTATTAGTGATCGACATACAAAGCTTCCTGGTACTTAGAATCTTTTGGATTTTGACTAATTCAATTCAAGTAGCGTATTTAGTCTATTTTAAATGTTATAATTTGATTGTGATGCATCTAACGCAGATGAATGGTGATTGTGTTATGGAAGTAGTGCACTGATGAATTCTAAATACCCTATTATTGGATTAAAATGCTAAAATATGAATAGAAATTGATGATGCACAAAATCCTCCTCGTGCGAGATCAACAGTCACAAGAGTGATTAATGAGCAATCAATGACAATTAGTGGCAAAACGGTAAATAAAGAGTCAACGCAGGAGAGTTATAGTGGTTCGGTCTCAGATGACCTACGTCCACTCTTCGAACGGCAACGGTGACCTGGGGTGTTTTATTGATCAACGATGGTACTCCGGAGAGTTTACAATGAGTCTAGAGAGAAAGAGTGTGCAGAGAGCTTAGAGAGCTTGCTGAGTGCAACTAGTCTCGTGTGTGTCTCCAGAGTCATTATCGTGCCCTTTATACAGTGAGGGCTTACATTATATAGGCTCACCAAGGCGGTGACGTGAGGGAGAAGTCTCCCGTTAATTTGGTAAGTATCAACATGGTATGAGTGAGCCTCTTTGGTAAGTAGAGTTATGGTAGGAATGAGCCTCTTTGGTAAGTAGAGTTATGGTAGGAGATCTCCGTATCCCGAGTTTTCCTCCACGTGCTCCTATTTACTCGGATGTCACTCTGATGCGGAGTGTGCTCATGCTTAGCCTTGGACTTGAGTCTTGAACTCGGTCTTGCTTCGGAGTGGGTTTGGACTTGTGTTGTGTTTGATGCTACATCAAGGAATGAAGAGGAGAGGAGGTGAGGCCAATGAAGCCAAGGGGTGGGCGGCGCCCACTTTGGAGGAGGCATGGGCGGCGCCCTAGGTGCCTTGGGCGACGCCCTTGGTGCCTTGGGCTGCCTTGTCCCTTCCTTTGGTGTTCGGTCTTGAGTCGATGCAACATGGTGCTCGCCTTGGTCTTGAGGTCGGACGTCGAGCTCGTATTTGTATTAGACTTGGATTCATACCGGAGTCAAATGGCGTCGTAAGAGAGGCCGAGCGCGGAGCTGGGCGCCCTAGGGGCCTGGGCGGCGCCCTAGGGGCCTTGGGCGGCGCCCTTGGTGCCCTGGGCAGCGCCCTTGGTGCCCTGGGCGGCGCCCCTCGCTGCCTCCTGCGGTCTTGGTCCTTCCTCCGTTTTTCTTGACGATTGCCACTCGATTGGCCCAACTACATGAGTCTTTTGGGCTCTTCTATGGGCTTCTTCGACTCCATTTGGATTGGGCCTTAGCTTAGTAAAATCCGGACTCATCAGAAATAATTAGATATAATTTATATTACTGAATTTAATATCTATTCACATTGAAATATATTTGTTGGTGAGAAATCTTAAATATTGGTTGGTGAGAAATAATTTACAATTGGGCTTTACATTTAATATTTTTTTGGAACTTTATTATTAGGCTTTTATATTTGTTGTTTTTATTTTTGATGGCAACCCATGAAGTAAAACGATTGGAATAAAGACGGACTAAAGTGAAAAGGGCTACAAAAAGAAAGGAGGAAAATATAATTTTCAAAAAGAAGTTTTAACTTTTAAAAACCTATTCCTGGTTGGTGGGTGGCGGCTAATCTTTTTTCTTCTTAGTGTGTGGCGGCTGGAGGAGAAGAAAAACAGAGGGCTTGGAGGTTGACATAGATCAGAAAAAAAACTCCCATGGTTGCTGACTTGTTCTATTTTCTTTGGAGATTTTTGTTGTTCATCATATTTATGGGTAACTAAATTCTCAAGTAAGACGAGAGATGAACATGGACAGTAGATAATATTTTATTTATTTTTAATTTATGCAGTTGAATTTTAATTAGTAAAACTCTTTTGTTTTGTCATTCGCAATTTATTATTGATATTTTCTTCCCCGAATAGTCATAGAATTTATTTTGTTATGGATCCAGCCATGCTTTTTATATTGAATGGATTAGTTCTATGATTATGTTTGGATCAATTATTTATCTATATTGATTTAATTCTTTGCTGTAATATTGCTTCTTGAGTATATTGTCGGATTTTCTCAATAGTGAGAATAATTTGCGTATTTAAAAGTGGTGAATAATTTTTCAAAGAGTTACATATGGTTTAATCTTGGTTAATAAATCTATATCTTCCGGTTGGGAATTTTGGGAATTGAATTTTCAATTGAGTTATTCAACGAATTAAGAATAATTAAAATACCAGATTTGTGCAAGGGATTCCCGACGCTTTACTGTTTGTCAAATTTGAATATTTTTTTCGTTAGTTACTTTTTTTTACTTTAATTTGCATTTAAAATTAATCTTTGTTTTCCGGTAATCGTTTAATATTTTCTTTAGTTTCATTGTTCTTTCTACTATTATTTTAATTTGTCTCTATGTGAAATCGACACCCCAAAGCTGTACTACAATTACCGCGTTATTTTTTAGGCGTAATCAAATTTTGGCGCCATTGCCGAGGAGATGGTAGAAGGATTGGCAGATAGTTTTTTCTTTTCAGCAGTCTGCAAAAGTGGTAACTTCGTTCCTTCTTTTAGCTTGTTTCATTGTTATTATTATTGTTTATCTTCTTTCTTTTTATAGTATTTTTATTCTTTTAGTATTTCGGTACCTTGCATGCACAGATATAGGGACACCTTCGGTAGATTTGCTTGTAGGCCTGTGGTAGAGTTAGAATTAGATTTTTTAAATCCTTTATTTGACAATCCATCAAGTCCCAAAAAAATGGGTGAACACGAAGATTAACCCATTAGAACTCTTCATGATTACCTTCACCCTACACGCACAACCACACCATCATGTTTCCAGCTAATACTAGCCAACTGGATTCTAAAACAGGGATGATACAGTTAATCCCTAATTTTCATGGCTTGAAAAATGAAAATTCATATGTGCACATTAGGGAATTTGAGGAAGTAGTTACGACTTTTCATAATTAAATTACACTTGATGATATTGTGAGACTTAAGTTCTTTTCTTTCTCTTTGAAGGATAGAGCTAAAAGTTGGTTATACTCGCTGAGACCACAATCTATTGGAACATGGAGTGAGATGACTTAGGTTTTCTTTAATAAATATTTTCCTCAACATAAGACCAACGCTTCAAAAAGGCAAATCTCCACCTTTGCACAAAAAGACAGTGAGACTTTGTATCAGTCTTGGGAGAGATTTAAGGAGTTGTTAAGTATGTGTCCTCACCATAGGTATGAGAATTGGCGTTTAATGAGCTATTTTTACGAGGGACTTACACCTAGAGAGCGTCAATTTGTGGAGATGATGTGTAATGGTGAATTCTTACAAAAAAAATCCTGATGAGGTCATAGAATACTTCAATGAGCTTGCTGAAAAAGCTCACACTTGGACTGGACCTAGTGCTACTGAAAGCACAAAAGGGTCACGACCTACAGGAAACCCAAATGGTGGTGGAATTTACCATCTCAAAGAAGAGGATAACCTAAAGGCTAAGGTTGAGATACTCACTAGGAAGCTAGATGTGTTAAAGACTAAGAATGTAAAACCAACACACATGGCTAATCATGCAGAGTCTTTTGGACCATGTTTTGTGTGTGGCGGGATAGATCATCTTGCCTAAGAATGTCTCACACTTGCTGAGATGCGAGGGATGTATGAGGAACAATGTAATGCCTTAGGTATGTACAAGAAGTCTTTTACACCTTACTCTGATACCTATAATCCGGGGTGGTGCAATCACCCCAATTTTAGCTGGAAGTCTGAAAATCAACCGTCTGCACAACCCCTAGATCATATCCGGCACTTTATCATGCACCTTCATCTTTTAGGAGTCCTTTAGAAGACACTTTGCATGTTTTCATTGACACACAGGGTAAGACTAATCAAAAGTTGAAATCTTTAATTGTGCAAGTTGTTGAAGAAAACAAAAAGATAAAGAGTCAAATGTCCAAATTGATGAGTTCCTTGAGTGTGAATGAGCGAGGTAAGTTCTCTTCTCAAGCTCAGTCTGCACCCTACGGTCAACACATGGCGCAAGAGAATTTGAAGGATGTGAATGTCATTGTGACACGAAATGGTGATTCATTACTTGTTAATGGTTAGAAATAAGATTAATGACAAAAAAATTATTTTTTGATATGATACTAAACTTTTTATGGGTATCAATGTGTAATCCCCATTCCAGAGAGGTGACATTTGAGCAGTTGTCATCACACCAATCTGACCTCTAAATATAATCCTATTTAACTATATAAATATAAAAGCCCTAAAACATCTTTCTCTGCTATAAAAATAGCAATAAACCATGGAGGGAGAAACTTACCCTGATGATAAGTCGGCACTGAGGACCAATTATATGAAAACAACATTTAAAAATTAGAAAATTACCTCTGCCGCCGAAGAGAGATCGTAATCCTTTGACAAAGGCTTCACCAAGGCCGAGAATTTTCTCTCTATGGCCAGAGTTCCTCCGCCGTGCCGCAGTATCTGCGCCGCATGGTGGTTTATTAGGGTTGTGAGAGGAAGAGAGAAAAAGACTCCAGAGCTCAACGAATTTTCAGATAAAATAAAAGAGGCTCCTTCTATTTTATTCGTACTTTGTTGAGAGTCGAGCCTTGAATAGATCCCTGGTGCACTCCGGTACAGAATTGCCTTAGCTTTCCTTTAATATTTCTTTTTGGAGTTAAAGCCCAAGTCAGTTTTTTCAGAATTCAAACTTTAATTCTGATTCAAGACTGAGTTTTTTCTCCGACTTAAGACGGACAGAGGGGTGGATGAGAAATAGAGCAGAAAAAATTGAAACTTGTTTGGTACAAAAGGAAAATATAGTGGAATAAAAAATAAGAAGGAAGCTTAATCCTCTCTATCTACCATTTTTTTTCTTTCTGGTTTTGGGCGGAAAGTGAAAGAGAAGAAGAAAATCTTGATTAAAATTTAAGCTAAATTATTATTATGCCCTCTTGATCACACCAGAGTTAAAATCGATGTCGGATTTTCATATACGTGCACACCCCTATGGTAACCTGTGATCTAATTCTCAAATTTTCACCAAAATATACAATGATTCGATGAGAAATGTGGGTCTTTAGTAAAGTCAAGCTGTAATAATGATGTTTAAGAAACATAAAACAATCTTTGAAATTATGCAATGCTATTTGCTTTATTGTAAGCCTGATGGGAGATAAAGTAATAGATGTTAAAGTAATCACGACAAGCTCATATTGACCAGACGTGTTGATTTATTATCCGCCAACTATTCAATTTGCCTTTGTAATTTCCACCGAATCTAGTATGTGATGTGCCATGACCTATGTAGCATCGATACGGACACAGACGCGGACACGAAACACTGATACGACACGACACAGACATCTGACACAATATTTCTCAAAAAAATAGGACACGAATATATTGGGGACAAGCTACAAAAAAATTATAGTTTATATATAATATTGTATAATTTATTGTAAATATAGTGATAATGATATACAATTCATAAAAAAATCAGTATTTTATGATACGAAAATCTAATGTCTAGTTATCTGTGTGAATTGTTAGACTAAAAGATCTTCATTATAGTCAATAATTATCAATTTTTTTTTGTAGACAATATGTACCTAATATATAATTTAAATAATTACTCTCATTTTTTCAATTCCTATTTTTTAAAACTTTTATGCATCTTTTGTTTTTATTATTATATTTGGAGTACAATTTTAATATGTCTAATATTAGTAATTATATATTCTTAAATTTTTAAGTTTTGTCAATCACATTTCAACAAATGTCTATTATTTATTAATAGACACGTTCTAAAAAAGTGTCGGACACGTCACCAAAGAAGTGTTCGACATGTGTCCGAAATTAAAAATTTATCATTTAATTATGGACACGGATAAAAGAGTATCGGACATGTGTCCGATACGGATACGTCATGTTCTCGAGAGTGTCTGTGTTTCATAGGCTATGACAATGATTCGGAGGTAACAACAAATTTTTAAAAAATAATATTATTATGACTTAATTTGTTGATCTAATTCACTATAACTTTTAAATTGACTGTAGGGGCCATCAAACATTAGAACTTGGTGTTGATTCAATGATTCTACTGCAGCCACATCATTATGTTAACAAATTAAGTTAATTTTTTAGGTCCAAATATTACTCATTTTCAAATGCATCTATCTTTATTTTCAAAATCTTTTATTCTTATATGGGGTCCTATCATGTGTTACTTCTGTACAAGGCTTGAAGATTACGATATCTGATTCGATTAACACAAAAAAATTAATAATAAAATTTGGATAATGAACTAAAAAAGGTAAAAAATTAGAGTGAAAGTAAAAAGGAAAACCAAATAAGAGAGAGAAACAAAAAAAAAAGTGGGTCTTACATTGTGATATTTATTCCATTTTTACTTGTTTTTCAATATAAATGTATTGTGTTATATTTATTTGGGTTAATTGCACTAGAAGTCCCCAAAATATGTAATTTGTCTCATTTTAATCTCCAATATTTCAATTACAACATTTTAATCCTTGAAATATTGAATATGTTTCTATATGATCCTTCAAGCAAACAACGTCCAGATTGCTAACAATTTTTTATCATAAATTTGTCACGTAATAGCTAAATATAGACAAAAAATAATTTTGGCGTTGAATTTGTATTAGGAAAAATGATAAATCATTAAGGTTTGGAGACCAAAGACAACACTTAAGGCTAAAAATAGAAGAAGGAATGCATGAAGAGATTCCCAAGTTATTCTGTGAATATGTATTAAGGAATTGATCTAAACTTTAAACTACTTTCTTTGATTTTTTTTTGTAAATATTGATCTAACATTAGGTATCAAATCTTGTTAGAGGTAGAGTCCACAACACATCAAATCAAAAATTTAAAAATAAAAATTGTCCACGTGCAACGCACGTGTGCACTAACTAGTTTTATAAAGGCATAATAGTCCATCAAAAAATTTTCATATTAAAATACTTTTATTAGTAGTATAGATATAAATATTTGTTTTGTTATTTATTATAGATGAAAGAAGAGTTGAATTTTTTAGTTCAATATTTTTAGTTTATTGTCTTTTAATTCACTATTGGTGGTGGGTGGTGGTGGTGGATTTTTATGGAAGAAAAGTTTGATTTACTCACGAGAAAGACCACGACTCTTGCTCAGTTTCGGCTAGGCAAAGTGCTAGACACAGAGTCAAGGATAATATTGTCATATAAAATATTAGTTTGAATTGCATGATAAAAAAAAATTCAATTGAGCTAAACCTTAGACCTTTAAAAGTATATACATTGACATATTGACAAATTAGGTACAAAATTATAGTTTTCAACAATTCTCCCTTAGGGGCTAGACCACCTTCAATTTCCCCCAAAAATTACAAAAGTATATATGTTATTGTACATGTCCTTATATACAAAGTATTTTTAGCACTCATTTTTATCGTGCCCACCTTTAATTTTCATACATTAATAATTATGAACACATTCAGATAATTTTTGGACACAACTAAGTTTATTTTGTGATTTTTCTTTTAAAAAACTATAATATCATTTTATAATTGTATAAAAATTATGATTATTGTATAGTAAAAAATATGATTATTTTGTAAGTACATAAAAAACTTAGGATTGCAAAGTAAAATGACAAAAAATTTGGACTTGAAAAAACCTCTATACATAAAAAATTTAATCCGATGAGAATATTCACACCAGATAAGATTGAAGGAAAGACTGAGAAAGTTAGAGAGAAAGAGAAAAAAAAAAGTGAACAGTGACTTTGTGATCCGTCACTGAGCTTTGTCATACCGCAATATGAGATCTATTTGTTGGAAAATGTGGTTCCAAAATAGTAAAATCATATATTAATATTTTCTGATATCATGTAACTTGAAATAGAACCGAACAGTAACAGTGATATGCAAAACAATTACACAGGCGAAAGAGTTACACAAAAGAGTTACAGTAAAAAGTAACAGTAAAGAGTAACAGTGACAAACTTTCCACGAAAGAGTTACAACATACAGTTACACGTAATTGAACTTTCTAAATAAAATAAACACTGACCCGTTTGCAGACCAGAAACTGTGATTGAACTTCAATTAGATCAATGCTAGTGTTTGACGTTATGTTCTTAAGACAGATTTCGTCCCTACACACGGTGTTTATGGAATCACGAGCGTCTGCCTCCCAGAATACAATGATCTTTACACGGGCAGAAGTAGCACTCCAATCTCCCCGTCCAGCGAACCAAAATTGTGTTGTGTACTCTCTAAATGCACTGACTTAATGCCGAAATGCAAAATGCAAGCCTTAATGTATGACCGAATTTGTTGTATTCCTTGTATGTCAAATGGTAAATGAATCTGGGTATTTATAGACACATAGGTGACTTTCCGGACAGTCACCATACTAAAAGACACAACCCAGAAAACAAAATGCAACAGCCAGTGGACACCTTTGAATTAATTGTTCTCGTATGAACAGACACAACCTTTCGATTTGGAAGGAAGCAAAAACCGTTTTAATTAATTCATTTATTTAAATGAATTTTTTCCAAAAAGATAGGACAAGTCCACACCCACACCCACACCCACACCCGTACCCGAGCCCGGCCCGGGCTGTGGCGAGGCTGGCGGGCGGCGCGCGCGCGTGTGTGGTCAAACCAACGGCATGTAGGCACTCGCTTCGCTCACAAAACTGTGGTACCCCTTGGGGCCCAACCCATGGAACAAACTTAGACTATATATGTCCATGTTGAGCTTCTTCCTTAACCAATGTGGGATTGGTGTCACATCCCACATTGCACTTCCTTTATTTTCACCTTTTCAAGAGGGTCACTTTGAAGCCTATTTTCTCATTTATTTCTTACTCGAATTGAGCAAGTGAATATACTATATTGTACTCCTCACGGAGTACAATATGAACCCACGAAAATTTATTAGAAATAAAAATTGGGTCCTACTTTAATTTTGGCTCAAAGTCGACCAAAAAACTGTTTTGGTCCAACAATCCCCCACATGAATGGTAAATTGGTTGTTAGTATGCAAATGATAATGCTGACAACTATAGAGAGTACATCTTTGGAAAGATCGTGCATCGAGATAGGTAGTTTTTTTCCTTGAACCTTCCCTAGTGAAAGCCCATCGGACTTATCGGCTAAATACTGAACGTGATGTCTTGAACTATTCAGCTGTTTGATAAATCAGATCGAATAGACTTCACACAATCTCTTTCCTAACACAATTGGTTCTCATGATTGTGTTCATTTTGGCCCTGAACAACTCCTGGTTTTCATGAGTGCTTTAGAGAATTCAGCCTTTACAAATTCTCACAGAAGCGGTCCCTTCACACTCATATAGGTGACTCCTATTAGGAATATCCTGTAATATCCCACTTGGATTTTCCAAGGTATAAGAATCATTAAAAACATAGCTTACCCTAATAAACTTTGCAGGCAACACTAGTTTATCATAGGAATAGGTAGGAGAGATTATCTCCTTAGTGCTTCTTTTGAATCACGCATAATTCGGTTGTCCCTTTGAACCTAGATTTTGCGATATCCAGTCAACTAGGTTGGGTTGCCATTAAGGTGACTCTTGTGTCATAGGCTTTAATCTCATTCCCCTTGATCTGAAATTTACTTGCTCTCTCGTTAAATCTTTAGTAAGTGGATTCGCTAGATTATCCTTTGACTTTATATAATCAATAGAAATAATCTCATTTGAGAGCAATTGCCTAACGGTATTATGTCTACGACGTATATGTCTAGACTTACCATTATACATGTCACTCTGTGCCCTATCAATTACAGATTGACTATCACAATATATACAAATTGTTGGCACAGGTTTATGCCATACTGGAATATCCTCTAGAAATTGGCGAAGCCACTCAGCTTCTTCTCCTGCTTTATCTAAAGCAATAAATTCAGATTCTATTGTGGATCTAGCAATACACGTTTGCTTTGAGGATTTCCAAGATACAACTACACCACCAAGTGTAAATACATAACCACTTGTGAATTTTGTATCTTTCATATCAGATATCCAGTTAGCATCACTATACCCTTCAAGTACAGGTGGATATCTTGTATAGTGCAATCCATAATTCATGGTATATCTTAGGTATCTAAGAACCCTGATAATTGCCTTCCAATGGTCTATTCTCGGGTTACTCGTATATCTACTCAATTTACTAACTGAGTATGTTATATCCAGTCTAGTGCAGTTCATGACATACATTAGACTGCCAATGATACGAGAGTATTCCAATTGTGATATGTTTTGACCAGTATTTTTAGACAAATAAAGATTTATATCAACTGGTGTTCTAGCAACGCTGCTTTCATCTTTGTCGAACTTCTCAAATATTTTCTCAATATAATGTGATTGAGATTATACAAGTTCACCAGATATTCTAGAAATTTTAATTCCTAGTATAACATCTGCAACACCCAAATCTTTCATATCAAATTTACTGGACAACATTTTCTTGGTAGTTGTAATAATATTTTTATTACTACATAAAATAAGCATATCATCCACATATAGACAAACAATGACATATCTATTATTTGTGTCTTTAACATAGACACGTTTATCACATTCATTAATTATGAAACCATTTGACATCATTACCTTGTCAAATTTCTCATGCCATTGTTTTGATGCTTGCTTTAAACCATAAAGTGATTTAACAAGTCTACACACTTTCTTCTCTTGTCCCGGAGAAACAAACTCTTCGGGTTGCTCCATATAAATTTCCTCATTTAAGTCACCATTTAGGAAAGCTGTTTTCACATCCATTTGGTGTATCTCAAGATTATGCAATGCTGCAATAGCTATGAGCATACGAATAGATGTTATTCTTGTAACAGGAGAATATGTATCAAAATAATCAAGACCTTTCTTTTGTTTATAGCCTTTAGCTACAAGTCTAGCCTTGTACTTATCAATTGATCCATCAGTTTTCATTTTCTTTTTGAAAATCCATTTACACCCCAATGGTTTACTCCCTGGTGGAAGATCAACCAATTCCCAGGTGTGATTTTGCATTATAGATTTAATTTCACTGTTTACAGCTTCTTTCCACATAGGTGCTTCAGGAGTGGACATTGCTTCATTGAAGCTTTGAGGCTCATTTTCTAACAAATATGATAGAAAATTTGGACTATAGGACTTGGAAGTCCTAGCCCTCTTACTGCGTCTAAGTGCCTCTTCACTTTCATTATTTATAGACTCATGGTCTATATCACTAGTCGCAGTATCATGAGTTCTTTTAAGAGAACTTCCATCATATGCATTTTTACAAGGAAAGATATTTTCAAAAAATGATGCATTTGTTGACTCAATGATTATATTGACATGTATATCAGGAATATCAGATTTATGCACTAGAAAACGATATGCACTACTATTTATTGCATAACCAATAAATATACGATCAATGGTCTTAGGTCCTATTTTAATCCTTTTGAGAATAGGAACCATCACTTTAGCCAAACACCCCCACACTTTCAAATATTTGTAGGAAGGACTCCGACCTTTCCATAATTCATAAGGGGTTTTGTCTAACTTTTTGTGGGGTAATTTATTTAAAATATAATTTACTGAAAGCAAGGCTTCCCCCCACAAGTTCTGAGATAATCCCGAACTAATCAACATGACATTCATCATTTCTTTCAATGTTCTATTTTTACGTTCAGCAACTCCATTTTGCTGAGGTGTACAAGGCGCAGAAGTTTGGTGAATAATACCATGTTCTTGATAGAACCGATCAAAAGGTGCATCATATTCACCACCTCGATCACTTCTTATTGCCTTAATCTTTTTGCCAAGTTGATTTTCAACCTCATTCTTATAATGCATAAATTTTTCCAATTCTTCATCTTTACTCCTTAACAAATATACATAACAATATCTTGTGCAATCATCAATAAATGTAACAAAGTATTTCTTTCCACCTCTAGTTTGAACATATTTCAAATCACATGTATCATTATGAATTAACTCTAGAGGTTCAGTACTTCTTTCAATATTATGAAATGATGATCTAGTTAATTTTGATTCAACACATGTTTCACATTTATGATTTGCATCAATATTGAATTTAGGCAACAATTCTAAATTCATTAGTTTACGCAAAGTATCAAAATTAACATGTCCTAATCTACCATGCCATACATTTGAAGACTCAAGCATATAAGCAGAAGATGTGTTCTTATTATTAAAATTAGATACAATAGTCATTATATTCATCTTAAAGAGCTCATCGCTCATATACCCCTTGCCTACATAAATCCCACTCTTGGTGAGTACAAATTTGTCGGACTCAAAAACCAACCTAAAGCCCTTCTTACTCAACAACGATCCAGACATAAGATTTTTTCGAATTTCTAGAACATGTAACACATCATTGAGTGTAAGTTCTTTTCCGGAAGTCATCTTCAATATAACCTTTCCTTTGCCTTCAACTTTGGAAGTGGAGGAATTACCCATGAAGAGTTGTTCTCCATCATTAACTACTTCATATGAAGAGAACATCTTCTTATCCGAACATATGTGTCTAGTGGCCTCGGTGTCCACCCACCATTCCTTGGTATTTTCTACCAAGTTGACTTCGGATACTACAGCAAAAAAACTTATGTTAGAAACATTTTCAGAAAATTTTTCTACCTCGGTTATATTGGCTTGGGTAGCCTTCCTTTTGTGGTTCACTTGTGCTTTATGGTTTCGACAATCCTTTGCACGATGTCCCGGTTTATTGCACACAAAGCAGTTGCCTTTGAACTTTTTGAAATCACCGCCCTTGGTCCCTTGTTGACCAACATACTTCCTTTTCTTGTTGGTTTTATATCCCTCTTCAATCACATGTGTCTTTGACTCCATGGAATGATTACCCACTTTCTTTTCGGAGACTCTATTGTCTTCCTCAATCCTCAATCTCACGATCAAGTCTTCAAGCTTCATTTCTTTGCGTTTGTGCTTTAAATAATTTTTGAAATCCTTCCAATTTGGCGGTAATTTCTCAATAATTGCAGCCACTTGAAAAGATTCACTAAGCAACATCCCTTCGACATGAATCTCATGTAGGATCACTTGAAGATCTTGAACTTGACTTATAATAGTCTTGAAATCCACCATTTTGTAGTCAAGGAATCTGCCCACAACGAAGTTCTTCATTCCGACATCCTCCGTTTTGTATTTTCTATCCAAGGATTCCCACAGCTCTCTAGCCGTCTTGATTGGACTATACACATTATATAATGTGTTATCCAATCCATTGAGGATATAGTTTTTGCATAGGAAATTAGAGTGCTTCCATGCATCCACCGCAGCAACAACTTGGCGGTCAGCCTCATTCTCACTACAAACAGAAGCATCCTCACGAAGAAATCTTGCAAGGTTCAACGTAGTGAGATAAAATAATATTTTCTGTTGTCATCTCTTGAAGTCATTCCCGTTGAACTTTTCGGGTTTCTCTCCATGAGACACATGAGTAGGTACAGAGATAGACACCACATGATTTGTAGTAACAGGAACATTATTATCATTTGCATCCATTTCTGATCAACAAAGATTACAAATTATTCAAAATAGGAAAACAGTAACACTTTTCAAAGGAAGTTATAAAAACAGATTCAGTGTAACTGTTTTGTGTAACTGTTTTGAAATTACTGTTTTAACGTTTCTGTATAGTGTAACTGTTTTGAAATTACTGTTTTAACGTTTCTGTATGTTGTCACTGTTTGGTGTAACTGTTTAAAAGATACACAGAAACAAAGTCACTGTTTAGTGTAACTGTAACAGTTTGGTGTCACTGTTAGGTGTAACTGTAACAGTTTGGTGTCACTGTTTTGAATTAATCACATAAATAGAACATGAAAAATTTTGGAACAAAATTTTTCAAGCCTTTTCTAACTATCACAGATTGAAAAAATAAGTTTTAACAATTTGTAATATTTTAGAACAATAAAACATGTATCAGAAACACAACAAGTAATTAAACTAATAGTGTAACGAAAAATCTGTCTTAAGATTGTTGGAAAATGTGGTTCCAAAATAGTAAAATCACATATTGATATTTTTTGATATCATGTAACTTGAAGTAGAACCGAACAGTAACAGTGATATGCAAAACAATTACACAGGCGAAAGAGTTACACAAAAAAGTTACAGTAAAAAGTAACAGCAAAGAGTAACAGTGACAAGCTTTCCACGAAAGAGTTACAATATACAGTTACACGTAATTGAACTTTCTAAATAAAATAAACACTAACCCGTTTGCAGACCATGAACTGTGATTGAACTTCAATTAGATCAAGGCTAGTGTTTGACACTATGTCCTTAAAACAGATTTGGCCCCATACACGGTGCTTATGGAATCACGAGCGTCTGCCTCCCAAGATACAATGATCTTTACACGGGCAGATGTAGTACTCCAATCTCCCCGTCCAGCGAACCAAAATTGTGTTGTGTACTCTCTAAATGCACTGATTTAATGCCGAAATGCAAAATGCAAGCCTTAATGTATGACTGAATTTGTTGTATTCCTTGTATGTCAAATGGTAAATGAATCTGGGTATTTATAGACACATAGGTGACTTTCCGGACAGTCAAAATGCAATAGCCAGTGGACACCTTTGAATTAATTGTTCTCGTATAAACAGACACAACCTATCGGTTTGGAAGGAAGCAAAAACCATTTTAATTAATTCATTTATTTAAATGAATTTTCTCCAAAAAGATAGGGCACACCCGTACCCGAGCCCGGCCCGGGTCGTGGTGAGGCGGGCGACGCGCGCGTGTGTGGTCAAACCAACGGCATGTAGGCACTCGCTCCGCTCACAAAACTGTGGTACCCCTTGCAGCCCAACCCATGGAGCAAACTTAGACTATATATGCTCATGTTGAGCTTTTTCCTTAACCAATGTGGGATTGGTGTCACATCCCACATTGCACTTCCTTTATTTTTACTTTTTCAAGAGGGTCATTTTGGAACCTATTTTCTCATTCATTTTTTACTCGATTTGAGCAAGTGAATATACTACATTGTACTCCTCACGGAGTAGAATATGAACCCACGAAAATTTATTCGAAATAAAAATTGGGTCCTACTTTAATTTTGGCTCAAAGTCGACCAAAAAACTGTTTTGGTCCTACACTATTGAGTAGACTACAATAGTATTCATGATTTTTTCGACAAATCCATTGCCCTTGTACCCATAATTGTTTTTACTTATTTTTCTTGTTTGCTTGCTTAAATACTGCTTTTTGATGATGTGTTTCAATTAGTTTGTAATTGAATGTTTAATTTTTTTTTTATGGTATTCAGATTTTTTGAGATTATTTAGATATTTACACTTTTTTTTTGTTTGCAGATGGTGCTCAAATTCAATTGACCCAATTACAAAACAAGCTGAGAATGGGAAAGTGTCAATGTAACAGAAAGTGTATTGCTTAGCGTTGAAGGTGAGACAATGACAATAATACGAGTGGTTCATCTTAGTCTAAAAAAATTTAAATTACATTCATTGTAATGAAAACTCTTGCCTCTTAAGAATTATATTACTTGTAAAAGAAGATTGACGTTACGAGATATTTGGCTGGGAACTTTTTACAGACTAGTTCCCAAGTCCTCATTGTTGGGTGGTGTTTTTTGTATATATTTTTACACAGTGACATCATTTTTTATTTATACATCGTGTCACTAGTGTTTTTGTGGTGATTCATTTCCTAGTTGATTTTGTGGTCTCCTCTTTGTTTGTCTTGTTGTTGGATCTATCATCATTGATGTTTTCTTGTGCCCAGTACGCCTTGAACGGAATATGTGAGACATTTCCACTCCCGATGGATATTAGTTCGTTAAGATTGTGAGCTATTGTCCATTTATCTCTTGTCCACATGTCGTGGTACGACCATTAGCAAATTGCTTGGTGCCAAGCTCTCCATTCTCGAGCGGGTACCTGTACCGAACTTGTCGATGCTAAGCTGACATCTATTCCGAGTTGAGTTATTATGGATTTCTATGGAATTGGATTGTGGTGCAACTTGGGCCTGGTGAATGATATTTGGATGAGACGTTTGGATCGTCTCACGTGAGCCTAAAGAAGTTTTGGGCTTTGGAAAGAGGCTCAGATTTAAATCCATTATCATCACTTGTGATAGTCTCTATTTTTCTACTATTCAGCTCTATGTAAATAATTATAAATATTTATCTATATTTTATCAGTTGAAAAGAATTCATTAAAATAAAATGTCCACCCAAGATTTAATTTCTGACTCAACTACTGTCTCCGTCGTTGGACTTGATCATAACAAAGTGCCCTTTCATCACGCCGGGTGATGACAGGGTTAGGAAAATAGAGAGAGAAATGGGTAACTGTACTGTAATCTTCAATCCTCTTAGCTACCTTCTATTTCTTTTCACTTTTTGATTGAATTCTGTTTCTATTTCAGGGCTTCCAGAGTGCAACTTCTGAAGTTAAAGATGTGTCATGTGGGTCTTTGTTGAATTTGCCAAGACTTACAGACTCCAAATTGGCAACTTCTAACCCCTGTTTCGGGTTTCATGGTTTCAACTTTCGAGGGAGACTGGCATTGACTTTGGAAATTGAAAGAACAATTGAAAATTTGTCCTATGCCTACTTTGGTGGGTGATCTTTTCTTTTCCTAGAATCACACCCAATGAATTTGAGGAAACTGTTGGCACTACACAGGGTAAGAAATTATTAAAAAAAATAATATTGAATTTACAATTCAATCTACAAAGGACTTCCCATCAAGTGTAACTTTTTTCTTGTATGATTAACATTAGGTAAACTACTCATGAAAAAAATTCTTCCCCTGCCTAAAATTTCCCTTGTGGATTTCTACCTCCTTTTTTTTAATAAGGTTGTTTTGTCAAAACACAAACTAATGATGAAAAAACCAGGTGGGCAGATAAACAAAAAGCCTACAATTATTGTTTAACACAAAAAATGGGACAAATAACACATCTTTTAAACTCGCTATCATAACGCGAACTCTGGATTCAAACAACGTCATACTCATCCACGTTGATCAATTAGGTACATTTGGCGCCAATTCTTCTACAATTTCAGTGCCGTATAAATAAACTAAGATCAGACCTAAAAAAAGAACAAATCAATGCCTGATTTGCGGAAGGGTTAGGACTTGAAATTTGTTTGTTAGCAGTTGTTCACCGTCTCTGTCTCAACTCTCCCTCATTTGACATAACTGAAATTTTCCCATTTCCCAAGCCCCTGTCCTCTCACTATGTATACCCCCCTGCATGGCACACATCCAACCCACATAAGCTTGTGTAAATAGTAAATCTCTGTTTCATGTTAATGGCGACCAGTGCAAGAGTGAGTACAGAGCTTTTGATCCCAAAGAAATGGTATAGCAGAGAGGTCACTACTAGTCCTGAAAGAAAGAAAATTTTGGTCGAACCCAAGTCGAAGACTGGCAGAAGAGTCGTCCCTGTTGTTTACTACCTCTGCAGAAATGGCCACCTTGAGCATCCTCATTTTGTTGAAATTCCTCTCTCTTCATCCCAAGGACTCTATCTCAAAGGTAACATAAGCCCTCTCTCTCTCTCTCTCTCACACACACACACACACACAAATCCACATAATTCCAGGTTTGGACAAGGCAATATATTCATGCCATATTGCAGAACTGTATGAGATTTGTAAGACTCGTAGTTTATACGCACTGGGAAAGGTATCAAGTGCGTAGTCGGACCGACTCGGCTAAATAGTATCAGCCCACAAATTGAACCTTGCTCACAAACACATCGTAGTCACAGAAATTGCCGATGAGAACAAAATTTACCTGAATTGCTCTATTTTGCAGACGTGACGAATAGACTGAACTTTCTTAGAGGAAAGGGCATGGCGGACATGTATTCGTGGTCTTCAAAACGGTAAATTCTTAATTCTGTTTGGTTTCCAAGAAAATAGGAGAAGCAGAAAGAAAATAAGATTGAATCAACGTTCTTAGCAACCAAACACAGCTTGAATCTACAAAATGTCTGATCCTTGCATGACAATGTATTTGATTTGATCGTTTCCAGGAGCTATAAAAACAGATATGTGTGGCACGACTTGTCTGAGAACGACTTGATACACCCAATCAACGGCCATGAATACGTTCTCAAAGGATCAGAACTTCTGCTAAGCTCAATAAGCTTCCGATCATACGAAACGGTATCGTCGGTGATGGACAAGGATATCTCCGGCGAGAATTTTGATTCGTCGATCTCTGCCAGGAGGAGAAAAAATCAGTCATGGAGCTCAATCGAAACTCCTCACTACGAATATAGGGTCCACACGGCCGAATCGAGTCAAGAGCTCGCCGAAAAAGTGTCCGCCGATGTTGGTACACAAACCGGCGACGAGGAGAGAAGGCGAAGAAGGAGTGGGAGAGAAGAGTGTGAGGAAAGGAAACAGAGCGTTACAGAGTTGAGCAAGGAAGAGTTGTCTCCACCACCGTCTGTATCTGCCTCAGAGAGTGTGGAAGGTGTGAGTGGATTGAGAGACGTCAATAAGTCGGAAAGTGTAAGAGATCCAACGGTTGATAATGGGTGTTCGGGTAGGAGTGGGAGAATAAAGGCTTCTCGAGCATTGATGCAGTTGATCAGTTGTGGTAGGTCCGTGTCTGACCTGAAATGTAAGGAGGATCCACGGTATTGGAGGAGGGTGTAGTATTAGAGAAGGTGTAGCATGAAGCATCGAATCGTTCAGCATAGTATTTACTATTTTTGCTACATATTTTTACTTTCTTATTTCCAAATTTCCAAATTTGTAAGTTTTCCTTTTGGCAGTCGCTCATATTAAATCATCAATAATATTATTTAAACTTAATTACGGACATAAATTATTGACATAATTTATCATAATCATTGCATTAGTTACACGTCCCAAAAAATATTGAGTTTGTTGTTAATCTAATAATTATAAATGATTTAGTCAGCAGATTATGTTAGTAGATTATAAGTAACATTACTCTTAAATCGTAGTGTTCCATATATCAAGATTATCACTCGATAATAATTTAGTTACCAATTACCATCAATTCTAATGGAATCGATTATTTATGAGTCATTCACCTATACACACGATAGATGATTCATTATTGAGCAAAATTAAATAAATATATAATAGAATATGCGTTTTTCAAAGTATTACTATTCTTAAGTGCAGAGAGATTCATGTCATGTTGGATTTGAATCTCTTTTGCTACCTCTAGTTGCGTTCCTAGGACATGCTCGAAGATTGAAATTCACATGTTAGGAATTTAAAAGAAAGAATGTCAAGAGCTTCCAGGCTTTGAATCTATAGAGATTTTGCTTAAATTTGGTTATAGTATTTGGTGTAAAAAAATTGGTATGAACAATTGGTAGATGCAATTTTACTTTAGTCCGTTTTATAATCTCCTTGCTTTCTGGGGGAGTGGGTGGGAGGAACGAGGCAATGGTGTAGTGAGATGTGTTTACTTTGTATATAGGTGATTGCGGGTTTTAACCTCATTCCTCCCTCTCTCTCTCTCCTCCCAAAAAATAAAATAAAATAAAAAAGAATAGGTGAGAAGGGGGTAGAGGATAGCGAAGGGTTGCAATCCATGTATAACACACGTTTTGCTCTTTCTCTATAAACAAATTATGAAATAATTCCAACAAGAAATCAAAATACAATGGTATCAAGCCCTCACACCTAAAGGAAAAAGAGAGGTGTTTGCGCACGCACCACAAAATCCATCCAACCAAATGGCTAAGTCTGCTCCAGCATCTTGCTGCTTAGCTAATAGCCCTCATGCATCTGTTGCCTCCAAAGTACCTTAGAATCAAATACTAAAATAGGGGATGATGGCACCCCCCCCCACCCTCTCTCTCTCTGCCACAGCAGGTGATGCAACAAATGAGGTAATTAGATTAAAGTTCTTTGAGCCCAACAATTTAAATGACAGAATGATAGTTCACCCTCTGAAATAAATTGGCAACCACGGTAGCCTTGAATGGAAAACATGTCTACTCAGGTACTTTATTGGTAAAAAAATTTCTTTCTCATCAGTAAGCTTCATTGCTCATAAATTGTGGGATAAGCTTGGCCTGCTTGATGTCCTTGCTAATGATGCAGGCTTATTTTACTTCAAATTTTGAATGATGAATCTAGGGACAAGGCGTATGAATCTGACCCCTGACTCTTCTCCGGTAGACCTCTCATACGTAAAAAATGGTAGCCAGATATGATCTTGGCCAAAGAAAGCCCCTCCTCCACCCCAATCGGGATCAAACTTCACAACATATTGCAATACTGGAATGAAGATGGTCTTAGCTACATAGCAAGTGCAATTGGGAAGACCCCTCAATGCTTACACTCTAACCACTAAGAAGAAAAGAACAAGCTTTGCCAGAGTTTGTGTAGAGATCAAGGCCACAACAGAGCTCATTGACTCATTTGACTTGAATTAAATGAAAGGATAGAAACTGTGGTGATAAATACTGAATGCCAATGGAAGCCCAAGGCATACCACACATGCCAAACATTTGGTGTTGGCCATGATGATGCTAACTGCCCTAAGTAATAGTCTTGTGGGGAGGCCCAGGCTTGATACCCTGGCTCCAACCAAGGCTTGCAAGGACAAATGTAAGGATGTAGTGGCCACTACTAAGAAACTTCTGCTTCCTACTGAACCATCAGACCCCCTATCTTAATCCGACCAACTGCTGATACTACTAATTACAGCAAGATAGAATTCAAATGTATGCACCAAATACTAATGCTCCAAGTAGTTTGTGTCGGGAAACAGATAAGACCCATTATCATCTATTTGTTGAATGCTAACTCTCACAAGGCTCTGGAGAACAATCCTAAGGCTAAACCAACAATAGCATCCCATTCTATGGCCTAACTTCATTGCTTTAGCAAGTCAAACCGGGAAAGCTAAATCAGCTCTAACAATTGCTCTCAAGTTAAGCCTCTCTGTCACAATCTACCATGTCTGGTGAGAGAGAGAGAAACAATAGAATCTTCACAAGTCAGCTCAAGACTTCAACTATTTACTGAGAACAATCAAGACAACTATCAGAGATAAACTCTCCACTCTAAGGTTAAAAAATTCCATAGTTAATCAATAGACATTACATCAATGGTCACTTCCTGCAAGTTGCTTATCCTAACTCAACCGCTTGATTAACATTCATGTATTTGTATAGTTTGTATGCTTTCACTATTTCACTGAAATAATTAGGTTAATAACATAACATTCTCTAGCATCATATTATCTTTATCCTAAGAAACTTTCCCTGGGATAATAAATAGTCGCTTGAAAACAGCCATCAAACTCCTCTCCCATGACGTAGTTTGGTCAGTCATGCCTTCAGTCAATTTAGCAATGTACTATGACAATTTGTCCAGTTCCTTTCTGGTCTTGTGCTAAAACTACTAGTTTTCTTATTGAAATGAGTATACAGGACGCATTGGTGATCTATTTAGCAAAATTTTTTTTAGGTGAAATGACATTCTAATTAAGGCTTTGAATTAAAGGACATGATCAAAGGGCGAAACCTGTTGAAGAACCCATGTTGAAGACAGGCTTCCCAAACTTTATCAAGGTTGAACGTCATGTTGCCATACTCACGCACATTCCAGCTTTCTAAAGCATGCAATATCCCAGCTATGCGCCATGCAAAGATTGAAATCCTTTCAAATCAACAATTAATATTTGCTTGCATAAATAATAGAACAATGTAGTAAAGAAAACTTGTTGTTAATAGCAATCAACGAAGAACAATGGGAGTGCGCAGAAACGTGGGTCTGACCAACTGCATTGATGACAACTTGATTTTATTAATTAAGGGGTTACATTAATAAATTTGTACCATAATATATTTAATTTGAATAATAATTCCATATCTTTTAGTGGCATTAAAATACCTTAGGTTTATGGTACAAAAAAATAAATAATAAGTATACGAGTAATATATGTATTTGAAATTAATATAGATTTAAATTTGACTACAAAACAAAATATTAGAACCGATTAAACAAATAATAGTATAATTAAATATTTAATTCACTTATAATACATCAATCAAAGGAACCTTAAAAAATTATATCCTCGAATAGGAATTCGAAGGGAATCACGATTATATGCTTCTCAGGTATCAAAGACACATCCGGTCTAGTTATCCTCGAATATTAATATGTGTTGATGTTAGGTGATGGGACTTTAGGCGACTCAGTAGCCCCCAAACCGATGCGTGTAACGACATAGCTGTTATGGAGCTCAAGAGGCGCCGAGGAGTGGAGCCGAGGAGTAATGGCTCGGATGAGCCAAGTATATGTGCTAACACCAGTATTTAAGACGATTTGACAACGCATTTATGGCAATGTGAGTGACTGAGACGGGGCTACTAATGAGCCCCTGCATCCTCAAAGACCCAAACTGATAGTCATTAGTGCAAGCATTGATGACTATGGCGCCAAGCACAAAACCTAAGGTACTATTCCCCGAGCACCAAGCAATCGGGAGTAGGTGTCAGAAGTCGATCAAAAATACTTGAGTGCCCGGAGATAGCATTAGGTTCTCGGTGTGGCCCCGAGAGCTTCTCCTATTCCCCGAGCACCGATGACACGAGAATCTGGGTAGAAAACACTCATCATGCATGGGAAGAAGTGCATACCATTAAATGTCGAGATGGGAATCCCTGTCCATACACTCATTACTGATTCAGGTATAAATACATCTCAGAAAAATAGACAAAGGTACGCAAATTATATTGAGAAAAATGGATACACTGTGCTCAACCTCTAAACTTATACTGACTTAAGCTTCAGAGGAGATAAAGTGGGTGTTCACCCAGCCCCTTTCCTGACCCTTTTTTGGTTGTTTTAGGTTTTTCATCGTGAAGATTGCTATCTCAAACTATTACAAAAAATCTCATGTTCATTAGACTTGTGCTCGACAAATGGCCAAGTGATGAAGAACAATATGAAGCTCGTTTATGGTGTACTCGATCAAAAGTTGAAGAGTGCATATAATTTTATAACATCCAACACGGTCATTGGCACGAACATCAAATTGGTAAGTATGATCCTTATGGTTTCGTATTTATCAGGTTGATGAATGTTTCATATGATTTGGTGATGTTGCTGACACCAAACAATTTATACACATCTCAGATCTCACACACCTATTGGTTGTAATTTAATATTGATGGTCCTCGAAAAATGTTAGCCCAAGTCCAGAACCGAGATCTAAGCCTAAAGACTGGATGAATCCATTGTAACGGAATCTCTTTCCCCTGGGGTTGTATGCTGCACTGGATGATTTTCTACAATGGATAGAGATAATGACCCTCTTGATGATGAACTTGAAACAATTAAGAGGTTAGGAAAAGGGGCCGGATGAACACCCCACTTATGCCATTCGAAGCTTAAGTTAGTAGGCATTGGAGGTATTAACGTAGTGTTTTTATTTACAGTTTAGTTTTTGCGTACATTTGTTCATCTTTCGACGGAGTATTTATACCTGAACTAGTAAAGTAGTAATAAGTGCATGGGTTTGGAGTCTCATTTCAACATTTGATGACTTGAACTGTTATCCATGCGTAATGAATGCTCTCAATTCAGATTCTCATGACTGGTTTACTCGGGCGATAGGATAACTGCTCGGGCATGTCGAGCACTTTTGACCCTATTCCTGGTCATTTAAGTCCATCTGATCGACACTTGACACCTACTCCTGAATGTTTAATGTTTGGGGAACAGTACCTCTGGTTTCCCAAGGACATCTGGTCGGTGCAATGACCATTAGTATTTTGAAATTATGACTGTCAATTTAGGTCTCGAGGATGCAATGGTTCATTAATAGCCCTCATATATGAGCTGTCCTTAAACAATGGTCCCAGTCTGTGTATTTGCCTTCTCCGAGCCATTACTCCTCGGTGCTATCTCCCGGCTACTTTTGAACCCCATAATGACTATATTTATCCACACGTCAGTTTGGGGCTGCTAAGTCGAGTTTATTTACCTCGAGTTGACCTCCAAATGAGTTGGATTATGATTAGGCTAGACTTTAAGCCTTCTGGTACTATTGGGCTCCCCTCTTTGGCCGCGGTCTATCCTACTCTTGTCATGGGCATGCTATTGCGATTCATTTGGGCAATTGTGCACGTAGGAGCCTCCTGAACTTATTGGGCTTTTAATTATAGTGGCCCATACTCAAAATTCCATCATTATCAAATATAATCAATTTTATTCTATCCTAATCACATGTTATTATATCAAATATTTATTTGTATTCTTACAGTGTCATGAAATAACAGAGTTTGATACATATTTTCATCAGACTTCTACAAGTGAAATATTCGAGTAACATCATCCTAAAAACTAGGAAGTACAACACAAGAGACTAATAATGATTTGGAGAAATATGTCAGTAGCATCTTAAATGCAATTAAACATGAGAGGATGGAGACCAACTTGCAGACCCATTCAAATTTGTGAGGACATATGAAGGAGATTGGTAGCCTGTGCGAACCCGTTCTCATGTTTATATAACCATGCACTTGCTCATATGACTGCTCATAAAAGCACCACTTCATTCCATGATCAACGTCTAATATATGGGCCGTGAAACTTCACAAGGTTTTGAAAGTTTCTTTAGTATTCCCAATGTTTCCACCAAGGATCAAAATATCGTTTTAAAACGATCGAAACATCTGAAACATTTTCATTTCCAAGGAGATCAAAACGAATCAGTGATGAAATCGAAATAATAATGCTTTGAGGTGTTCCATAATATTTCAAAATATTTTGTTATATTTCAATGCATGTGCACAATTATTTCAAAATATTTCAAGGTATTTCAAGATTTTTTGATATATTTCACCAATGTTTTGAAAAAATAATTCTTAATTTTTTATTATTTTTTATTCTATTTTCAAAACCAGTTGAAATGTTTCCGAAACATGTCAAAACGTTTCTATTTTTTAGGTGACCGAAACAATGCACCGAAACGAAAAATTTGATCCTTGGTTTCCACAAAGTTTTATTCTTTTTTTTTTTTTTTGAAAAGCACAAAGTTCTAATTCATTTCATCAATATGGACAGTTGAAGATGATTTGTATTGACGTTGTTGGCGGCCTTTTTCAATGGCCCAATTGAGTTGGCCCACATATAAAACCACAAGAACAGGTGTGTTTTTAGATTTTTTTTCCATAGTTTACATGGATAATCAGTTAAATAAAATTTTAATTAAAATTAGATTTATTGACAAGCCTAGTTCGATGTCTTATATTTTATTTTATTTTTTTATTTAAATAAGTAAAGAAAAATCTTGGTTCAAATAAAAAAAAAAACTATGAAGAGAAATTAAAAGACCGAATCAAGTCTAAAAAATTGTTCAAGTTCAAATTCAATTAAAACACGAATTGAACTTTAAAATGAGTCTTATTCAATTCAAACTCAAATTAATTCCGAATAATTCGTCTCTATTAACACTCTCGGCAAGTACACTGCCCACTCCACTGGCGCTCGTATTCAAGGCCATGCACAAGCTAGTGGATGAGTAAGCACACCTAGTTTAAACCTTCTACATGCCATTTTCTCTTAACCATTTTTTGGGCAAGGAATTATTCAACTCATGAGGAAGGTCAGGAATTCAAGTCGAATAGTACTAGGGTCCACCTATGATTTAGGTTTGGCACAGGGACACCGACACCTACCAAACCCCCAATCCCCCCTCCACCCCACACACACAATGTTAGAGAGAGAAGTTTAATTTCTATGGTGAGTTACACGGTAGCAAGCACGAATATGGTTGTCGTATTTGTTACGATACGAATATAGAGATACAATAAAATTTGAAAATATAAGGTATGGGTATAACAAATATAGAGTTATTAAAATAATATAATATATTTTTTAAATAATAATAGAGTTATAATATATTAAAAATAAAATATATATTATATAATATTAATAATAAGATCTAACAAATATTAATTTCTTAATTAATATTGAAATAGATTAAAATAAATATCCACAATTTTTATAACCAAAAAAAAAACCACCATTTACATCTATTAACATTCATAGTATATAAGTTAGATAACAAAAAATATATTGAGAAAAATAGAACTCACACCCCTTTAGTAGATAACAATTATTTTTTAGAAAAAAATTCTTGGTCGTGTTCTATCTATGCTTTAGTCATGTCTGATTGAGTTCACTATTCATGACACTTTTAGCCGTGTTCGCACTGTCACGACACCCTTCCGAGAGATGTTATAGGGGGTGGTGTTTGTGATTGTTAGTGGGCATATTAGACTACAGGGATCAAAAACCAGCAAATAATAATGTGAAACACAACCTTGAAAAATAAAAGTAGAGAAACAAAAAGAAAGAAAGAGACAAACATATATAATGCAGTTACGGAAAATAGTTTTTGTACATAATTTAGTGACATTATTTGATAACATGATAGGTCATAACAATTCAATTGATAGTAGATCCCGACTAACAATGAGATCTATTGTTAATCTAAAAACAAATAATAATAAGATCACTAAATAAGATCTATTTAGTATTGCGTGTGCGATTGCGCTCCAGTTTTTGTGGAGTCTAAAAAGCCAACAACATAGTGTCTGAGAATGAATTTGATGATCCAAAATCATTTTAGTTGACATTAAGAGATCCATAAGAAGAAATTAGTTCAAAATGTCGTATTTTAAAAAAAAAAATATCCCAAGATCATTGTCAAATAATAAAGTTTGCTTAATTAATCAATCACTATCACAACTATTGTATTAAAAAACCCAAAAAAAATATTTAAAAATGAAAAAGGATGAGCATTAGCATATATTAGTCCAATTTACATCGTCTTTTAAGTCAAAGTCTCTCTACTAGAAGTGTAAGAAACTGCCAACAGGACTATCTACTGATGACAACTCCCATGATATACACCTTACTGACTTTGGAGCGTTTGGTCTGACTTCACAACTGATATACCCAATTTTTCTCAAGAGCCTTCTTTCTCACCAACACCAAGTCTCTCTCCATGTGGAAAGAGCCCCCCTTGGGTGTTTTCTCTATAATGACGAAATTATATTTTGACCCTCTAGATAATTTTCATCTCCCAAGTTGGTGGTCTAATGATAAGTCGTACACATTTAGGGTCATCCTTAACTCCTATGTGATTATCAAGTAAGGTTCAATTCACGGGAACAACAAGTTTTTATTGTTTGGCTTTGGTAATACTGTGGTGACGAGCTATCCTTCTGGGTTAATAGCTATGACTTAAATTAGATATTCCACAATGGGAGACCCTCATGATCACGTCTAGGGGGTTACTACCTACTAGTCGCCCCTCCCCCTTTTTTGACTAAAAAAAGCTAGATTATTGTCTTAAGTTATCTTTTTTAACTATTGAATTAAAGATTTATGCCTTGCCTTTTGTTCGACCCACAAAATCAACTCTTGTTGTTTCGGTGGTGTTATTCATGCAATTCCGGATTATTTTCATAAGAATGAAGGCAAATAAACTCGATTGATCACCTCTTATTCAACCACTGAACCATCTCTAGGCGGGTTAGGTTGGTGTTATTCATGTAGTTGCAGTTTATTTTGATAATGGGGAAGACTAACTAGCCAGGTTGATATACAACACACATGGTGGTAGCTGGTGCTTAAGCTTCAACACATGGTGATATACAACACACAGCTGTTA
>CM042201.1:15254588-15323100 GCA_023539305.1 Ilex asprella
TTGTTAAGCGTGTCACTGTTTGATGTTACTATTTTTTTTGTTGAGTGTGTCACTGTTTGATGTCACTGTATTACGTGTGTGTGTATATATATATATATATATTTGTGTGTGTGTGTGCGTGTGTGTATATATGTGTGTGTGTGTGTATATATATATATATACGTGTGTGTGTATATATATATATATATGAAATTTTAAAATTTAAATGATACACAAATATCAAAAGGAATCTTGAAAGTCTCACATTCTATTCTTGAAAGTCTCACATTCAAGTAAGTATGCACTATTTATTGTAGGGGTAATTATGGAATACATTTTAGAAGGAATTTGAAAATGTTTTAAAATGTGTACTTATTGACACCTATTTAATGAAAAAAAGGACTTAAAAGATGATAAGTTTGGAGGTAGTACTTAAAACCAAATAAGTTTTAGAAAAGGTACTCACATCCCATTATCTTTTTTTTTTTGGTGGTAACATAGAACCGTCCGGAATACGTATTTTTAAAGGGTAATGTTACACCAACCTAAAAAAATAGAAAAAATAATTTTTAGTTGATATGAGCAAAATTTAAAATTTAAATAAGTAAAAATAAAACTAAAAGTACTATTATATCAGCGCCACATCATTTAATCCTTTGCTTTGGTTTAATTTTTTAATAGTTTAGTGTTATAACAATTTTTGTATTCATGTAAGCTCGAGATATGTGCAATCACCGCCCATCGTTAGTAGGTGAATTAGGGCACTAGAAATCTTCACATCCGAGCTATGTGGACAGGTTATTGATGCATGATTTTTTTTTGATTGGATTGTTTATCGTTTTTAATGAAATGCGTAAATGTTGTTATCTAAGTGATTTTTTTAAAAAGGGGTGCAATACGAAAACTTTTTAGGAAGTCACTCATCTTAGTATTATTCTCGTTCAAACACGCTTAATTGCAAAATTATTTAAATGATTAACCAGTTAGATTCTTCAAATTATCTATCTTAACTATCGAATGTCTTAAATACTATATGCACAAGATTCTTAGCATAATACTTTGTTAATGCATAATACTTCGTTAAATTTGACTACTTGGTTTTGGTAGTGTTGTGGTAATGAATTATCCTTCCGAATTAATAACTATAACTCAAACCATAAATTTCACAGTAAGGCACCCCAGGGTCATGCCCAGAAGTCCAAAAAGTATTACCTATTGGTCGTCTCTTCTCTTTTTTTAAGCATAGAAAAAAAAAAAAAATTCTCTCCAAATTTTACAATGATAGAAGTGTCCACCATGCCACTAATGTTTATGACTTCGATGTTTGATTATGGTGGTATAAATGCGTCATACTTAGTGGAGGTCCTTTCAAGCTCTTCTCGGTGAACATCTACAAGACTTGCACCAGGAAAAATAAACCACGTTATTCATTTTCTTATACGGCAAATAATTACGGTCAATTGAAAACAAGTAATTTTTTTTGTTGTTTTAAATGTTTCGTGTAATAAACGTTTAATAAGTAAGGATATTTTTTTTTATCCAAGATTCAAATGTTCTCTTGGTAAAGCTCCATGGCCTGAATGTATATTTAACAATACGATAAAATCTAAATGAAATTCAAAAAATTGTAATTTAAATACATATCATCTTTTAGATGAGTGGGTCATATTAATTTTTAGTGTGAGACTCACTCATCCAACACTCATCTAAAGAATGACGTGTATTTGAGTTTCAACTTTTGAATTGTATAGTAGTTTCTATGTATATTTTGAGCATGCTATGCAATCTAAATTTGGAATCCCAAATGACATTCCAAATCAATAAAATCATTGAATCAGTAAATTTTTTTTAAAAAGTTGACGAGATCGACTCATCTAACTATTCCCATTCATTTGGGATGCCATTTAAAATTTAAATTTGAGTTGCATAACATTTTACTTATAATTATGCAAGTGGCTCAACTAGTCATTTACGAGACTTGTAGGTGCCATTCTTCTACATCAATTTCTTTTTTTCAAAATTAACAGGCTGGTTCTAGAACAACCCTAGAAAGAACAAACGTGTTTGAGTTTTGAGTAAATTAAAACAAAAATACCCCTTATTGTTATCTCTCTCTCACACACACACTCACAGTTGCCCATGCTTTCACATTTGTACATCGACAAAATCCAATACTCGTGTCTAAAGACACTGTATCTTTAAAATCAACGTCATCTTTATATATAATTCTTGACTTAAATTTATTGCACTCTCTATCCACCAAAACTCGACAAATACGCAATAGGCAAGTATCTTCTTCAACCGTAACAAATAAACTTCCTTCTCCATTTATTTCAAAAAAATTGCACTGGTAGATTAGAAAATTTGAATATGCTTTCTTTGGATTTAGATCCCCTTCATTACCCCTTTCTTTCATTTCCTCTCAATACAATGTTAGATGAGTGACATGTGTAAGATTTTAAATTTCAATAGATGAAATGTTTCCTCATTTATTTTGTTGTTGGTGGAGTGTTAATCATTATTAAAGAATTTTCTCACAACGAAAAAATCTTGTCCATTGAAATTTAAAATTTTACACATATCACTCATCTTACACTGTATTGAGAGGAATTGAAGGGAATGGGTAATAGAGGGGATTTAGATCCTGCTTTCCTTATCTGCCAAGATTTTGACCCCTACAATTTCTCCTTGCATTCATGTAGCAATTGGAACATTTGGAAGAACCTAATCAAGGAATGTAGGGCAGGAAAGTAAAATTTTATAGGAAAATTTCGGGCATCAGATCAAAATTAGACAAATTTAGATAAATTTGGGACGCTAAAAACTCAATTCAACATAAATTTTATGTCTTTAGAGATACAAAATATCAATTTGGACCAAAAGTAAAAAAAGCCAAAATTGCCAATGAAGTTTCCACATTGAAATCTCATTGCCATCAGCGTGCCTTCTTTGTAAAGCAGAGTCATTTGCGCAAGTGCATTTGGCTATTTAAACATGGCCCTTGACCTGTTTTACACGGCCCCTTTGCCTGTTTTACACGACTATAAGTTCTCACTTGTTTCACTCCCTGGTTTTTCCTTTTGTTGGGTGGAAGGAAAAACAATCATGCTACTACTCTAGACCGTCTCCAACTCCGACCTAAATTTATACTCAAATTTGAGTCATTCAAAAAATGGAATATGATAAAATAAATGTAACTTTAATATCTCTCCACAAATGGATAATTCAATATATATATATATATATATATATATACAACTAGGAGCGTCAACTGCATCGGGTTAAACGGGTGACGGGGGAAAAATCAATAAACCCGTACATTACTTGTTTAAATAAACTGGTGAAAAATTTCAAATCGAACACAAATCGTTTAATAAACGGATTATATGAGATGACTCGTTTAATCTGTTTACTAAACAAATCGAATTAGGTAGGGTTGAGTTGGGTTAACACGATAACCTTTTTAACCCGCCACCCGTTTGACCTTATTAGATGCCTCAACACAAACTCATATACAATTACACTCATAAAATTAATCTAATTTTTTGACCTAATTATCTAACAATGACATTACCCAATAGTATGGTTGTGATTGTGACGGTAATTGTTAGATATTTTTTTAATTAAGATTCTATCACTTGATATATCATTAGGTTAATTTTTTAGCATTACTCAAACCAAAAAAAGAAACACCAATGGCATGGAATTATATTGGAAGAAAACCGTAAAGTCAGATATTATGGGTTCTAGATTCTATCTTGGTTAACAACTTTCGAATTTAACCGATACTTAGAGTTAGCACGTAATTTACTTGTATCCAAAATTAAATTTATTAAATGTAGACAAGTATAAAGTTTCCAGATTAGCGTGCGCAGACTTGTTTCACGAAGACTCAATCTAAGCTTAGCCCGTAATAATCTCACAGCTTATCTGATTTGTGACCATGGTTAGATAGAGACTGCAATTTTCAGCAGCCGTGACCTTGACAGTGATGAGGACTCTGATCATGATGGTGATGGTCATGGTGATAATGACTACTCCAAAACTACATAAATTTAGGTTTTGTTCATACACTTAGTCCCAACACGGTCTATGATAATTATAAATTATATACTATCTTAGCATTCAAGTAATCTCAGTTTAAATATCATATTATCTCAGCTAAGTTTAGCCTATGATGAAGGTGATAACTAAGGATCAAAATTTTATTATTATTATTATTATTATTATTATTATTATTATTTTGAGGGGAGAGGGTCTTAAACCCTTGACTTAAGAAGCCTTAATAAGGTAAGGACTATTATTGGACCAAAAACCTATTGGTTAAGGATCAAAATTTTAATTTGAAAGGGTTGAAATAGTCAAAATGTTTCGGGTTTTAAAGAGATTGAAACGAATCAGTGATTGAATTGAAATTTCAATATTTTGAGGCATTTTAGAATATTTCTACGTGTTTTGATATGTTATTTCCACTAATATGTCAAAACATTTTGATGTGTTTTAAGATATTTCAATATATTTCAACTAATGTTTCAGAATTTTTTTGAAATTAAATTCTTAAACTTTTTTATTTTTTTTTGTTCTATTTTCAAAACGTTTTTGTTTTGTAAGTAATTAAAATAATGTACCGAAATAAAATTTTAATACTTTGTGATGACTATTACGAGACTAATAAAGTGTTCATATAATTATTCTTGATGGTGTATGAACTTAAACTTGAGATATGTGCTTGAACTAAAGAGCTCAAGGTTTGATAACAGTAGTGTGTGAATGAATAGTGTAAAATAAATTGATCCAAGGTTGAGTGATGGCTGTGTGAGATGTTACAGTAAATGTCAAACAGTGGTAAGAGTTGCAGGATAAGCACGAATACATGGATTGTAGTAGTTCATCAGCTGAAAAACTTGATTAATCTGCTCTAATGGAATATCTTATTCCTTTGGAGGTTTTTTATTATTTGGGGAAGAAGATGGAGTTACAATTGCAGAAATTACAATTGAAAGTTTGTTATGAGGGGATGCCTCTTGTGTTTATACCCACAGGTGGGGTGGTCCTCACGCCATCATCACTTAGTCCACAACTTATATTTATTAGGATTTTGTAGATGTAATATTGGGTAGTTAGATGTCACATTCTCTAGATATAACATGATATTTTAGAACATACTGATGTGGCTTTGTGACTTGTCTTTAAGCCTGGATACGATGTTGTCTTTCATGTTTATGAAAGTTCTTGTTGTGAGGTCGTTTTGTTTGGGAATACCTCTTATATTATCAATTATCTTGTGAATGAGAAACTCGATCCAAACACCTGACATGTGCTTGAAATAATGATTCTCTTCATGATATAACATAGACAATTTAAATACCTGTATTTGAGGTTGTACTTTGATGGCCTTGATATTTCTTTCTAAGGTTAAATATGCAACTCGAGGTCGGAATACATACCTTATCTATTCACCCTTTTCACAAGTAAATATGTTTCTACTTATTTCTGGTATTATCAATTCTCAACAAAGTCAACAACTAATTAAATATGATATCATATTGGCGTCCAAGTAATCTCAGCTAAACCATGCGAGTGTAATGCTAATAATTCATTCTGTGCAACAATAAGTCAGCAGCAGCTCACACTGACTAATTAGACTTCATAATTTCACTTTCATTATAATCGAATGACTCTCCCATGCCGAGGGGCTAGGGATTAGTGGGACCATATCCTCTACTATATCATTAGACTAGAAATCGTTCGTGTTTAAAGACACGCTCTAATACTTCAAAAAAATAATAATGATAAATAAAAATGTAATATTATATAAAAAATTAAAATTAAAAAAAAATTATTTGACCTTGGTTAAAGTGAAAATGAATGGGGTGAGTAAAATTTTTCAACTTGGGAGAAATTTAGACTTGATTAGCCTGAAAAGACTCAATGGGATTTTCAAGTTTGAGAGGAACAATTTTTTTGTGATAATTTGGAGGCATTAGATTGAATGAATTTCAACCACCCTTGTGATAGATTAACAAGATTTCAAAATGGATCCTAATTTATTATATAGATTAGGTAATGATTAAAATTTTATTTTGGTACATTATTTCGACTTAATAAAAAACGGAAACGTTTCAATCCATTTTGGAAGTATAATGAAAAAAAGTAAAAAATTTAAGAATTATTTTTTTAAAATCTTGATCGAAATATGTCAAAGTATCTTGAAAAACCTTGAAAATATTTCAAAACAATTGCACAATTGCATTGAACATCACAAAACACTTTGAAACATTATGAAATACTTCGAAATATTAGAATTTCGATTTCATCACAAATTTGTTTCAATCTTCTTGAAAATGAAAATGAAAATATTTCAGACATTTTAATCGTTTCAAAAAAAAAAAATTATCCTTGACATTAGGGTAAGAAATCAAATATTAAGTCTAAATAGTATATTGTTCCATTTATGTTAGAGGTGTGCATTGATTATTAGACCACCATAAAACAAATCAATATGTGTAAAGTATTCTCAAGTTAGCTGAATAAAATACCTAAATTTTGGTCAAGAGTTATTTAAATTATTTTTTGCCCATATTTAGATATCACGTGAAAAGTTTATGACAAAAAATCATTAGCAATTTGGATGTTATCTGCTTGAGCCATCAAATAAAAATATATTCAATATTATAGGGACTAAAATGGTACAATTGAAATATTATAGATTAAAATAAAATAAATTTCATACTTTAGGGACCTCTAGTGCAATTAATCTATTAGCTGATAGACAACTAGTTAAACAAACAATTTTGATAATAAGAAAGGAACAATATTTTATTAGGTAATAACACATATTTTTCATATGCTATAAATGTTGGGTATGGTAAAAAAAAATCAGGTTGATCTTAGGAACCCTGAATTTTTTTATAAGAGATTCTAAAAATTTTACAATGCTATTACTTTTATTCAAATTAGGTATCTAATTTAGAGATTTAATAGTTATTCAATTAATAGTAAACTTAATTGCATTTACTCTCTATTGTTATTTTTTTTGAACCAACTCTATATTATTAATTCAATAGTCAAAAAGTATTATGTTATCAAATTATGCAAAAAAAAAATAAAAGATTTAATAGTTTAGTACAATATTTTATTTGGGGCCCCAAATTTTCTTTCCATATAGGGACCCTAGACATTGGTCTTAATGAGCTAAACCTTGGGTCGACATAGATCTAATATGTAATTAGAGTTGATAATTGAATCAAACTTTGCAGCGCCGAGTTGAGCTTGTTAAACTTGTTTGTTTAAAAGAGTTTAAAATTTTATTCAAAGTCAAACTTAACTCGTTTGAAAAAAGAGTCAAATTCAAACCAAACCCAATAGTTTGATCATTTTATATATAAACAAGCTAAGACTTTAAACTCATTTTTATAAACAAACTTAAAAAATTATTCCAAAAATGAACCGAAGTCGAGCCGAACCTGAATAGTTCAATTAGATTATCAGTCCAATATCTTAATACGGCATGATGTATACTCTTACCTCGTCAAGCATTAACACCTTTTACTCTTATCTCTCAATATCCCTTCACACTGTTAGGAACCAAACAAGCATCCTAATCATCATCACTTATTAAGGTTAATTTCTTTCAATTTATCATAAGGTACGAAGTTTTTATACTAAATTTTAAGTTTCTCAAACTTTTTTTTAAAAAAATTCGATTTATCCTACATTAGTTTTCGTATGAGTTACTTGTTTCTTAAGTTTAGCTTAAAAGTCAGAATAAGTGTTCATTTGTCACATGTCAAGCTTATATATGGTACTATGTCACATTATCTTACCCATGTCAGTGTCTAGTAGGATGGTGATAACCTCAAGCGTTTTCAAGAATTAAAACCTGATATGAACATTACAATCTCTCTTTGACTTTCTCTTGTTGGAAATGCATGTGTATGATGACGAGTATTTCTGTATTATACTAATCTTATGAACAGTCAACATTAGATAGACAACCCTTGGATATGATTTATATTAAAAAAAAAAAACTATAATTTGACTCCTTCAAATTATAACCCTTTTTAACATTGCCCCTCAACTATCATTTTAATAATTTTGTACACTTAACTATAATATTAGTTTCACATTACACCAATGATTAACATTTCGTTATAAATGTTGGGTTTTTTTTTTGTCGAGCCTAATTTTGTATTGATTCGAATGGTGATCCGATCAGGAATAATATTGCATAGTATTTAATGAAAAATTTTCTGAGGTTTAGTTCATGGGCCGATAGACCTAAGCCGTAGTGCTCATGGATAAGTCTTGTTGTGGTCTAGTATATAAGATATATAAAACCCGTTATTTTGGTGATTAGGGTTTAAGGTGTATTATACAGTCGTCTCTGTAATTCACCATCTCAATAGTGAAATTCCTGTAACTTTGTGGATGTAGGCAAATTACAAAATCACGTAAAATCTGTGTGTTTTGTTCTTTCTTGTTTTCTTATTGCTTTATGTTCTTGGTTTGTTCTTCGATTGTGTGTGTTTGTCTATGAATTTAAAGCACATTTAAATCCCCAACAATAAATTTAACCAAAAGTTGTTCTGTTTTATCCTTCGAAGTATATGATTTTATTTTATTTTGCTCCAACATGTTGACAATTTTTATCCAAAAGATAACAAACGTTTTTGTTTGGAGGTAATGTGAAATCAATTAAGTTGATTTTGCACTGTGGATAATTAACACTAATAATACTTGTTGAAAAGATATAAATTCAAAAATATGACGCAAATATATAACGTGGTTCGATACATTGTATCCATCTTGATACACAGTACATATATCTACGGATAAAAAATCTATATTGTTGTATTATTTACCGAAAAATTGGTCATCTGATAACTGATTAGGGATAAAATACTGTAATCTAATATAATTTGCAAGGCATGTACATTTCACAGTTGTCTTTGACTCATAAGTGGTTATCAAGTAACGTTCTATTCACGGGGTGTCTTGCTACTTAAATTTCAGTGGTAATGTGGTAACGGACTCCTCAAAAAAGGTCTATAGCTACGACTAATCAAACATTTCACATATGAGGAGACCCTTATGGTCAAGTCCAGAGAGAGTCACTATCTATCGGTCACCCATCTCCCCCATTTTTCGTGACAAAAAAAAATATAATTTAGATACTGTCAAATCTCAATGTTTTCTATCAAATGACTAATAAACCATATTCATGATTTATTAAGACTTTTTTAATACTTTTTTTTATTATATTCACTATTTTCACATTAATTACCCAGCAAACATTCCTTCATAACAAATACAAAGTTTGGGTCCAATTCTAACAAATTCAAGTACTTAAGAGGTTAAAATATAATTTTGTTTTCTTTCAATTTCGAATTGAACTGCACGGCACTGCAAGTTGCAATGTAACTCTCCAGTTCTCTTCTAGAACGCAGCCCCTATGAAAATAATACCCTAATAAATTAAAATAATTTTCTCTCACCTAAGTCAATTCTCATAAAAATTAGATACCTACCATTTCGTGTTCCTAATCAACAAAATGTGGCTATGGAAGTATGATGTATATATGTTGAAGAAGCAAATCTTATCTTTTAAATTAGTGAGAGCAAGTCATCCATCATCGTTCAAATTCTTCCGTTGATTCGAGTAATAAATGTATCCTCGATTTCATTTCGCATAACATTCAATGTACACTTTGACTAATTTCATTTTTAGTTCGATCAAAGGCAGATCATTCACGTCGGAACTAAATTATTCATGAGAGATATATTTTTTATTTTATCTCTCATGTCTAACTTCAAGAAATTGTCAAAATTTGAATTCAAAATGTATAAGTTTATACCTCGTTTTTATTACTACTTAAGCTATCCATCAGAGTTATCATGTCGTATAATTAAACTAGCAATAATTGTACTTGAAAACACCATGTAACATAAAATTCGAGTTTTTAAAAAATTGATCTCACTATATTAAATAACAAATTTCTTTCCTTTTCTTTTCGTCCTCTAATTACATAATTTGAAATTATTTTTTTCCAATTATTTTTTAAAACAAAACTCGATAAAATTTTCTCAAAATACACAACTTTTAAAAAAAAAGTAATCTGTTTACACTATATTTGTATATGAACAATGTTTGAAAGTAAAATTATACTGAACTATAAATTAATTAAAAATAAATGATGTAATAAAAATGGACGAAAAAAATGTTAAGATTATATAAATTATTTAAATAGTGGAAGGAGGGAGGAGAGATATAAAAGTACATCAGATCACCATAATTTCCATGACAGTAGTTGACTAGCCGCCGGGTAGTTGTATTGGACTTGGTAAACTACCATATCATGAAAAATTCTCTAGGTTCATATTCAAAACAACATTACGTATAGAAAATGACTCTCTCTCTCTCTCTCTCTCTAAAAAAAATAAAATTGGATAGCACCGAGTACAAAACGCCATTTACACACTAATCTGAAACTTTGATACAACTTTACAACGTATTACTATGTGATATAATTTTCTTATACCGGTGGCCCTGTGTGGTGTATAAAATTTGCGTCTCCCTACCCATCTCCACCAACAACCTAACAATGTTGAAAAAGTCCATGAATAAAAATAAATTTCAATAATTAGCAATGATGATGAGAGCGGTTACATATGAGTAACAACCAAAAATTCTCATTGGAAGAAGCTATTTTTTTTTTCTGTTAAATAAAGTTTAAAAAAACTGATAATTATGCAAATAGAGACAAAGAGGGAAAGAGAATACTTTCGAATCTCTCTCCCTCTAATCTGAGTGTCAAAGTGTAGATAAAGATGACTATGTATTCAAATATGGATCCCACCTCGTGAAAAACACCTACGCTCTGAGAAAATATTCAATGGAACAGTAACATTATGTCGATATTGATAACATAATATCACTAATCAATAACAAAATTTGAAATAGACAAAGTGAACCTCGCTATGATACTTATTTGGCTTACATGAAATCTATTTTTTTATTTGTTTACATATTATTAGTTGGTAATACCACGTGACAATGCTAACGTGATATTACCGTTGCAGTAAATATTTTTTTTCATGGAGAAAATATTCAATGTAACGGTGATATCATGTCAGTATTGGCGATATAGTGTCACCAACCAATAATAAAATTTTAAATAGACAAAGTAAATCCCACTTAAATAATCATTGACTTGTATAAAAGAAAATGAATATTTTTTCCAGCGGTAAATAAACGAAGTAGGAATGTATTATGCACATTTACCTAATCATGGTTAGAGTACGTAATTCAACGCATTTCTTTCTAAGCATTGGTTTTTAGGGGACATGGTGATTTAATAGAGATGACGTAGTTGTTGTGTAAAACGAAATTCCGACTCCTCTAGTCTCGAGTGTGTGAAAACAGAACGAGTCATGTAACTCTTGTTCCACGGTCTTGTCTCGTGTTATGCATTCTTCCTTTTGCAAAGTGGAAGTCTTGTACTACTATGACCAACACTTTGTTGTGTTTCTTTGAATAGATCTCAAAACTCATTATCATTATTATTATTATTATTATTATTATATACAAAAACTAAAAGCAGCCTAGTTTTTGGGTTATTTTAATGTGCAGGGATTAGAAAATTGTGTGATAAAATATTTATAGGAGTAATTATCTTAATACCCCTAACCTAAAGGTTTGCAAAACGATTTCATTAGATTCATTCATGGTTTCTTAAATTACACTATTTCCCCTCTAATTTATTTTTTTAACAATGTCATTTCAAAAATATCATTGTAAATATTGAAGTATCGAAAAAGTCTCACATTGGTTAGTGATGAGAGAGTCTTGGACCATTTAAGGGGGCGAATCATCTCACCTATTAGGTGTGCTTTTTAGGCTGAAAATTCATATTCAACAAGTGATATCAAAGTCATGGTCCAAGCCACCATGTGAACTCAGCTCCTTGTATCGAATGACAGAACAATAATAGTTATCCATTATAAGCCTCATTTGAGAAGATGATTGTTGAGGTGTTAAACGAATTTCAAATCAGTTGGTGATGAAGGGGTACTGGACTATATAAAAGAGCTGATCACTCCACCAACTAGGTGCGCCTTTAGGCTGAAAATTCATTCCCAAGAATAAACTAAGTTCTTCAATTATATCTGTAACACCCATTTTAATTTGGGTTTATATTTGAAAGAGTAATCCCAGTAGCCAATAGTTACGAAACAATGAAGATTGTCGTATCTAGTTTACAAAACCCCCACTTACGTTGTAGTTTTGGACAAGTTAAAGGAAGATAATGTTATTTTAATTTTTGAAGAGACAAATTTTCGGACCCAAATTTGCAACGTATCATTTAGTCGAAGGAGTAATTATTATAGATGTAAGTTCAATCTTTATCTAGAAACTATAGAGATATATATCTTACCATTAGCTATGGTTAAATGGGTCACCAGTCACCAACGCAGTCAGGCTTACGTCCCTCATGACGGCTCAACAGATTCATACTTCACCATGTATGTAACCTCCTTTTCCCCACTAGAATCAAAGTCAATATTGCTGTTGAGAAAAGTCAACTGAATAAGTCATACTCTCTCTACCTCATGAACCTTATAAATATACAACACCTAAAGTCTCATTTTCATTGCTTAGGTTCATACTTTCATTGCCATCTTTCGTCCTTCAAACAAAAAATACCTTTTCCCACCCCAAAAAAAAAAACCCAATTCTTAGATTTTTTGCCATTCCATGGTATATTCACCCATGAAGAGAGCCAGAGACATAGAGCTTGATAACCTAAACACCATGGCCAATTACTTGATGTTGCTATCCCATGGAAGAGAGTTCCAGACGGTGAATAACTACCCGAGCCGTGTTTTCGAGTGCAAGACATGTAACCGGCAGTTTCCTTCCTTCCAAGCGCTCGGTGGCCACCGGGCGAGTCACAAGAAGCCAAGGTTGATGGAAGACTTGAATCAGCAAACTAACCAATCGGAAACCTCACCTCCCAAACCCAAGACACACGAGTGCTCAATTTGTGGCCTCGAGTTTTCGATAGGGCAAGCGTTGGGAGGCCATATGAGGAGGCATAGGGCGGCCACTGTGAATGAAAACCAGCCTCCTCTATCTCTCTCTCCTCCACAAGCTCCTGTTGTGAAGAAATCAAATAGTAGGAGGGTTTTGTGTTTGGATTTGAACTTGACACCAATGGAAAATGATTTGGAGTTTGGGATCATTGGGAAGGAGGCTCCTAGGTTGATTGCTTTTTATGATTGACCGATCATATGCCTTTAACCTCATATGGTGGTTATTGAGTTTATCTCCCTATTAATCCCTTTTCCTGTTTGAATTTTGTATTTAGGTTTAGATTATTTGTTTGTATATAGAAAATAAAAACTTCCCATATATATAAATACCTTTCTTCTTTGATTTGCATATGTTTGTAAAATATCACTCGAGGTATATATACATGTGAGGAAAATATTTATTACATTATCGTGACACAAAGATGGTACCAGATGAAAGCCAACCAAGTTCCCATCTCCCACACGGCCACACCCTCCGAGAAGGGAATCAGTGTGCGAACTTCCTTGCCAACCTTGGCGAGTATCAACATCAGGGGCTTCGTGGAACTGTTAGTTCCACCTCATCAAGTCCTCCAAGCTCTCAGAGCAGATTTACCTTGTATTGCGTTTCTTAGAAAGACTTAGCGACTCTTTTTACATTTTAACAGCACCCAAAAAAAAAAAAGATGATACCATTATATATATTCATACCTTTATTGTTATTATTGCTGCTAAGAATCGATTGCATTGTTGTTTGATACGTTTCAGTATGTAATTATAAAGTGATCAATTCTTGATTGCACCCCATGCTTTACTATGTTTTTCTTCTGTTGATAACCAAGAACGGTCCAACTATACATTCGGTCAACTCGTGGTTTATGGGTAAACTCGTGATACTCGTAACTTTTTTCCACTTCAATAAGTTTTAGTACATGGGGAAAATCATTTCTTTATCCCACAAGGTGATTGTATCTCTTATTTACCCATGGATGCAAAAAGTTTGTAGATCAAATTAGTAGAAGGGGGCCGATTATAGGTTATTTAGCTTTGAAAAAAAAAACAGAAACCAAATCTAGGGCTGATCATAGTTTTATCCAGCTTGAGAGAGAGAGAGAGAGAGTACCGTGGTCCTTTAGCATGGACATGGTGTGAAATGCTATTTGGGTTAGTTGGGTCCGGTTGAAAGAGAACCAAACCTTTACCTATAGAACTAGTCGCCTGCAGCCTCATGTAATCCTAAATGATGCATAAGGTAGATAGGGAGGATTAGAATGGAAAGTAATTAAAGTAAAAGAAAAAGAAAAGTAAGATAAGATTCCGTAGCTCTCTTTGTCTTGGTGTGAGAAAATTCAAAAGAAAAAGAACCACGAAAGAAACAAGCTGCTAGCATATATTTATACACGTATGTGTGTATACTAGATTTATGAGAGAGAGAGAGAGCATGGGGGAAGGGAAAGTTGCAGAGACTGTGGAGAATTCAAAAATCGTATTAAATTATATTAGTAAATTAAGTCTCAATAACATTATTCTTTCTATTTTGGATGTTCGTGTTTCTCAAAACCCAATTTTTTTTGTTTTCAAAACTGATGATGTCTCGGAATTAACAGCCCAAGTCCGGTTGTTAATGGGGGATTAATGGGTTTGGCAGGGTAGTGAGAGTGAACAACTAAACCAAATAGAAATGAGACACAGGGGTTCAGTGGTTTGTCCCAGCCGATGGACTGAGGTTACATTCACTGTAATGGGGTCTCTTACTCCTTTGAATTGTATATTGATTTCTGATGATTATGGGGGAAGGAGAGAACGGCGCTGAGCCTTTACAATGATTTGGGTATCGCTTATGCTATCTCCAAGCTACGAGGGTGTAGTGCATCAGATGAAGATCCCTCCCTGGACCAAGCAGATCCCCCCTAGGTAAGATAACACTATTTTATTTATATGAGCCCTTGCTCTAGGGTTTCCACCAACTCCTCCTAACCTCTTATTGATTCTATGAGAATTTTTCGTCTTTATCCTGCAAGAAAGTTCTGCTAGCCGGTGCCATGACGGCCATTGTTCCTGGGACGATCCGCACCACCATTCCCAACAGGCGGGTCTGTCTGTCCTTGATTTCAGAGGTGGTCCCCTTGTCCTTTGAGACGCGCGGCATGGTGGGATGTGTCTAGATGTTAGGGTTTGACTTCTCCTTCTATTACTATCTTTTGGCTTGGGTTGAGCCGTCTGTCCTTTTGAGCTTTCCCTTTTTTGCTCATTACATGGTTTGGACAAGGATACTTTCCTTGGGCCAATAGGGGGAGGTGAGTGCCCTGGGCTTATTGGGTTTCACGGCTGAAGCGGCCCATGTCCAAAACTATGTCCCAATCAAAAACAATTTTGCTAGAAAAAAATAAAAACAATTACTAAACGCATTATTGTTTTTAATTTTTACCAAAAAGTGAAAACAAACACGATTATCAACCGAAGTTTAACCACACCCGAACTTGAGTGGCGGCTTGTGCGCACATGTTGTAAAATCCAAACTCATCTAGGTCCTCTCTTATCCACAAAAGTAGGGTGGTTGTTGGTGCCCAACCCTTAGAACAAATTAGGATTATATAAACCAATCAAAGCTCCCTTTCTCAATCAACATGGGATTGATGTTAAACACTTAGCATATTTTTCCAAGTTAGTTTATTCCTTTCACATGAGTCATTTTGGAGCCAATTAATTTTCTCGTTCACTTCTTATAGTGAATGCATTATATTAATCTACTTGTGGAGAAAAACGAGTTCTAACAAATAATGATCCAAAATGATGAGTGATTCTTACTTTTATTTAGGCTTAAAATTGACCAAAAAATCTATTTTGGTCCAGCCCTATGTGTTAGATCATAACGAAGATTGGATTCAATAGATGAAACTAGAGTAAATTATACTTTACCTCTAACTATTATCTTTGTTTTATTTTGTACCTTCAGCTATAAAATTTCTCACATTGCACCCCAAATTATTAAATTTGTTTCATATCACTCCAATAGATAACAACAAACTTGAAAATTTGTCAAAAGAGGAAGGGAAACCTCAAAGAGCTTCCTGCCCAATGTCTAGTACCACTTTATTTTACCTCTTTTGCAACCAAATAGTTATTGAAAAGAAAAAGAAGGTCAGCTAGATGAAAAAAAAAATTAGAACTTAGAAAGGACAAAGTTATGGATGAGTATTTTTCTTGATTTAGTTGTTTATTGGCAGTATAGACCTCACATGCGCATTTACTGTCAAAAATTTGACAGGCATTTTAGAGTGATATGAAATAAAATTGATATTTTAGGGTGCAATGTGAAAAATTTTATAGTTGAGGATAAAAAGTAAAACAAATGTAATAGTACAAGGGGATAAAATATAATTTACCAATGAAACTGCATACTCGGCAGTCAGCAGTTTAGTGGTTAATAGGTTTTAGGTTTGAATCCTGCAATTGTAATCTCTCGAGTTATAATAGGAATGCAGCTTGGGAGAGTTATAATAGGAATGCAGCTTGGGTTTCTAACTGTACCTTCTGTGCTGTGTTACTCCGACTGTAATGTGACCATGGGATGAAATATATCATATATACTAAATTTTGATCTGATCATAATCGAATCGGCTATTGTGCTCCTCATTCCGATATATTCTATATGTCATTTTCATGACTTTAAAGCCAAATAATATCATCTTTTTTCAAAAAAATAAAAAAATTGAATGTCTTATAACCCTATTGGTTCTTCCTTAGGTGGATTGTCACGAGTGACTTCCCTTAATACTCACTGTCATAAATTATGCTTCGTCATGTGCAGTGGAAAGCCGTTGTCCAATTAATTATATCATTAATGGCAGTATTTGTTTTCAATGACCTATTAATCATATCACAGTGACGTAAAACATATTTTTGAGTAATATTATTGAAACTAAAAAAAATTAATTTAATGGCGAGGTAAACAATAGAATCTTAGAGAAGAAGTTTAATAGTTATAATCATCAAATTACTATTGACTTATGTCATTGTTATATCATTATATCAGTAAATTAACTCAATTTTTATTTTTTTTAACAATCATGGGTATTTGAATCAACTTACGTACACCTCAATAAATCTCCTTCTAGGTCTGATTAAAGGTAGGTCATCTATACTGGAACTAGGATATTTGTAATACCCCACCCTTCACATGACATAATATTGTCCGCTTTGGGTCCATTGACCCTCACGATTTTATTCCTCCCAGTAACCTTGAGAAAAGGTCTTATACCATGTAGGTGAGGGACTTACTTATAAGCCTAGCAACTTTTCCCTCCCTAACTGATGTGGGATACCAGGATCTCACAATCCACCCCCTTAGGGCTGCACGTCCCCGTGCAGTAGCTCGCTAGCTACCTGCACACCCACTACATGCAAGCACGACAGAGCCCCACACTTGATTTAGGCGAGAGTCGACTCTGATACCAATTTATAACATCTCACCCTCCACATAACATAATATTATGCCCAAAGCGGACAATATTATGTAATGTGGAGGGTGGGATGTTACAAATTGGTATCAGAGCTGACTCTCACCTGGATCGAGTGTGGGACCCTGTCGTGCTCACGTATAGTGGGCGGGCAGGTAGCTGGTGAGCTACTGCACGGGGACGTGCAGCCCTAAGGGGGGTGGATTGTGAGATCCTGGTATCTCACATCGGTTATGGAGGGAAAAGTTGTTGGAGTTATGAGTATGCCCCTCACCTTACATGGTATAAGGTCTTTTCCCAAGGTTACTAGGAGTAACAAAATCGTGAGGGTCAGTGGGCCCAAAACGGACAATATTATGTCATGTAGAGGGTGGGGTATTACAATATTCATGAAAGATAAAATTCTCCATAATCTGCCCCTAAGGAGTTGCCAAAATTCGAATTCATGACTTCTAAGTTTACAGCTCATTCCTATTATCACTTAAGCCACTGTTTAGTAAATTGGTTCGGACACTTCTGACCGTTGAAAAAAAAAATATATAATCGATCATGAATATCTCCTAATTAATTATAACTTTACCTTAAAAAATTTTACTATTTTTTAAGATACAATTAAAAAAGATATATTTACTATTTTTGAGATTAAGTTACTTACCTTAAAAATAGTAAAAATTTTCAATAATAATTTTTATCTTAAAAAAATATAAATTAACCCGTAAAGATTTTAAATTTAGGTGCAGTATCGTGGTCTTTCTCTACTTGAGTACTCACTTGGGGTACAACTCGAGTGGGGGGTGGGGGGGTTGAGAGGTCACCCCTAGCCTAACTCTAGATATATAATTTTTAACTCTAACTCGAACCCGATCTCAATCTAAGGTACTCAACCCAAGTATTGCCAAAATTTAATTCGGGTGGGCTCGGATTAAATTCAGGTTATCTAATTCAAACTGATTTCAGGTTAAAAAATGGGTTGGCTCAAGTTATTCAATTTGGACTGATACAAAAGAGAGGAGTAAGGAGTGAGAGAGAGTGGTTAAGAGTCTGAGACGAGACTCAAACGAGTGAGAGAGGGAGACTGAGGGTCTGAGACCAGATGAGAAACAAGCGACTAGTGAGAGAGGGATCTGAGATTGATGGAGGTGTAGGGAGTAAAGACTTGAAATGAAGTGAAAGTCTAGACTCTGAAGAGTAAAGATAAATTTTTACTCTAGTTAAATATATTTATGCATTTATATACATTCCGATTCAACCCGATTTTAATATTCGAGTTGAACCCAACAACTCGAGGTCTTAACCCAAGGTTTGTTTGAATTCAATTCGGGTTAGGGTTTTTTAGCCTAAGTTCAATCCAAGTATTAAAAATTTTAATCTAAGCCTTGTTTTTTCGGATTGAGTTTGGGTTGAATTCGAGTTAACCCGCCCAGAGGTGGGGGTAGGGATACAACTTGGGTTGGGTAACCCGAGCCCAACCCAAAAAAATTAGGGGTTGGGCTTGGGTAAAAAACCCCCAACTTGAATTCAATTTGGTTCGGGTTGAGGCATCGGGAACCCGAATTCAATTTAGTTCGGGTTGAGGCATCGGGAACCCGAATTCAACCCGAACCCAACAAATTAAAAAAAATTATATATATATAATTTATTAGCATTTTTTTAAATTTTTATTCCATCGTCCTCTGTGTCTAATTACTTGCTACTCTGTTATGCGTGATTAGTGGTGATAGTGTAGTATTTTAAGTTTAATATTTTTATGGGTCTAATTTCTATGTTTTCTAGAATTGTGCTGTGAGGCTACTAGCTTTTTGGTGTGAAAGCAGATGATCAATAATCGTGAACTATTATGAATGAAATATATAGATTATTTTATGAATTTGTAATTATTCCCTCCTCCCTTTGTCTTTTTTAAAGTGAACTCGAATTAAACTCGAGCCCGCCCGAATTAAACTCGGACAGTGTTCTGGTTGAATTTCTCAACCTGAAGTAGAGTTAGAGTTGAAGATTATATACCTAGAATTGAACTAGAATCGACTGCCCGACCCACCCGACTTGCACCGTAAATGGGGTTACTTACTGTTTGGGTTATGGACCATACCACCCAATATCACTCTTCATTGTAAAAGCCACAGGCTCTAGTTTTCAATTTTCATGAGTCTAGTACAGAATAGTACTGTAGGCTGACGTCACACCGGTCCATTTCAGACTTCTTCTTCTCATCCTCCGTGGCGTTGCCGGAAAATATCGCTGGCTATCACTTTCAGCCATCGCCGGGAAAGGTAAGCTGTTCAAATTCTCTCATTGTTCTCAAATTGTAGCCTATTATAGGATTTGGTCGAAACTCATTTCGATTTTCTCTCTCCCTCAATCAGTCGTCCGTGCATGTTATATATAGCCATACGTAGGCGTATATGTATTTTTTTCGTGAATTTGAATTGATTTTTCTAAGATGTATGTACATGTTTTTGGAACTCGCAAGCTAGGTTTAATTGGAAGAGCTTTTGAGTCTGGTGGTTCTGCATGGTTTGTGACAATGAATCATATAGGAGTAACGGTTGAAAGAGTATAAGAAAGCTTTATGTGTATTTCATAATCAGAACGTTACATCTCTTGAGTATATATGCTGATACAAGATAAGAAGATTAGTTTACAAATAACCTTATCATGAAGTTTAAGATAACTAGATTACAAATAAAACAAGTAGATCTTATCAGGAAGTTGCAATGCTAGTCTTCATGCTTATCAGGTAGAGAGGAGTTGGAGCTGGAGTGTATCTCTGTGGCTTCATTAACATCCCCCCGCAAGCTGATGAGGGGAGGTAGAACTATCAGCTTGTCACGAAGTAACGAAAAACGAACAGATATGAGTCCCTTAGTGAACAAATTGGCCAGTTGATCATGGGTACGTAAATATTTGACAACAATATCACCATTGACTACTTTTTCTCTGATGAAGTGAAAATCAACTTCAACACGTTCGAGCATGAAAGACATGATTAGAGGCTAAAGAAATAGCACTGACATTGTCACACCATATGATAGGTGGAGAGGAAAGAGGAATCCGAAGTTCTTGAAATAGCATACGCAAACAGTAAAGTTCTGTTGTGGTGAGAGACAAAGAGCGATACTCAGTTTCGGTACTTGAATGGGAGACAACACTTTGTTTCTTAGCAGACCAATAAACCAAGCAGGAGCCAAAAAATACACCATAGCCAGAGGTGGAGTGACGATCATCGGGATTTCCATCCCAATTTGAGTCATAGTAGGCTTGAATATGAAAATCTCCTTTGGTAAACCAAAAGCCATGATTAATTGTACCCTTAAGATAGCGTAAGACCCGTTTTGCTGTTGTCCAATGAGCAGTAGTTGGATGATGCATATGTTGACAAAGTTGATTCACGGAATAGGAGATGTCTGGCCTAGTGAGGGTACAGTATTGCAAAGCACCAACAATTTGACGATATCCCTTAGCATCATCATCAGTTATAGGATTTCCATCAAAAGTAGACAACTTAGAGCCGAGAAGACAGTAACCGAGCTTTGTAGCGAGCAACAGAGCCATCCAGATTTTGTTTAATTCGAAACACCAATTTATTGCGAACAACAGTTCGAGTAGAGGGTCGAGCACAGAGGGACCAAGTTCCATTAGCAATTAAAACATCAAACTCATCTCTCATAGCAGACTGCCATTTAGGGGATAGCATGGCTTGGGAGTAGCAGGTCGGTTCAGAAGGGAATGTGATTGTGTGTAAAGCATGAAGAGGATGTTTGGTTGAGTAAAAGACTTGATAATCAGGAATCAATTTTGGTCGTGAAGAACTAGTTTGGGATCGAATGACAATGCGGGAGATAGATGAATGGTTATCAGGAAGAAGTAAAGAGGAGTCTGATGAAGCGAGTAAAACAGTAGAGGAAGAATGCAAATGGGAAGGTGATGGGTTTGGAGAGGATGAAGGAGAAGATTGGATAGGGTTAAGAGTTAAGGCTGAGTGGGGTGAAGAAAGAACAGGCGAGACTATAGGAGAGTGTGAATTTGGTGAAAACATATTATTACTAGGAGGAGAGAAAATTGTGGGGGAATTAGATTGCTCACTAGACGCCAAAGAGTCTGAAACGGTCAGGGGAATGAGTGAGGTAGGAGACTTGCCCACTCTTATAGGAAATAATCTTTCGTCAAACACAACATTGTTAGAGATATATACTCTGCGAGAAATTGGATCAAAACATCTATATCTTTTATGTGATGAACTATATCCAAGGAAAAGACATTGTTTACTATGAAACATGAGTTTTCGAGAATTATATAGTGTAAGAAGAGGATAACAAGCACACCTTAAAGACTAAAGAAAAGAATAATCTGGATGTGTGACATATAATTTAAAAAATGCTGACACATTAGATAAAACAGGGGATGGTAAACGATTAATTAAATATGTGGCTGTGAGAAAGGCATCAACCCAAAACTTTATTGGCAAACCAGACTCAGCCAAAAGAGATAGGTCGAGTTCCACAATGTGCCTATGTTTACGTTCGGCCAGGCCATTTTGTTGTGAAGTATGAGGACAACTTTGGCGTTGATGAATTCCATTTTTTTATAGAAACTGTTTAAATGGAATTAAGATGTATTCTCCATAATTATCATATTGAAGTTGTAGAAAATTGGTTTTCAACTAAAAGCTTGAATTTGATAAAACAAGAGAACACATCGGCTTTGGATTGCAATGGGTACATCCAAGTAAATCTTGAAAAGTCATCGACAAATATAACATAAAACAAGCATTCACCAATCGATTTTGTAGAGCAAGACCATACATCAGGGTGAATGAGTTCAAGAGGAAAATTTGAAATCCTAGTAGAAGCTACAAATGGTTGTTACTTACCCTTGCCAAGCTAACAAGGAGCACAAACACCAAAATTATTCAATGATCCAGAAATAGGAAGAGAATTTTCCCGAATGACCTTCGAAACTATAGAATGAGACAGATGACCTAGTCTTGAATGCCAAACAGAGACCGGGACCTTGACACCTAGGAGAGCTGTGAGATTGTTGTGTTTGACAGACGCTGATTTCCGTAGGTGTATAGGATATAGTCCACCTTCACTCTGACCTTATAGTAACATCTTGCCCGTCTGCATGTCATGAACAAAATAATTGGATCTGGTTAAAATAAAGAAATAGTTGTTATCAATGCAAAATTGATTAATGGACAAAAGGTTAGCGAGAGTTTTGGGACAGGGAAAAACACGAGACATGTGAAGAGAATAGGAAGGAGATGAAATAAGAATTGAACTAGTGTTAGCTATTTCCAAGCCAGTGTCATTACCAACGACAACATTTTCACCCCCAGTATAAGGTTGCGCAAGAGAGAGCTGTTCGAGACTTGTTGCAATGTGTTGATTAGCACCACTATCTGTATACCATGTTTCTCCACCATTAACACCAGTCATTTTAGCCATTAATGTTGTATTACCTTAGGCTATCATTGCAGCAAGTGTTTGAGGAGGATGGCGACCTTGGTAGGCAAAATCAAATCGATGATAGCAGTTCAATGCCTTGTGATAGAGTTTCCCATAGATTTGACAGCTTCACGTGTTTTAGTGGGTGTTTGTGCTTGGTGGGTTAGAGGCTGAGAAGAAGCAGAACTTGCTGGTGAGGAATAAGTCTTTGGCTTGGCTTGATTGTGCTGAAATTGTTAAGTTGATTGCTTAGAAAAGAAAGCAAAAGAGCTTTCTGTTGCAACAGTTCGCTGATGAGATTCAAGAAGTATCTCAAAGGAAATTAACTCAGCCTGAAAATCCTCAAACGACATACTCCTGTCTCGAGTGGCAATATTAATGGAGTTTTGGAATGGAATAAATGATGAATTCAAGCCTCTCAACAGAGTTGACACAAGATCATCTTTATCAAAATTCTTTCCAGTAGATGCAAGTTGGTCGACAAGATTTTTTGCAAGTGCCAAATATTCAGAACAGGTACGATTCTCTTGAAGCAAACTACGTAATTGACGTTGTAGAAGATTGATTTTAGAACGTGCTTGGGAAGCAAATCTTGTGGAAAGTGATGACCAAACTTGTTTGGCAATGGTAAGTCCATAGACGATTGACAGAACTTTTGGAGTTAGTGTTGCATTGATCCATGAAAGAACAAATTGGTCTTTCTTGTTCCATACAAGATACTGAGGGTTGACATTACCAATGGTTTGACCATTCTCAGCAGGGAGATGATGATCTGGGCACGGTTCAGAGCCATCCACGAAACCCATCAGATCATTAGACTTTAACACAGGAATGAATTGGGAAAACCATTGGAGATAGTTTTTTCCATCGAGCTTAATTGAAATGAGTTGCCCAATATTGGGGGCAATGAAGGCTGGTGCGGAAGTAGTATCAGTTGAGAGAGCCATTGAAGAGGTGCAAGAATCAGTGATGAGCTGTTGGCTTAAATGGCTCTGATACCATGAAAGAGTATAAGAAAGTTTTATGTGTATTTCATATTCAAAACGTTACATCTCTGCAGTATATATGCTAATACAAGATAAGAAGATTAGTTTACAAATAATGTTATCATGAAGTTTAAGATAACTAGATTACAAATAAAACGAATAGATCTTATCAGGAAGTTGCAATGCTAGTCTTTATGCTTATCAGGTAGAGAAGAGTTGGAGTTGGAGTTGGAGTGTATCTCTGTGGCTTCATTAACAACGGTGTCGTAAAGGTTGGGGACTGGTTGTAGTGTTGTGTTGAAAGAGCTCGAACCATTGTTCATGAACGATTTTGATAGTTTGAAGAGTGAGTTGACTCAGTGAGTCAATTTTGATAAAAAAGAACGACATAGATTCACAGGGGTCGAAATGGTAGACTCTGGACTCTGATTGAGGTTTCTCATGCAAATGCTTTGTTTTTTTTCCATCCAATTTGTTACCTAGTCGTTTGATGGATAATTTTTCATGAGTGATTCGATGAAAAATGTTGCGGATGGTCATTTTTCTGATGATGAGATACAGGCAAGGCGGGAGTCAGCCTGGAAACCCTTTTGTTAATTTGCTTCTGACCCAGCACCATAGTGCTTTTCTTGCCATTGTTACCTACTTTTTCAATCCATAATTTTTCACGTTGAAGTTTTGATCATGGTGACTAGTGTTATGTAAGTATAAGTTTGCATTGGATTCTGTCTTTTAAGAGTTGTCTGTTTTGTACATCTAAATAGGAAAAATTTTGTATTTACAGGTAAAAATTAAAATCTCATTACTCATTAGAGTGATATTTTGGCTCAATTCTAGATATTGGGTTGATAAAATTTTTTTTTGCTTATCAATAAAAAAGATCACTCTTAGAATGTTAATCATGGTATTTCAAATCTCAAGTCCCTTTTTTAGGTGTGTGTTGCATGATACAGTTTGTACTTAATTATCAACAAGAATATGCAGATTATGATACAAATTTGCAACAGTTCCTGAAATACAACGGCAGAGTTTTTCAGCACTAATGAAAGTGAAAACCATGCATATATGACAGAGATCTTGCGGCACTAGTGACAGTAACAACCATGCATATATAAGAAAACATTCTTTCACATGGCTTGCCATAAGCTGTGATTCTTGCACCCTATATTACCCTTGCGTGAAATGCATGAACGTTAAGCGTTTGGCCATCCAACTGCTTTCCTCATAAAGTTTTCATTGGGACTCACCTTGTTTCAATACTTAGATGCATGAAACACAAACTTTAACAGTGATTGTCTTTAGAATTATAAATCTTCAAAGTTAGAACTTGGTAGACGTTTGATATCAGATGGAATTTTTCCTCATTAGCATGTTTTGCACAATACTGAGTAAAGGTAAATGGTGTTGTCATTTCCTATTTTGGGGATAGCGATAAGCCTATTAAATAAATTATGAACGTATGTGGATGATGTGACTAGTTGAACGTGTTCATACATTACAGCTAAATTTGGAATATTGATGATTAATTGAATATTTAGTCTCTCTTAAGACTTCAAACATGTAGGTGCAATATTTTTATGTTGTCAACAGTAGAGTTTTTTTTTTATCTAGATCTGCTTATATGGGTGGATCTTGAAGACATACCATACACAAGCAAATCCCAAGTTCTTGTTTGGAATCCATAATGGCAATTGAGGAATTGCCAGAACTCTCTTTAAAAAAAACCCTAGTTTCTAACCATAGAGAAAGCTAAATTTACCATGTGTTGAAAACTCAAAAGCAATCATAGAAGAAATTCTTTGTGATGTAAAGGAGGCATTTTCTTTTAAGCCATGGCATGAATGAAAGAATCATTGGTCAAAATCTGATCATACCTTTGTTGCAGTGACGAAATATGGTTTCAGAGTGTCCGCGAGTGCCAATGTGCACTACATGCTCCAGCCATAAATTATTTGTAAAGCTACCTTGTGTTTATTGTGTTGTAAAACCATGTAATCGATAGTGTTAATTTTGGATTTTAAAATGGTACTAGATGTGTTGTTAAAAAGACACGTACTTTTATTTCTTCACAAAAATATAGGAAACGGACCACTATTAATGTACTGAATTCATGATGTTACGTGTATATTGGTGCTGAATATAAAAACTTTTTGATGTAGGATATGTTTTGGTGGCATTTAATATTACGATAGATCTTTGTCTTGTCGCTGCTAATTTTTATGACTGGCCTTAACTATGGAACAGATAAAAGCCCAGACTCCAGAGTGAAACTTCCAGGTTCTCCTAGATATGCTGTGCTAATTTTGAAATGGCATATAAGCTTTTTGTTGGTTTCCAGTATTAATGAAAGGAATGAGACTATGAGTGGGGCATGTGCCATTACTCCGAGCATTGATGAGGGCCAAATGGGTAAGATTTGAACTTGTGATGATTAAAAAGTTGACCCGAGGGATGGAAACTGACTTCATATGCTCCTGTATAGAGTATCCTCAACTTTTGACGGAATCCAAGGGATAGAGGTGTTACTGAAGAAAGTAGAGAGATCACTTGTGATCTTTGGTTTCATCTTTGTGAGTGCTTCCCTTGGGATGCAATTAATGTGGCAGTGGATTATATTTCAATTGGCTGGAGATATTCTATGCTAGATCCTCAACATCAAATAAGAAACTTGAACCTACAAGGAAGCATGTGTTTTAAAGGTTGGCTGGGAGTTCAATAAGATTTCTTACACCACCAATTGTTATGTACTTTATTGATCATTCTCAGAGAAATCTTTTTGGATCTATTGACTTCCAGTCCCAACCACTTTACTTCAAATGTTGTGATGCAGTTGTGTCCTGTATTTGATCTTCTGCATGTAATTAGTGATTTAAATCACTAACAATCTTGGCATAACAGGAATTTTCGAAGTTTCTCTGGTAATTGTATGAGGGCCATTGAGGGTTTTGAATTGTCTACAGTCTGACATGGATGCTCATCATGTTGTAAACAGGATAGGCTTTCCTTTAACATCTTGTGGACATAATGTTGGTAAATATGAAATCTGCTTACCAAATGTGTGTTTGTCACTATGCCCATGTGTGGATAAACTATTCTGGGAAACTAATTTTCTAGGATGATGCGGACAGAGTTGCCGGCTTTGATGGAAAGTCTGGATTATCCTGTCATTCCTACAAGGGCAAGGCAAAGAGCTGGCCCTTTCAACATAAACTCTTACCAGTTCTCTCCTAACCCAACTAGTTTCGGGTCTCTCTATGGTCCTAGTAATGTGAAGTATTGTTCTGAAAGCACAATAGCATACGGATGTCTTTGATTGTGAAATAGAACATCAGATTGGAATCCCTGAGGCCTCTATTTTATCTAATACTGATTGATATTATATTCCTTCCCTTCCCTTTTCTTTCTCTTGGTGCCAGAGTATGTCAGGCTTACATTTTGATTTTTGTGAATGTAAATTCCACTCAATCTGCTGATCTGGTGGAGCCTTGAAACTTTTTGAAACCTGCCACTTGTTTACTACATGTACACAAATATGATTGGCATGCTGAAAATTTTAATACAGTATTAAACTTTTTTGCTTGTGTATTGATCTATCACTTTCAATACCATTTTATTCTTGTTTCATTGATGTCTGAATCAGCAATGACGTGAGAAGTTTATTTGTTTCTTCTCTATAATTTCTCTTTCAATTGTTTTTAACTGCCTTGAAGCTACTAGCTTCTGATCCAGTAACTTTTGTTACTGAATTTGGATCTGTGTTTTGAGCAGTCATTGCAGAGCAAATGCTTTTGGATGCAAAGGGATGTTGGTTATCTAACTGATGGAGAAATGGATTATGATACCCCCTTCAAACGCTAACCAAAGCGTGCTCATCATTGGTTTATGGATGTTTCAGAGCAATAATTATTTAGCAAGAAACAAGCTACAGAAGCTGGTAACAGCAGATCAATGGCAGGGATTTCAAATTTGAACAATCCTATATTGGAAAACACTTCTGGTTTACCACTACTATAGGGTTTTTCACAGACCACCAATTTGGATATGTCCCCGTTGGGACTTTCAATCTTCCTAATAGGCATGTCATCTGTTGGTAGGGGTGTTCAAATTTCCGATTTTCGATTACCCGTAATTTCTTATCGCTTCGGCTCGATTCTATCCGACCCTATTGACCGGCTAACCGAAAAAATTAGATAAGAATGTGGAATATATTTTGGTTTTTCAATTAAATCGGATAGGAATGTGGTATATCCATCAAATTTTTGTATTTCTATCTTACCTTACCCTATCCGCATATATATTAGCAATGCACAGCGTGTGTTGCACGTAAATAAATTTAAATAATATTTTTTTATAAAAAGGTGAATTATGTGTAATTAAATTAAATAATAAATTAGAAGTTGAATAGTTAATGCATATTTTAATTATTATTAGTTTATTCTATAAGTCTTTCAGTAATATGTTATTTATTTTAGTTTTTATTTATGTACAGATAATTATATTATAAAATTATTAATTTTTATTTTGTTAAATAAACTAATTAGATCATTTATAATATTATTGTATATTAAAAAATAAAATATAACATATATTTGGCTGTTGGATTCAATCTGGTAATTACGTATATATAATAATTTAACATATAAATGACTTTACTTATTCATATAGATATAGAAGATTATATATAATTATACTACTAATAAATGAATTCAAAAGAATTTATAAGTTTTTATTAAAAAATTCAAAACAAGTTGAAAGTCAAATAAGAGTAAAAAATAATGATTAGATGAAAATATGTAGATGGGTATAATTGATTTATTATAATAATTAGAGATAAAATAGAAAATCAATTTTTTTTTCACAGATTTTGATATATATATATCATTTGTGGTGATCTATTAGAGCAATTATGTTTTTTGATATATTTCATATGGTTTAAACTTAAAGTAGTTGTTATTGTATTTGTGCAACAATTATAATGAATTGATGTTTATGTCTTTGGCTTTCTTGTGTTTTATTGTAATTGTTTTATATTTTAGTGTAATTGGTTTATTGTGTTGTTAAATTGATGCATGTTATTTAATTAAAATTTTAAAATGATCCAAAAATTAATAACTACAAAATGTGTTCACCCAATTTCCTATCTGACTTCTTACCCGATTAATTTGGACGGAATTCGGATAGAAATATTACACTTGATCGAGTAAGGTAGATTAAGAAAAAATTATTTTACAAAGTATCGAATAGAAAGATGAAAGACCATATTTCTTATCCAGGTTCAACACCCTATTTGTTGATACTGGAAATTTGCATATGGACAGAAAGAATTCGGAGAATCAGTTTAAAAATGTATCATGCTATGGAAGGTCCCTCGTGTCTCGGTCACGGTAGTGAAAATGTTATCAGGGACTCTGATAATTGCGTGTAATGTATCAATGGGGCATTTTCTATGGTGGAGGCGATAATAATGCAATGTCAGTGGGCACCGCCCATAGTAAGATTGACAATAGCCTGTCATTGGGATCAACATAGATTAATGGGGCTGAGAATACAATTTCAACTGGCCCTATCTTCTATAAAGCGGATCTCAATGGGTCACATCTTCATCAAAAGAGATGGCACTTTCATGTGGGTGGGTTTGAGGGGGCAGCCGCTTGACAAAGGAAACCCAAAGGAAAGGAAATGGCAATTTCATAACAAAGGATCCGCGGTATGAAAAGGGCAATGACAGTGTCATATCAACAGGTGTTGTTCCTCAAGAAGGTGCATGAGAATGTTATTTCAGTTGGCCCCAACATCAGCAGAGCTAAGAGCAACCCCAAAAGGAAATGGCAAGTGTCAAAGTGATGTGTTATTTTTATATTTTTAGTCATCAATTTATGTGAATTGTTGGATCTATATTCATCTAACGGATCTATAATCATCAACTCATTTATAACCTCTCTAATGTCATCCTAAGACCCTTGATGTCATTTTTCAACCCCATGTGCCACCTCTTTGGAGTGAACATTTTTTGATTTGGAGTGGCATATGGGGTATGCCACCCATATGCACCCCCTTGGAGTTGCACTAACAAACCTTTCATTTCAGTTACTCCCATTTTCTGACTAGGGGGACGATAATATTTTCTCAGTTGGTCCAACCCATGTTAAGACGGGTATCAGCATTGCATCGATGCGTACCGCCTATAGGAAGAGTGATTCTAACATTCTATCAATGAGTTAGAAGTTCAATAAGAATGAGGGTAGTAACATATCTTTTGGAAATTTCAGGACGAACCTGAGGCAAAAAATCCCTCTGGAACTGGAAGTATTATTTGCCACTATGATTTATTAGCCAGCCAACCCTCAGCTCAAGCTGGAAGAGATAGGACAGAAAGGTCCGGTGGAGTATGATTCTGATTCACTTGTAGTGGTTGCTCCAGAAGCTACACCTAAAACTGATATTGTTTCCAAGAATAAAGAGCCAAAGACACATAAGAATGTTCCTCCAAACAGCTTTCCTTCAATATCAAAAGCTTGTTATTGACTGGTACACTTGATGGCGTTCCGGTGAAGTATGTTTCCTGGTCACAGGAGGTGGGTTCAGGGCTGTAAATATATTTATGTTAATCCATGCTGAAAAACTTCATTTGTCTTGTGTTTCTGAGCTCGGTAAATTTTACATGCATGCAGAACCCCTTCGTGGAATTGTAAAAGGGATTAGTTATTTGTGCAGATGCAAGGACTGCAAACTCTCAAAAGTGAGTTTTGTATTGTTTATTTTACTTTCTTATTCTAATAGAGTGATATTTCTGTGGAATGTTTGATGTGAGTTTTATGATTTGTCATTCATCTTCTTTTGTGCAGGCTCTAAATGATTTTGACTTTGAGCGTCATGCTGGTTGCAAGAGCAAGCACCCAAATAACCACATTTACGTTGAGAATGGCAAGATCATTTATGCAGTAGTCCAAGAACTGAAGTACTCATCAGGAAGTGCTGGTTGAAGCAATTCAAAATGTAACATTATCTCCTATTAAGCAGGAAAATTTTTGTATTTGGAAAGGTGATTGCGTTATAACGTATGCAAACCTGGCGTGCATGATTGTTGTGAACTGTGAATTGAGTTGGAAGTTTAGATAGTTTGGGCAGATGAATCCTGCCTCCTTTTGTAGTTTTGATTTTTCATTAATTTTGTACAGAAGTATCATGCATTTTAAGTAGTTTCAGTAAATTATTCATGTGGAATACCAATATTTGGACGAAGTAGACAAGGCAGTTTCCTAGGGTTAAGTCATGCTGCATGATCTTTTTGAGTGGTGGGGTGTAGAGTGAGGGCTGGGGCTGGGATTCAGAGCATGTGACATGTACATATCTGTAGGGAAATTGAATGAATAACCATAAGCGTCCAACCTTAGGCATGGAATAGATTAAACAAAATTTGTGTGGTTATGGTGATTTTAGTGGTTTTAGAGTGTCATGAGTGTTAAAGCTTCTTAGTATTTTGGGCAGTTTAGCCATTTTCTAGCATTGTTTTGTCCTACTACAAAGGGGTTTCTAATTGCATCTTTTGTTACTATGTTGTAGGCAAACTATTAGCCGTTGTAATACTTTATTCTTCTTTATCATTGTTCTTTTGATTTATTTATCGAATTTTTCATGGTATCAGAACGAATTCCGCTCTGAAGCACATCATACATCTAGTAGCACCAATTAGAAGAAAATCCTGGGTTGAAGAAGAATGTCTAACGGCGTTGCACTAGTGATGATGTCAAAGATGACGTCATCAACCAAATGCATCTGAACCAAACTACCTGCTTGAATTTTGATGGGTAATAGCATTATGTAATTTGTTTTTAATTCCATGGTCGTTTGGTAGGAATTTTTAATTTTCGAATATTTTTCAAAAATTAGGCCAAAAATCCTAGATTTGCCATTTCTGGAAAGTTTCTCAAATGTGTTGCTTCTTATCTCTCCTTAGAGCTGCAATTTAGAGTTTTTGTTGCCTCATAATATACAACAGCCTGCTTCTCAGACACCCGGATGGTTGAGACACCCTTAGCACTTAATATTCGTTACTCTTCCTCTTATGATACTCTATTACCTGATTCTAAACTATATTGCACTATTGTTGACAGTTTAGTATATCTTACAGTTGCTTATCCAGACATCTCAATTCACATTGTTAGTCAGTTTATTACCTCGTCTATCACTGTTTATTGGGATGTTGTTCTTCGTATTCTTCGTTATCTTTGGATTACACTGCATCCAAGTCTCTTATTTTCTTGTTCCTCCTCGTTGAAACTTCGAGCTTACTCCGATGCCGATTAGATTGGTCTCTCAAAATTGCAAGTCCACCATTGGGGTTTGTCTTTTTCTTAGCGGTGCCCTTATTTTTTGGAAGAACAAAATGCCAACTATGGTTACTCGTTCTTCTACTGATGCAGGATATCCTTCGATGACTTCTACCACAGCTGAGATAATCTGATTGTGTTGGTTACTTGTTGATCTTGACATCTCTCTGACTGTTCTCACTCATATGTATTGCGACAACACGAGTGCAATTCAAATCGCCCACGATTTAGTGTTCCATGAACGTGCAAAAATTGTCATTTTGTGCGCTATTATCTTTAGTTGGACACTATTTCTCTTCCCTACCTTCCTTTTTCTATGTATTTGTCAAATTTCTTTATGATATCTCACACAATTATATGCTTCCACTTTCTTTTTGGCAAACTCTTGACGTTTTCTCCTGCCACAATATGAGTTTGACGGGATGGTTAAAGCATTTTAGTATTAGAAGTAGTTTAACCACTTTCTAGTATTGTTTTGCACTACTATAAAAGGGTTTCGATTTGCATCTTTAATTATTATGTTGTGGGCAAACTCTTAGCCGTTGTAATACTTTCTTCTTCTTTCTCATTGTTCTTTTTATTTATCTATTGAAGTTTTCAATGAGATCTTTCTTGCTGAGCATACAATTGCTAAATTGACATTGAGCTGCCAAACAGGAAATTCTTTCTGAAGATGGAAATCGGTGTTCTAGGATTTAGACAACTGTGTATGTGAATCTTACCATTTCATGAAAAATATGTTGTGTACGATTTATCTGTGATGCAAACTTAGTCATGAATGGTTCGGACTAGGCCAGCTTGTGCTGTGAACAAAGGAACTAATAGGTAGCAGGGGTAGCTACTGTAGCTAAATTAGGTAATTGATTGGACAGATGCCATGCTCGGTTTAATCAATATCCTGTCTTCATTTTTTTGGAGTCTTCAAGAGGGATGCAGGTGGTGTTTTTCTTTGTGGTCGTTCTTTGGTTTAGTCAATGTGTTGCAAAGTGGACAGTGGAAATCAAGTCCTAAGTCTGATTTGGCTCCAATCAACTGAAAAATGCTTTGGCTTTGCACCACTCCAAGCCTGGCTCAGAGCTTTGGCCAACTTTTTATTTCTCCCTCTCTCGCTCTCTCTCTTTGCTTTTTCCTTTTTGGTAGGTAATAGTTGCGCACCCATTACGTGGTAACGTTCCAGTCAGCTTTCGTTCGAATTTGAGGGCAAATGAGGTTGTCCATTTAAGCTTCAGCTTACCAGATTCAAGCGAGGCTAGTCTCATTGACCTCACATATCAGGACAGGCATTAGGCGTGTAGTATGGATAGTGTCTGTGCAGGAGTAGTTTTTTTCTCTTGGTTGTGAATTTCTCAGATTTTAGAAGGCTTGTAGCTGCTGTGTTTTGCTGCCGTCTCTATTGCTTTCATGAACATAACTAGTTTTGAAACCAAATGGTAACACCCCTTTCTTCCTTCGTCATCATCTTCTCTCTCACACACACACCCCAAAACACACATCCCCTCTTCCAAAATGCATCATGATCGAACCCCCACCTTGTCGACTTCCCATTGTCTCTATCTATCCATTTATCTATTTGTGTGCATATGTTTATATGCAACCTCTATGTTGTATTTTGCAAAATTGTGTTGATTTGATTAGTCTGGCATGTCTGGGTTGAAATTGGAGGTGTCAGGTCTGGAGTGGGGATAGCGGCTGGGTCTGAGGGTATGGGAAAGATGTGGCTAGTTTGGGGATAGGGTTAGAGGTTAGAGATGGCAGGTCTAGGGATGTAAGCATGGGTGGGTGTGACTGGTTTGAGAGTGGGCTGGGGTGCAGACTGGGTTGGTATGGGTCCCGGGTTTGAGTTGTATATAGTCTGGTTCATGGTTTTTTTTTCAAGACGTGTAACAACCACAAACGGGTAATTTCAAACAAATAACATGTTGAAATCATCACTGCTGTCGCTATTTTACGTACCTCTGAAATTGATCCGAACTATAGGAGTGTCATTTAATGATTTAATTATTTATGGTCTATGTGTATCATATGCTTCCAAGAACCCCTCTCTGGGAAGCTATGTGGATAAGTGGCCACGAATGCAGTTGCATGCTCCATCAGAAAGCACTACATTTGCTCTGCATCACTCCTTTTTTGTTGCACAACACAAGTGGGAACTTGGAAAAGCTTGGCAGGTCATTCAACTTATTATACACAAAGTTTTGTTGTACTTATGCTATTGTCCAGCCCATCCTTTTCTTTTTTTATGAGGTAATATTATATGATATTATAGCAATGGACATCTCTTCTAGTTTGCTATGAGTGAAACCATTATGGATCCATGTTTCTCATTAGAAAGATAAGTTGTTAGCATTTTAAGGAGAATTCCCTCAAACAGCTTCATGGGGAGGTATTGCGTCAGAACTATCAACAGATTCATGATATGAAGTCCTCTTACCATCATCCCTTGTATCCAATTGTTGGTCAATCGGCGTTATCCGATCACCATCTGACTTAGATATGAGTTCCTCCGACTTGGATACACTTTGATCCTTGCTCTTACCCCATATGACCATGTATAGACCAGCAACTATGGTGACTGCTCCAAGGACCCTGCAGATCAGAATTCGGTGACTTCTGTTAGCTTTGTGTATTTGATTCTTGAACAACATCTATAATTCTCAACATTTTTGCGAGTGAATTTTGAAATATATATTTTCTTCTTCTTGCTGTTTTGGCACTTGTAGCAAATTTCCCCCAAAAAAGAAGAGAAAAGAGAGAGGGGGGGGGGGGGCTTGTAGTAGAGGAAGAATAACGAATTGCACATACTTTCCCAATTCCATCTGCTCTGCGAAAATGAAGGAGCCCATAATTGCTATGATAACCATGCTTAGAGGATTAAAGACTGTTACAAAAACCGGCCCCTTTTCCTTCACTATTGTTCCTGAAACATAATACATTACCCCTGAACTGATAATGCCCTGCATCCAAATACCATCCATGAGTATAAATGCAGAATCTTATATTAACTTGTGAATTGTGATATATATTTGTGTGTGTGTGTGTGTGTGTGTGTGTGTGTGTTTGTGATCTATATGTTTTGGTGCACGATACTCGTGTCATGTATCACTTTATTTTTTTACTTATTGGTAGCTGTTAGGTGACTTGCATTTCCGATACATATCACTCATAGGAGGTATTATAAGTGCCCACCCTGCCAACAAAAGTTGGGTGGAGAGCTTCTTACACTATAAAGAGCAGCCAACAATTTTGTATCCCATTGTATGGACCAGATACTGGTGTTGCCCCTTTCAACTACAAGGGTGAGTATAGTGCCTTGCAATGCCCCCATCGTGCATGTCAGAGATGTGAGGGAGAGTACGGCAGGGTAAGATTTCAACGTAATTGCCTACAGAAACAGGCAATGTTATATTCTGGTTATTATGATACAGGAGATCATAAGCACAAAGTATGATGATACTAGAACTATTGGACTTTATGTGGTCAAATTAAAACAATTCCACTGAATAAATGTGTAAAAGATAGTTGAAGGTGTGGGAATCTCTTACTTGAAGGATGTAAAAACATGCCCAGCAGAAACATCCTGACATTATCATGAGGGCGCCCTTAATCGAATCATGCTGATTTGTAGCACTTGTAGATTGCTCATGGATTTTGTGTTTGGTCCATGGAAATCTTACCGAGGGTCCTTCAATCAGTGTCATAATCATCGCTCCACTGACGGTCACCAGTGTCCCTACTATTTTCACCCGGCTGTGTACTTTCCTAATATCTACCCGCTCAAGCCTGAAAACCCGGCCACCACCAAAATCACCCCATTATAATTTCACATAAATATAATGACAATCTGTTCTTTGTACTAGAATATATGTTACTTGTGTGCATGCATGTGTTTATGCATATTCGTGTATTTATGTTTGTGATCAAGTCGTTACCTTAGAATCCAAGCCATTAAAAAAGTTATGGCAGGAAGAATGTTGCCCATTGCTGATGCAAAAGTTGCTGTTGTATACTTCAACCCGGTATAGTACAGATTCTGGTCGATAACGGGCCTGTGCAAGGTCTTAGTTAGAGAAACGGAGTTATACCTATACTGAGATCCATGAGAGGAAAGATAGAGATTAAGGTATATACTCTAACAATCCGAGCAACATTATCTTCAAGAAAATGGAGGTGGTCATTCTTGGCCTTACCTTCCTGTTAAGTAATAGAATGGTGATTAGTTCATGTTTTCATGTAGACACAGACGTGCATGCATGACACAAAGCAAAGAGTTGAGATAGACCTTTCCAAGATTATAGCAAAAGGAGCAAAGACAGCAGTGGCAATGGCATTTCGATAGACCGCAAAGGTGTAATGGCTCATTCCTTGATTTAGAGCAGACTTGGCTATTATAGCTGTGCCAGCATAGCCAAACTGCAAGAAAATTACAGCCAAAAATGGCTTTGCTCGGTTAAAAAAATGATTGTTGTCCATTTCTCTCTAGGTTCCTCTGCTTCAGTGTGTGTGCCTGTGTGTTGCTGCAAGAATCTTGTGAGGAAGTAATATAGCAGCCTGACCTGCTTTTATATAGAGGGTGTGTCCTTATGAAGACCACTATGTAACTGAATGGAATTAAAGATTACAATCAGTGGCATTTTCATCATAAAGTATCAAATCCCTCTGCTACTTGAGTAAACATATTCGCTACAACGTCTATACCACGTCATCGTTTGAACGTGGTATCACCGTCGTCTACCTGTTCACGTCGAATCAAAATAATGCTCGGTGGGTTTTAATTGGTCAAATAGAGAATCTAAAACGGTCAACCACAGGAGGTTCTAGTCTAGCCTTCTGGGATCAGGCTGATTGGTTGTTGCCACTTTTACTTTTGTTGTTCTGGCTGAAGTAGCCATTAAAGTGTATTCCACTATCTGCTTGATTTTAGACCAAGTTTTGCAAGTTGAACTAGCTTTGTCCATGGAAATCCTCTACCCTCGATACACAATCAAGCAGGTCTTGAAATACGTATTGGGTGCATTTTAGTCATTTCACATGATATTTTGCTAGCCATCCTAGAAAACATATTATATGCTTCTGCTGTAATGCATTCCTACTTTGTGCCATCTCATGTGTACGTTTATGTTGTGTTTTCAGGGTAGAAATTCTGCATAGGTTGATTCTTGGATTTAAACTCACAGGGTCGGTTTAGTTAGGAAGAAAAAAACGGTGAAGAGTGAAAATAATAGAAAGTGAAGTGAAAAAAAAAAAAGAAATAATAGAAAATATATTTGCATACATATATTTGGTCAGAATGAAAAATTTACCGATTTTTTTTAAAAGTTTTATTCTATTATTTGAAAGAAATAAAAGTTATAATAAATTTTTTATAATTGTCTAAATTATATTAAATATATATAAAAAAGAAAAAAAATATGTAATTATAAGTGAAAGTTAAAAAAAAATTAAAAAATGGCTCGAAACTTAATTTTAATACAAAGGTGTTTGTGCCAAATTATATGATTAATCAAATTCATACCAAATTTTTTTAAAATTAATAACCAATAAAATATGTTAAGAAAAATAAGAGTAAAATTGAAAGTTAGTTATAGATCACAACTTACCAATGGTTCTTTGGTTCAATAGTACTTCTTACCTTGTAAAAATTTTACCTTTTTTAGATCAACGATTCAAACCCCCTTCTCCCTTGCCAAAAAAAAAAAATTAAAAAAAAAGTTATAGATCACAACTTTTTTGCATTTCCTTGTATTTTTTACAAGAAAAATAAGTTGGTTATTTGTGAGAAAATTCAAGCATGAAGAAAAATTATTTTTTCCATTATTTTCTTTTTCATACTAACCAAACACATGAAAATTTTAAAAAAAATCTCTTTCTTGTATTTTCTATCATTCTCCCATTAAAGAAACGAACTCATAATATATTTGCTTGAACGCTTGTCATCGCTCTAGATTTGATCTCTAAGTTATCTCGTTCAATTTATCCTCATCATAGCACATTAAATGCATGATCTGTAATGCTGTTTGACGTTGTTATGACTTTCGGGGCTATTAGGTATCAACCCATAAGAAGTCACATTCACAATTATATATTTATTAAGAATTCAATAGAGTGCGATGAATGATCAATCCTAATCCAAATTTTACTCGACTTCCTATTATTTTTTAGATTTCCTAACAGACTTTTGAGTCCAGAAACCCAAAACAATGATATTCCTTTTATGGCCACAACATAAATATGATGTAGATAGATATATCTTAGTGAGGGCGGGTTTCGATACAGTGGTAAAGTTGTTTCATTGTGACGTGAAAATTACAAATTCGAATCACAAAAATTGTCTCTCTGCATATAGGGATAAGATTGTATATATCTAACTTTCTTTAAACCTCACAATAACGGAAGTCTCGTGTATTAAGTACGCCTTTTAGATAGATATATCTTGGTGGCTGGAAATTAAAGGAAGGAGAGAGAGATATGTTAAACTGCAATTGTAAACAAAAATGCCATCCGTCTCATACTTTCACAAAGTTCATTTATTGCTGTGATTGGCCAATGCATTATTGTGTATGCAAGCTTTATTAGGCAAAGTGATGTAGGACAGATTAAGTGTATCTTTATCATTTTTTATTTTTTATTTTTATAGAATCAGAATTTTACAGGGAATATTCTGTTTTTTTACAGGGAATATTCTGTTTTATTCTAAAATGATCAGCCGTCTATTCCACCAGCACTATTTTTCATTTTCCAAATAATATCTCAGTTATCTTTCTGTAATATTTCATAATCTTTTCTCTTTGTTGTTTTGTGATTCCAAGGTTTTATTGAACAATGGTAGCTCAAGTCATAACATGAATAAATTATAAGTTCAGACGTCTTGAGTTTAAATCTTGACAATTCTTTGAGGTTAGACCATGAAGAATTTATCCATCATGAATACCCTAGTCCCATCATAAATAACTTACATTTGATTGGACCGGAAATGGGATTAGTCAAAGTGTGTATAAGTTGGCCCAAACACTCTTAATCGTTGAATCCAAAGAAAAAAAAATATTTCTTGTGGATTCAAATATGTTGGGTAATGTTTTGGTGCCGTCTCCTATTTTTCACCAACCACATGTCAAGTGTAAAATTTATATATTTTTATTATTTTTAAGATCAATTATCACAAATAAATTAATATAAGATTTATCGTAATAAATTTTGGTATGGTATCCAAATTTGTGTAATTTTTTTTTTGGTCAATCTCCAAATTTGTGTAATTGTTCTTGCATAAAAGAATGTGATTTTTCCATGTTCAGTATTGATGTGTCACTCGTATCCATAGAGTTTATTATCAAAATAGAATTCTTTTCAAACATATTTATCAATATACGACAGTTTTGAACTTATTTACCGATTTAAGACACTTTTTGAAAGTTAAATCAATAAATTTACTTTTAACAATAAAAACGAAATTAATAGCTTGCTTTTGTTGATAAAAAAAAATTGGAAAGTGTAATCAACGAATTCTCGCGCCAACACATTGCACATCTTTCCATGTCTTCTTGAGTTTTGCACTCTAGCATCACATTGCCCGTATTTTTAACATCATATTTTTTCATAAAATCATTTAAACTATCACCTGTAAAACAATTAGGATTCAAATATTTTATTACGATATAAAAATTAAATTTTTTAAATATTAATCAATTAACAAACCCGATTCAACTATTTTATTAGGACATAATTTTGAGATCGTTAAATATTGATCAGTTAACAAACTTTATTCAATAATTTTATCGAGACATAATTTAAAAACATAATTTTGAGACTAATTTAATTTATGGTTTATAAAATTTTCACTATCCAAATAAATCGATTAAGTATAATTTTAAAAAATTACAATTGATTTCTAATTCAATTTGATCAAATAAAAAATAATTGTATCATCCAACATATTCAAAATAAATTTTGGATTATTGGATAATATTTTTTATGAATTAAGATATTAATTATGAAAATAAAATCTTTTAAATGTTCAAGGTCAAAATTTTAAATTAATTTTTTAAATTGATCTTCTTTTCTGACAAGTCTCACAGCCACAAGTGCAAACACAATTTTATTTAATACTACTATTTTATTTGTGATTTTCATGTCATTATTTTATTATATTTATTATTTATAAAATCTCTATTTTCATTAACTAATAGTTTTACCAAAATATAATTGATGTAATGAAATTAAATGACAATAGATGTCATTGACTCACTGAGCCCATTACTTCTCACAATGGAAAATAGGAAAGGTTGTTAAAGTGGCTGCCTAGAGACTTAAAATATTTAAGGTTCAAAATAAATTTTTTAGACCTAGGTTCAATTTGATTATATTTCTCATAATTGAGCTGTTTTACAAGCACGAGTCAAGCCTAGCGAATTCGTTTTTCAAAATGAGCTTAAAAACTGTTCAAACTCAGTTCGTTTAAAAAATTAGTCGAGTCTAAAATGAATCCAAATAGTTCGACTATTTTATATATAAACGAGTTAAATTTTTTAGGCTCAATTTTTATACGAGTCTAAAAAATTATTTAAGCTCGGCTTATATTCTAGTCAAGTTGAGCCCGGATAACTTGGTTCAATTATTAGTCTTAATTTCATCTTTTGAGCTTCAAATAAATTTTTTTAGACTCAAGTTTAATTATAGTCAATTTTTTATGGCCCTTTAAAAATATGATAGGAATAAATTCAAATTCAATTAATTAAGTTTAATTTTATTTTTATGGCCCCTAAATAAATGTGAAACTCACTAGATAAAATGTGTAGATCTAATTTCAAAAGCCAAATTTTAATTTTAGGGTCTCCTAGACCTCTAATATGAAGGGTCATGATCCATTTCAATTAAGCTTAATTGGGCCCTTAGACAAATGTAACATTCACATCTTTCATAATAATGAAATTTGTGTAAAAAAATAAATTATAATATATATATATATATTCTAGTCATTGTTTTCAACTACTTTGGACAACTTGAAAATCATTCTATTTATTATTTTTGTATAATCCGATAGTCTTTTGATTAATTAGATTTGTTTAAATTTAAATTGAGGTTGTTAAAAGAAATAAAATTCGGTTGCTAATGTCGTTATATCAACTACTAAATTATGAATGGATTAGTAATATTATTTATTGAAAGATATAAATCAACAAAATTTCAATATAAATATACAATTTGTACTTTACCACCTCTAAAAATAATGAAAAATAATTTTCACATAAATATAATATTATTATATTATAATGCAAACAAAATTGATTTGATCTCATTTAAAATTTTTGTTTTAGACCCCAATTTATGTTGGGCTGCCCACCCTTCTTCTGTATGCAAATAAAATAGAGGAAGCATAATAATTATGTAAAGCAATTCATGTCTTGTCTCCCACTTGATAAAAGCTAACAGCAAACCTTTTGGAAGTTTTTATGTACTGTCACAGATATGTAGTGTGCCGTGACGCAGAAAAGATCAAATATTTTTTTAATCTTCTTATCTTTGCAATTATTTAATCTCTTTCTCTCTCAAAATACTTGCCACACCCACTTAATTTTTGCCTAATTATAATCAAGGAATAGAATTTAGAGACGGACATTGATGCATCAGTAAGATTGTTCTATATTAATCTAGACATTACGGGTTTAAAATTTACTAAAACAATCTCTCCGATCTTTGTAATAACATGATTGTCGCGTTTTGGAATACCTTTTTTTTTTAATCCAGGAATAGAATTTGGTTATCTCGTTACATTCAAAAGTGTCTTACCCTGTTATTTAATCCGGTCTATGCTCATAAAAAAAGAAAAAAAAAAAAGGAATTTTGTAAAGAAAATGAGTGGTAGAAGCACAGGAAAAGAAGATTGAATGGAGCGTTGCTCACGGTTCACTCCAAGCAATAAGTGGGACAGCTGCCTCATCAAACACTTTAAGTGGCTGTACATGCATCACATCCTAGGGAGATTATTAGCCTTGTAGTACGCCAAAATCATGATTGATGTGTTGAAAAATATTATTAAAACATAATTTAAAAATATAATACATAAAAAATATTACATAATTTAAATAAAACTCAAATTAAAATTCAAGTGTATATAATATCTTGAATGAGTGTGACAAAGAGTGGGTCACATTGAAAAAATTGATGAAACTCATTCATCTAAAGTGTGATATGCATTTGAATTACAATTTTTTAGGTTTTATTTGAGTTTTGTAGCATTACTCATAATATATTGTGACTACTGGAGTGATAGCAGAATGCGTTTAATGTTGTAATGGGTCTCATCATTAAATATATTCCCTATTTACTCATTAATCGCAATGTATTATGAGTAATGTTTTGTATCTCAAATTTATATTCTAAATGTGCATCTCAAATCAATAGAAATTATTGGATGAGTGGGTCCCAATAAAAAAAGATGATGGGACTCACTCCTCCAATGGTTCTCATTGATTTGAGATGCATATTTGAGATATAAATTTGGAATATATAGTACTATTCATGTATTATATCTCTAAATTATGTTCTTTAGTTATGTCACAATAGCATTAGTGTTGATGTGTTATCATAACTTGTTTCATATATGTAAAGGTTTGTTCTGGACCACGCCATTCGATTGAGATTATCTACTTCTTTTGGGATTGTCACTGGAATGAGCATTAGATTCTGTTCTGTCATGTTCTTAGGGAGAAAAACCAATGAACGGACGAACAAATGAGTTTTTATGTAGAAATCTTCATGAACAATCGGTTTTTTTTTTAATGGTTTTTTCGTTTCTCACGGCTGCTCTTTTCACACATCGAGATATCTAGTGTCAAATCGTCACTTATTTTTGAAAGATCAAACTAAGGACCAATGAAAGTTGAGGTTTGCCCCTAGTCAATTTTGAATCAAATAATATGGGGCCGTAATACTGGCCTCTTTTTTTATTGATTCAATACAATAGAGGAAAAGATCGTAAAATTCTCTCTCAACAGATTTTCTTGCAAATCTTGAAGAAAGGAAGGTGGAGAGATTCACTTACAGTTTTATGTTCTATTTCACTCTCCAATGTGAATGACTTAGCATAATGCATGTCTTGACTACTGCAAGATCGCCACTAAAAACAAATCTTTCGTGATGAAGCCTACATATTGTTGCCACAAGCAATTCTCAAAGAATTTTACGCGACGACGATGTAATTCAAGGTGTGATTTAAATTTAGGGTTAATTGCACTAGAGGTCCTCAAAGTATAGGATTTGTCTCATTTTAGTCATCAATATTTCAATTGCGTTATTTTAGTCCCTAAAGTATTGAATATGTTTCTATATGGTCCTTCAAACAGACAACGTCCAGATTGCTAACGTTTTTTTATCAAAAACTTGTCACGTAATAGCTAAATATAGATTAAAAAAAAATTCATAGTTCTTAAATAAAATTTGGATAACTCTTAACCAAAAAATGGGTAATATGGATAGCTTTTGAACAAAATTTAGATACTTCATGATCAAAATAATGTAATTTAGGTAGACATTTAACTAAAATTTGAGTAGAAATTTGGTCATGAGTTATCCAAATTATTTTTTGTCTACATTTAAGTATCATGTGATAAGTTTATGATAAAAAAATCATTAATAATTTGGACACTGTCTACTTGTGGAATCATATAGAAACATCTTCAATATTTCAGGGACCAAAGTGATGCAATTGAAACATTTGGGACTAAAATAAGATAAACTCCATATTTTGAGGATCTCCAGTACAATTAACCCTTAAATTTAAATTCAAACATTGATTATGTGAGTTCAATAAGTTCTTTGGTTATGATCAAAAAAAAAAAAAAATAAGTTCTTTGGTTACCCACTTTGACTTCCTTGATTATCGCAGGCGCACCACAATTCTTTTGCCATCTGACAATGATTTTACATTTGCTAGCAAATTCATCTGTAAGCCAATTAGTTTTTTTTTTTTTGTGTTGATTCTGTTTTTATCTATACTATTAATTAAGAGAGAGGAGGAGTTTCTTATTGTAAATATTAATGTTATTGGTACATAATTTAAGAACATAATTTGAGAACTTAACGCTTATGACCATTGGATTGATACTATTGAGACTTAGTGATAATTTAATATTATGATCTATTGGCAATCTAATGGCCGCAAACATTAAATCTCCAAATTAACCGACAATAACTATCCATAACTTTCATCTTTGTCCTTCTTTTTAACCTTCTCTCTCTCTCTCTCTCTCTCTCTCTCTCTCTCTCTCTGTATATATATATATATATAATAAACTATAATACACATCAAATCTCAAAATTGTGCAATTGAATATCTTTAAATTTTACTTTAAAGTTAATTCGACGACTAATATTAACTTTTCAAATTTAATAAGAAAAATAGGGCCATAAAAGTGTGTTTTGAGTGATTTTTTAAAAGTGTTTCTAGAACTTATAATTTATCATAAGTACTTTAAAAAAAAGTGTTTGAAACCGTCCTACCACCACCACCACCTCCACCATCATCCCCCCCCCCCCCCCCCCCCCCCCCGTCGCCACTGCCACCTTCACCCCATCACCACCTCTATCACAACAACCACCATCACAGTTGTCACCATTGTCGCCACCTCACCACCACCACCATCAACACTACAACCACCATTACCACCCTCGCAGCCCTATCACCATCACCATTATCATCGCCGTAACTACTCTACCATCACCTTTGCCACAGCAACTATCTCCACTACCGTCATCACCGCCACAATCAATGTCGCTACCCCACCATCACCACTACCCCAACTGTCTCACTATCACCATTCCCATTACTCACACCCTCACTCCCACAACTGCCATCACCACCACCATCACCTCAACGTCACTACCCCACTGTCATCCCCACCACCAATTGTTATCATCGTCGTCCTTTACCACCACGTCATCTTATTCTTATATTTATTACAACTACCACAATCATCTAATTATCATCGTCGCCCACCGTTAGCACCTACGCACATCACCCATTGCCACAATCCACCATCACTTGCATCGCCCCCCACTACCGCCACCCACCCTCACCACACCTACTGATTGGTCAAGCCCAAATAGCCCAATCCATGTGCAAAGTTTAATCTTAACTAAGAGCCCAATCTTATAAAGACCCACCAAGTTCAATGGGGTCCAAGTCCAGTCAAGTTCATCACATCAGCTTGGCTACATCATCAGGAGAGCATCCAGGAGCCTCACTCTCACCGCCTTGGAGTTAGCCCTCACCTTCCTTGACCGAGTCTCATGGAGAGCACCTCAACCACCTCGTAAATTGAGAAGAAGTCATAAACTCTGCTAGAATAGATACTTAGTTGCTATTGCCCCAATCTGTTAGGGGGCAATTACAACTTGTAAGCTCTACCAGCACTTGGGGGGCAATATATTTTTTTTAGCACAACTCTCTCATCTTCCTCGCTGGACTTGTAACTCTTTGTTTTCCCTACACTCTTGAGCAAATAAAGAACCTGACGACCCTAATCATTTAGAAATAGACGTAGGTCGTGTTGACCGAACCACTATAATTCTTATCTTCTCTCTACTTTAATTACTATATTTACTACTGATACTTGACAGGTGGTATGCAAACCCAATTTATGTATTATCAGTTTGGCGTCGTTTGTGGGAACGACAAACTTCTCACTTCTAATCACACTCTTTGTTGAACCTATGGCGATCACCACCAGATCGATGAATCAACCTGAGAATAACCAACCAAGAAAGGAGGAGGTTGCTCCTCCACCAACCAATCTTGCCCCAAGTACGCAGTAGATGCTGGAGACCATGCAGGAGCTTGTGACCCATAACCAGTAGATCCTGCAACTAATGCTCAGTGTACAAGGAGGAGCACAACTTAGACCTATAGTAAAAGGAGCTCCACGTCTTGGGCGTCCAGGAGCTTCCCACATGGGTGCTCCTCATCTGGGTGCCACCTTTGGAGCCTTTTTGGGCGCCCCACCCTTGGGAGCCCAATATAGGGGAGCTCCCCATAGGGGACCTCCACCTCTTCCTCCAGCTCCTAATCCCCATGGTGAAGACCCTTTTCTCCAAGATGATGAGGGTGAAAACGAGAGCATGGAGCACAAGAGTCATTTCCATGACAATTTAAAAGGAACTCCCAATCACTAGGACGAAAAAATTAAAAAGGTACAAAATCAACTTGACGACGTCTTCAATGCCATGAAGGCACAAAGACTAGAAACTGTGGAGTATCTCGTAAGGCGAATTGACACATCTTTCGCAGCCGATGTGACAAATTACCTACTTCCCCAGAAATTCATAATGCCATCGGTGGAAGTGTTAGATGGCACAAAAGACCCACTGAATCACCTCGACACCTATAAGTCTTTGATGTAGCTGCACAATGTTCCTAACAAAATCATGTGCAGAGCCTTCTCAACTATTCTGAAGGGATCTGCTTGACAATGGTTCGCCAAGCTCACATCGGCCTCCATAGGCTCATTCACCGAACTAAACAGATCATTCGTGGCACATTTCATTGGTAGACACTATCATCAAAAACCTGTCACCCATCTGCTCAGCATAAATCAGGATTGAGACAAGAGCCTAAGAAGTTATCTCACTCGTTTTAACGAGGATGTCCTACAGAGTGAGGAGCCTGATGAAAAGGTCATCATGACCGCCTTCTTGGGAGGTCTCCGTTCATCAATCTTCCTCTTTTCGGTAATGAAACGACCACTAAAGAGTATGCTAGAATTATTGACAATAGCTAAAAAAAATATGAATGTTGAGGAAATCAACAAGTCCAGGCAAGGTAAATCATCTCGCGAGTCACCACAAGCTTGACCTAGCTCTGCACTGCTCTTAAGTAGGCAACCTATCTTCAGCCTAGCGGCTCTCTCGTACGTTGCCAAAAAGTTTGGCTTTTGTACTACTCTTAAGCAGACAGTCTATCTCCAACTTAGCGGCTCTCTTGCGGATAGCCAAAAAACTTAGCCTCTGCACTGTTCTCAAACAGGCAACCTCTATATCTAGTATAGAGACTCTTTAATGGGTCACCAAAAACTTGACCTCTACATTGTTCTCAAACAGACACTCTATACCTCAAGCTTAAGGACTCTCTCATGGGTCGTTAAGAGCTCGGTCTCAAAAGACTAGCTCTCTCAGAAGTAATCCTCAAACTCTGTATTTGCTCTCACGCAAGCAGTCTACCTCTCTCTCTCTCTCTCTCCAAGTAATCATGTTATACATTTTTTTATGTTGGAATTACATTATTTTTGCCACCTCTCAGACGCCCAACCCAGGCACCCAGCACCTTTCAGGCGCCCAACATAGACACCCAACACCTCTTAGATGTCCAGTCTCAGGTGCCCAGTACTAGGCTCCTAGCCTCAAGTATCTCCTCATAGATGGTAATGTCACCGAGGAGTAATCACAAGCGGGCTTGTCCATCTCAGCTCGACGGCACATCATAGTTGGAGGAATGTGCTACCTTGCTTCGATGCTTTTTGTTACGAGGACGTGAAGAGTGGCCTGAGTTACCAGAAATTTTACTTTGAGGAATTCCACTTGAAGGAGCCAAATCACCTGCCACAAGAGGTCCACGACCGTTGGTGCCCAAATCGGTGTCCAAGTCAGCATGTCTTCCCTCTAGGTCTCCTGAACTTCTCAAATCATCACCCAAAGTGGCGTCTGAAACTCCCTGTTGCCTACATTACTCAACCCAGCGCCCAGAAGGATGCCTGACCCCCTCTACTCGCCCAAGTGGAGCAAACCAGTGACCAAAGGGGCGTCTGACCCCCCTTTACTGGCCCAAATGAGCCAACCCAGCATCCCTAAGGGCACCAGTCCCCCTTTGCTCGCCCAAATGAACCAACACAATATTCATAGGCCCAAATGAGCCAAATTAGTGCCTAAAGGAGCGTCTGACCCACATAGCTCGCCCAAAGCGGCGCCTCTTGATGCCTGCTTGCCTAGGCAGTCAAAATCAGCCCCAAGCAGTCCCTCTGGCTTCCTTTAATTTGGCACATAACCCCCTTGCCCGCCTCGGCTGCACGACCAAGGAAGTTCTCCCTAGCCACTCACCCAACGACGTCCATCATGTCATCTACCTTAGTGGAGCTCACCCAAGGGACCTTTCCCCCTCGAATCAAGTTCAGATCTGAGGGGCTCTCGGCCTCAACAATACCCGAATAAGCTCCAGCCTCAACGAGCACATCAAGGACTACCTCCTCCTCCCTCGCCTCGCTTGAACGAACAGCAGGCAGCTGAGATGCATCTACTCCCACGGCAACCGACTCCATCTCCTCTCCACCACCCAGAGCTCAAGGTTCAAACTAATGTCCATTTCTCCAAGTTTTCTTAGACATGGGACATTGGGGGTAAATGATGAGTCAAGCCCAAATGACCCAATCCATGTGAAAAGTTTAATCTTAACTAAGAGTCCAACTTTATAAAGACCCACCAAGTCCAATGGGGTCCAAGTCCAGTCAAGCTTATCAGGGAGCTACATCAGCTTGGCTACGTCATCATGAGAGCATTCAGGAGCCTCACCCTCGCTGCCTTGGAAAGAGTCAGCCCTCACCTTCCTTGATCGAGTATCATGGAGAGCACCTCAACCACCTTGCATGTTGAGAAGAAGTCATAAGCTCCGCTAGAATAGATACTTAGTTACTATTAAGTCGCCCCAATTTGTTAGGGGGCGACTATAAATTGTAAGCCCCATTAGCACTTGGAGTGGACGTAGGTCTTCTTGAGCTAATAAAGAACCTGACAACCCTAGTCATTTAAAAGTGGACGTATGTCTTATTGACCAAACCACTATAATTCTTGTCTTCTCTCTACTTTAATTACTGCATTTACTACTGATACTTGACAGGTGGTGTGCAAACTCAATTTGTGTATCATCACCTACCATAACCACCACCACTGTCATTCGCCACCATATATCACATTGTCGCCCAGAAGCACCCGTTGTCACTCACGACCACAATTGTCACTACCCACCAGCACCACTGCCAACCACCATCACCGTCACCCACCACCACCTACATTCACCACCACCATTGTCGTCGCCCATGACTCCCACTGTCACTATCGTTACTCAAAATCCACCACCACCATTATCGTTGTCACTCACGGCAGCCACCATCACCACGATCGTCACCACCCACCATAATTATCGCCATCTCCCACCACCACTATCACTGATCACCCCCACTGTGACCGATACTTAAATTCTTTTCTCTTTCATTTATATTTATGATTTAATTTTAAATGTGAATAAAATATATTTATTACTGACTATTTTTTTATTACTCCGTAACTTTAGACACAAGTAATAACTAATATATATATTACACCAAAATATGTCTAATCAGGAAAAGACACGTGGTGCGGTCCAATTTTTAAGCAACGGTCGAAAGAAGTCTTAGGTGACTCATCGCTTACCCAAAAAGATCTCCAAAAATCTCGAGAATGTGCAGTGCCATACCAGAATGTGGAGTAAATATTGAATGCAACGGTGATACCATGTCACAATTGATGACATGGTATGACCAACCAATAATAAAATTTTATATGGAAAAGGTGAACCCTACTTCGGCTTGCATGACAGGAGGGTGAAAAGTTATTTGCTTACATGACAAGTTAGTTATTAATTTTTGTGGGGTCTATGTGTTTATTTGTTTTAATATTATTAATTGGTGATACCATGTCACCTTGTCACGTGATATTACCGTTGTAATGAATATTTTTTCCCGAAGGTGGCATTGTGGAGACATCGCTTACAGACGGTTGAAAACACGTTGTAATTGCTGCGGACTAAAGTCCTAGGTATAAGTTGAGTGGCCCCTCGTCAAAACAAAAAAAAAAAAAAAAGTTGAGTGGTCGGGAATGATGACCCCAACAACCAGTAATCACGGACTATAAATACACAGAGGACGAGCCAGAGAACAAGGATAACAACCCAAAAAACAACACACCCAAACTTACTACTGCATTGCTCTGATCCGATGGTCATGTCCCATTTCTTTTTTCAATACATAAACTGGTTTTATTTGGTTATAATACCCATTACGATTTTTTAATTTTCTTTTGTTTCTCTTTAAGATTATATTGTTTCTTCAGAAAAATAGTTACACCTCACAAAGACATAAAAATAATCTAAAAATAGTATAACGCTCAGTTATGGTTTAAAATTTTACAATAACATGCTTAAAATCGATACGAAATTAATCAATTAAAATATATTATTTCTGAACACAAATTTATAAATGACACAACCGATTAACAGGAATAAATAATAATTGAGTTAGTATCAAATACAAATAACATAAAATCGACATGATCAACACTTTTAACTAGTATTATAAAAATAAAATACAATTTTTTTTTATTTTTTTATTAAGTTTTAAAATAATTCTTATACAAAAAAAAATATTTACTTATTTTTATTATTATATTTTCAATTTATAAAAAAAAAGGTACAAACACGGATCCAATTGAGTGATAATGAAATTTTATACTTAAATTTTTGTGTTAAATTTTTTATTTATAGATTACGTAGAACAACAGGAATACGACACCCAAAAAAAACACAAATTGAATTGACACAACAATATCAATTAAACTAGTTAAGATAAGAGTAACTAGTGCTCGACACAAATCCCTAAATGACACGACACAAATATGTCCGGCACAATTGTCACCCCCTCCATATATTCAATTAAGCTTGAAATAGAGAGAGATCGATTAAAGACAAACTCAAACGCTACTTTAAAAAGTTACATGGCTAAATTAAACAAGTATTAGACCATAATACGGTCATAATAGTCATTTTTTTCCGATATTAAGATCAAGTAACTTAACATGAAGATGAACCAGAAATCCAAAAAGTAACAGAGACACGGAGGATTTAGGGGAAACTTTATTAGATTCGGATGGTAAATAGATGGATCCACCAAACCCGATAATAAACGAGTCATATTTAGGTGAGACATGTTAACTCTTTTATCGCTTGTTTAAATAAAATTAATATAATAATTAATTATTAATTATTAAAAAAAATAACCAAGTCAATCGTTTAACCCGACACAGTTGACACTCCTACTGATAAGAACGACAAATAATCGACCAACATACATTTCTTATCCTTTATTTCAAGGGAATCCGCAAAATTGTTTACAGATATAAGCAAAATATCGTAGCGCAGAATATAGATGAAATTCCACTTGAAACTGTTTTATTCTGACACACCTCTGCAAAACTCCATGAATCTGAAAACAGAGTTGGGTTATGCAAAAACAAAAAACACAGAGAAACAGCATTTGTATGATAGCACCTCTGCTAAAGAACCAACAACATACTTCACCGATAATTTTCAGAGTCCACAAAGAATGCATCTTCCACTCGGCATATCTCCATTGCGCTTGATCAGTACTAGGAGGCTTCAATTAGGATTGATTAATTGGTTCAGGCTGAAGAGCTTTCTGAACGAGTTCACTCTGCTCTTTCCCATGAACCAGATAGAAACCTGTGGCAGTTGCAGCAGATGGAACACGGCCTGCATATTTGATGTCATCCATGCTACCTCTGCCCAGGGCTTTCATGGCAGTGCTAAGGCGGGGTGCGATGTAACTGTATCCACCCATATTCATCGGCTCTTCCTGGCACCAAACAACCTCTGCATCTGAAAATTTGACATATAGAACAAGCAAACAAGTTAGTTGCATGGTGTCAACAGCATACTGCTGCAACTAAACGACCAACCATGGTATTCAAATTCCAGTCCCTCAGGTCCACAGCAACTACATATTTGAAACAGGACACATATTTTCGAGTCAATAAAACGTGTTCACAACTCTTTGATTCTTGTCAAAATTTCACTGACACGCAACCAGATTCCTGGGTCCACACAGAAGTGCTGAAGTAAATCAAGAAAAGGGGACATCTTGGCATGGTGACCTAAGTATCTTAAACAGATCTTTGATGCACATAGCAATAGTTAATCTTACTATACACAAAGGGAAAGATAATTCAACACAAAGCTAACAGACCACTCTGGATAATACAGGACAGTAACGGTAAATTTTGCTTTAGTAGCAAGATTGAGATGCATACTTGGATAACGCTTCAGTTCGCGCTGGATAAGATCGTATGGGAATGGACAAAGCTGCTCCACCCTACATATTGCAATATCCTTGCCATTAACTTTCTTCCTCTCTTCATCAAGCTCATAGTAAACCTGAACAAATGGGTAGCATACATTGTCATTATTTCCGTATGTTTGTGTTGTAAGGGCAGGCTATTCACATGCATGGTCCTTCTGCCAGGTAAATTTTAAGGAATAACATCTTTAAGGTCTATCAGATGTTACCTAAACATAAATTTGCATGCTTATGGCTCAAATAAAATTATGGGGGCAAAAGCAACGAAAGAATGTCACACCTTTCCTGAGCAAAGAACCAAACGTCTGATACCCTCCTCAAGATCTGAGTGGTCATTCTGGTCCTTTATTAGACGCTTAAATCTGGTCCCTTGTTTGTCAAAACCTGGATGGCCTTGGACATCATCAAATTCAGAAAGATTGGATTTGCAATCCTTGTGGCGAAGCAAATTCTTTGGAGCCATCAAAATGAGAGGCTTTCGGAATTTTCTGTGTATCTGGAAGATGAAGACATAACACATGAGAGAGCAAAAACAAAAATCAACTAGAAGCATAAAAGCTTATAAACACCAGTTAGCTGCACTTACTTGACGTCTTAGTACGTGGAAATAATTTGCTGGAGTGGTTACATTCACAACCTGCCAATTGCATTCCTGGATTTGCGTCCGAAGAGTTGGATCCATCTCTGGTATTACGTATGGATTATCATCACTCATCTGCCATCAAATTATTCAGTGTATATCAGTTAAAGGTGTGGGCATAAAGATATATACTTTTGGAAAAGAGGATTCAAATTTTTTTTTTCTTTTGTTGTGTCTGCACGAATCGACTCCCCAAAAAGGACAACCAAAGAGCAAGCATAGGAATTTAGGAAGGAAAGAATCAGAAACAAACGTCCTTACAAGATGGGTGATTAAGCCCGTGTTTTCAACCCATAGGTGAATTGTCAACAGAAGGAACTTATGAATACCAGTCTATGATAAGGCAATACCTGAAGGAAGCGCTCCAATCGTGCACTTGAATGTTCAGGGCCCTGGCCATCATAACCATGAGGTAGCATCACAACTAAGCCAGTCTGACGCAACCACTTGGCCTCTCCACTACTCAAAAACTGGTCAAATATCACTTGAGCCCCATTTGCAAAATCACCGAATTGAGCTTCCCACAACACCAATGAATTTGGATTTTCCATTGAATAACCCAATTCAAATCCCAGAACACCAAACTCGGAAAGAGAGCTGGAGGCAACAAAGATAATATTGATGAAGTTACGGAGCTTAATAAAGGAAAAAAATTGACATCTAGGTATAAATTTTACAATTCATATGCAGCGCACGAGGTTTCATACCAATCATTGCAGTTCCATTGTATCTTAGGTATAAGTTAGATTGTTTCTCTGTTGCAATAAAATAAGGCTAAGAACAGCCAGTTCCATTTTAAAGTGAAAATGAACCTAAGGAGTAGAAATGTGCAGATGAAAAATATAAAGGCTGCAAAAATGGTGTTCACAATTTCTAATGCATATATTAAAGAGTTATAACACCGCATGCTTTTGGGCTGTCAGAAAAACAAGGGTACAGCTGGCATGTATCTACATTGAGTTACTGTACGAAATAATTCAAGGTCACAACCATCGACTCCAAGGGCACTGGGATGCATCACGGAACGGTATCAGGAAACATGTACGAAATGGTTGACAAAAGAAGAAGTGAAGTTGAATCCAAGCCATATTGAGGCGTTGCGGAGTAATGATGGTTCATATGATGCGATTTGATAATGATAACTTGGCCGACTCGACCGAGTCATCCTTCGAGTCAATCACCAGTTGAGTGAGACTCGTAATTATGAACACATAATGTATATCTTCAAGACTATTAACCTAACTAACAAAAAAAATAAAAAATTAGGTCTAATGTAGCAATAAGGGTGGCAAAACAAGAAGACGGTTGTTCCATCTTCTTAGCAAAACAGAATTGTGAACCTTAAGACATCAATTCGAAACTTCCCTAACAGTTTGACATTCTTAAGTCTTATTCTAATAGTTGCAGTAGAAATACTGACATTGATAATGAAAAGGATTATGGTGATGTCAATGATACCGCTGGAGAATCTCCTCTGGCAATTTTAGAGTGATATCCGTTTCTATCTTGGTAAAGTAAAATGAAACCCTTTACTTCCTCAAAATGTACTTATTGGGACATCAATTATGATAGCATCACCCCTCCATAGAGAATCATTTTAGACCCATAAGCCAATGCAATGTTGGTAACCAAAGATTGCACAGATATTGATCAATATAATCTCAAAATCAACTAGGCCAGAGTGAATTCCATTCAAATTTTTGAGGAAAGACATCTTACTCAAAAACAAATAAAGGATGGAAACCGTGCATGTACCAAAAGAGTGAAAACCACCAAAAACAATATGGGCATCCAATGACGACTTTGGAATTAGTTTATATGATGGCCATTTAGGTATCTTAGGCCATTCTCCCCGAAAGTCTACAGATAGTCGAAGAGTCGTCACTGCGATGGAAAACTGGCCCTAACAACAGGCAACAATTCAGGACTACAGTATAGTTGCAGAACAAACCAAAATTGGAGTGACAAATGATCAATTAAGAGTCCACACAATTACTAATTGTACCATCAATCTAAGACACAGATCGGGGGCAATTACGTGTAAAATAAACTCCCTAGATGCACACTGAAAAATTAGTTTTGCCTTTTAACACCTATATGGCGATGATGATGATGATGAGGATGACGATAATGACGATAATAATACAACCATAAAGAGTACATATAACTATTATCAAATACATGCTTCAGCCATCGAAATAAATATGATCAGTACTCCTCCCAAATGAAGGGAAGGATAACTGGGGTGAAAAATATCCCTAAATGGGATACTTGTGACAGATTTGAAGTCAAATACAAGATAAAGAAGAAATATAGCCAGAAAATACCTGTTGCTGACTGTAAACATCTCCTCATTTTGGTTCATCATAACATGGTCCAAAGGACAGTACTTTTCCCCAGTCTCCTGATCATGAACTACAGCATGCCGATGACTAAAAGTCCCTCTCTCAACATCCTGACCGCTCAATCTGACATGATTACCTTCTACAAGTAATGTAGCAAAAGCAAGTGCTTCTCCAACCGCCCAGTCAATGCCTTCACCGGTTTCAATCATCTTTGCACGATCTGTAAAAATCTTCTTCACAGCTCTATGAGGCTTAAAAGTATCTGGAAAGGTAGTTATTGCTTTCCCAACATTCTTCAAAATCTCAGGTTTTACCCTGTCGGATAGCATAAGATTTTAAGCATAGATATACTTTGGTCAGTTATAAAGGAATTGTGCACTACCAATCACAACATACCCAGTGTTACGGATACGTGAAAGCTGTTCAGGGGACTTAAATCCAAGCCAATATGCTGAAAGCCAGTCCCTTCTTTGTGGGACATAATCTTTGCTGGCTAAGAATTCCTCATTCAAAATTGTGTTGACCTTCTTGTGAATCCTATCTATGTCTTCTTTAGTCGCCTGACCACATTCTAAAAGTTTCTTCTGGTAAATCTCAAGTGCTGAGGGATGATTCCGAATGACCTACCAACACCCAATCAAGTCAAGATGTGAGAAATGATGCCTAGAGCAATCAAATACCGCCAAAGAAACAAACCGGCTTAAAATAGGGAAAACAGTGTTCAAAATAAATAGTACAGGAAACCAATTCTGTGCAACTTTAAAAATATAACAGGCCTAACCTGATACATTTTGGGCTGAGTGAAGGACGGCTCATCAATCTCATTGTGCCCAAACCGACGATAACAGACTATGTCAACCACTACATCCGAGTGGAATGTCTGACGCCACTCAGCTGCAAGTTCACAGACATGAACAACTGCTTCCATATCATCACCGTTGACATGGAAAATGGGAGCATTTAAGGCTTTGGCAACATCAGTACAGTACTGTGAAGATCTTCCCGCCTTCGGATCAGTTGTGAAGGCCACTTGATTATTCACCACAATATGTATGGTCCCACCAGTAGTGTAATTAGGAAGAGCACTAAGATGCAGGGTCTCATAGACCACACCTTGCCCTGCAAAGCTACCATCCCCATGAATCAGAATACCCATATTCTTTGTTCTATCCACGTCATTGGAGTAATACTGTTTTGCTCTTGTTTTCCCTACCACAACTGGATCCACAGCTTCCAAGTGACTCGGATTTGCAACCAGAGACAAGTGAATTCTCTTACCACCCCTAGTTGGCCGATCATAAGAAGTCCCTAAGTGATACTTGACATCACCTGTTCCTGTGTAAAGCCCAACTTCGTCCACTGGCTTTGTACCACCGCTAAACTCACTAAATATTTGACGCAGTGGCTTTCTAACAACATTACCCAGAACGTTCAATCTCCCTCTGTGTGACATTCCAATAACTATGCTTTCAACCCCAAGATCCGCCGCTCTATCAAACATCTCCTTCATGCCAGGAATCAAAGTCTCACCACCTTCAAGCCCAAATCTCTTGGCTGCAGTCCACTTAGTAGCCAAGAAATTCTCAAACTGAGTGCTCCACATGAGCCTGTCAAGTATAACTTCACGACGCTGCCGATTGTATTGCATTGGTGTCGGAGTCTCAATCTTATCTCGCAACCAATTACACTGGTCCCTATCAGCAATGTGCATGTACTCATAGCCAATACTTCCGCAGTAAGCCTGCTCAAGCCTTGTTAATACTGCCCTAAGGGTTTGCACAGGACGATTCTCTGACAAAAACCCAGCCATCCTCCAAACACCAAGGTAAAATTCTCGATCAAGATCTGCTTCTGTGAAGCCATAAAGAGCAGGGTCTAAATCCTCAGGAATTTCCCTCTGTTCCAAAGCTAATGGGTCCAACTTGGCTTTCATGTGACCATTAACCTGATAAGCTCTCACAAGCAACAGCAACCGCATACTCTCTTGAATAGTTTGGCCAGAAATCCCAGGTGATGTGGCTGCCTGGCCAACAAAATTCCTAAAGAAATTGTCCCACGACTCATCTACACTGCTTGGGTCATGCTCCCAAGCCCTCTGAAGCTCCTCTAGGTAAACACTGCTAGTCCCATCTAAGAAACTATCAGTTAACCTGGAGAGTGGAACAGGTCGAGGAACAGGTGCAGATTGTGCATTTGATCTGAAAACAGTCGTTTGAAAATATCGATTTTGAGATGGAATAACCCGAGCCCTTGCTGCATATGAACCACCCTGCGACAAAGTCCTCCGAATGGCAAGCTTTGCCACACTAGAACCAGCTCTAAACCAGGCCATTGCCAATAAACCAAATCCTCAAAATTACCTCAATCTATTTGATTTCACAACGAAAGTACAAACTCACCAATTGTTTCCTCAAACAAACACAAAGCTTAAAAATAGTCACTTCCCTCTTCTGTTAATGTACAGACGTTAACCTAAACAAACAACAAATAAATAAAGCGAAGGATAAAAAATGAGAGCATCAAAAGCTCCAGAGGGGGGGGGGGGGGGAATCCAAATACCATTGACAGTCCAAGCATTAAATTTTAATATTTTTTTTGCTAATTCAATATGTTTTACTGTTACAAATACGATCATATTACATCCAAGGTCACTCAACAGTATAGGATCTAAAATTATAGCCAACTAAAAATCAAAAAGTGAATTAACCCAAAAAAAAAAAAAATTAACAACCTCTATTCGGAATCAAAACTCAAAGAAATCAACTGAAGTTCAAACGAATCAAACAGCGAAAAGTGCATGTATAGAATCAATATCAAAACAAAATTTCTCAAAAAGTCGTCAATAATTCATGAATAGACACTTCTATACTGGCGTAATTTAGAATGAAAATATTGAAATGAATAGGCATAGTAAAGGTATGGAATGAAAATAGAAGCTTAATAAATTGTGGAACATGAAAGATTCACGAAATGAATACCTGAGAAACGAAGAAAGATGAAGAGAAGAGAGATCGAATGAGAGGTGCTCAGATGAACCCTAGTAGTGAAAGCCGACCAGAGCGAAATCGTAGGGAAAACGATGACTTTTCATCAGCTGCTCGCTCGCTCGCTCGCTCGCTCATATATGCTATTATTCTTTCTTCCCCATCTGCCGGAAGGAAACTGAAATAAATCTTCAACTTTCCTTTTATTTTTGGGATTTTTGCACTTTACACCCTGAAAGATATCTCAATTCATACTTTATACCCCAAAAAATTATTTTTTCTATATTGAACCTTAAATATCATAAATTAATTTTAATGTGACCCTTAGATTAACACTCATTTCAGATTCTGTTAAAAACTGATGCATATGCCACCAAAATATATGAATTGTGAGTTTATATTTTTACCCAAGAGCAACACATTAGGTGTCGATCTTCCTTCTAGCTCGGTGGTTGTTGACCTTAAATTCCAACCACCTAATTGTAGAATTAAGGACTGGTAGAGAGAGAGAAGAGAAAATTAATTTTTAACGGAATCTGCAATAGAAGTTAGTTTGGAGACTATATTAAAATTAATTTCTGACATTCTGACATTCAGGGTATAATATAGAAAAAAATAATCTTTGGGGTATAAAATAAAAATCAAGACATACCTTTTCTATTTGGATTTCTCAAATGAGCTTTGAACCACATTCTTTAGGCCTAGACACAGACCACGCCCATTGCAAACTTTCATTTTTAGTTTTTTTTTAATTATTTTTAGTTCAAAATAATATATATAGTTTAACAATTAGATTAGCTAAAAAAAGTTTAATGATTATTTTTTTATTTTAATAATAAAAATTAATTAAACAGATTAAATGAGTCGTGTCAAATAACTCGTTTTATGAACGAATCATGTTCAATTTATAGATTTACACTTGTTTAATTAAATGAATCATGTATGGGTTGAATAGTTTTTAACACCAACTTAATTAAACTAGAAATGAACCTAAGTAACTTGATACAATTGACATCCCCTTTGTGTAGCATTAAAATTTATTCAATTATATCAGACCCATATATATTCTTGGACAACTAAATTTATATCCTGTATAAGTAGTGTTTAGTAAATTCATATCGCTAAATAAACTTTATGTCAAATCTAATTATTTAGTGATTCTAACGAACCCGCCAAATCTATTTATTTGTCATTCAAACCGCCAAAAGCTCATTGTAAACTAACTAATTCTCTATTAATTTGACATCGAATTTGTAGATCAAATCCAAAATTTCATGCTCACTCAATCATATAATTCCTTTGAACTGAACTATGTCATTTGCTCCCAATCAACCATTATAAGATTCATATGACTTCCCATGCTTTAGGAATCAAATTTTCTTTGGCAATGTGATTTCTCATGCTTTTAGTTATAAATAGGAAACACATAAATAACTATAATCATTTTTTGAAAGACACCACCCATAAAAAATAAAAGGAAGAGTAAACAGCAATGTCGAACCAAGTCGCTCCTTGCCTTGAAATAATTCACATGCGGCCACCAGTTTTTGCAAAATAGGGGGAAATCTGCTATTTATTGCTCACGGAAACATCTGACCTATACTATAGTTAGGGGTGTTCACCCTACACTACGGGTAGGAAATATGTTCTTCCGCATTCCTACCCGAAACTTTGCGGAAGAGTTTTTTCTTGGCCTACCCTACCCGACAGTTTTAGTATTCCTACCCGCCTTCCTACCCGATTAATCGGGTAGGAAGTCGGGTAGGAAGGCGGATAAATATTTTTGTAACTATTAGTTTTTGGATTATTTTAATAATTTAATTAAATAACATACACCAATTTAACAATACCATAAATCAATAACATTAAAATAAAAAATAACTATAACAACAATTATAATAAAACACAAGAAAGTATGAACATCAATCCACCATAATTGTTCCACAAATATAATAACAATTAATTTAAGTTTAAACAATATGAAATACAAAATTAATGCGGGTAGGGTAGGGTAGGAATGCGGAAATAGATGGTTATTCCGCATTCCTACCCGATTTAATCGGAAGAACAAAAACTCTTCCGCATTCCTACCCGATTGTTGGGGCTAGCCGATTTTTAGGGTAGGATAGGGTCGGGTAGAGTAGAAACTTGCGACCAGTCGAAAATTTGAACACCCCTAACTATAGTAAAGTCATTCACGTATCTTTTTTATCTCCTGTCCTTCTATTCATTATATTTTTGTTTTGACCAATTCAAAGTGAAAATTTGTGTTGGCTAAAAAAGGAGGAGGGAGGGGAGCAATTGGAGTACACTCACTTTTGCATTTTTGTTTAAGTTCTTGTTTCAGTCCCACCTCTTTTATTTTATCATATCTTGAAGGACATCTTATCTATTTTTTGAATCTTCACTCATACTTTTATCAGATTAAATGCCTTAACTAGACTACAATTTTATTAAATAGCTCATGATATATTTTTTAAAAAAAAATTTATCCACACCTTCTCTGTTTTATGAATTTTTTTTATGCATTAAAATTCGGGACAATTAAAATTTGATTCAAGCAATTCGTTTTTAATCAGCTCGAATCAAATTTTAATCAACTTGTATTGAATTTTAATTGGTCTAAATTTTGATATGTAAAAAAAATTAATTGACTCGAATTTTAATACGTAAAAAATGAATTTTAATCAACTGGAATTGAATTTTAATTAACACGAGTTTTAATAAATAAAAAAATATACATTTTAATCGACTCGAACCGAATTTTAATCTGCGCTAATAACTCAAGTTGAGTTCAAATCAGCTCGAATCTTAATACATAAAAAAAAATTATGGGCTCGAATTTTAATATGCAACAAAAATAAATTTTAATTAACTCGAAATCGAATTTTAATTGGCTCAAGTTTTAACACGTAGAAAAAGGAATTTTGTAAAAAAAAATTAGTCGGCTCTAATTTTAATCAAATTTTATGTAAAAAGATTGTTTGAGATTTATGTAAAGGTAATTTTTTGTATTTTAGATGATTTTTTTTTTGTTAAAAATGATAGTTTAACGGCAATGAGTGTCAATGTTATTTAAATATAAATTAGAAAGAATGTCAGGGATGTTTTGAATAATAAAAATGATGCCTTTAAAAATATGATAAACTAAAAGAGATGTGGATGAAATTTTTTCAAAATAGAAACCTTTTGTACCAAAAGAAGTACAATACCAATTTTATGGTCCAATTAGAATTAAAATACTAGATCGATCCTTAAATAATAAGGTCGTCAGATAACTTTTAAAGTTCAAATTATAATTTTTTTAAATGAATGAGATCGATTCAATTTTTTTGTGGTCGATAACCAAAACATCAAAAAAATTGTTGATGGCCTCAAAATATTATACACTGTTTAGACGATACATAAATAGGAGGGGACATCACTATAGCACAAGGAAAGGACGCCATTTTAATATAAAATGGTGTTGTTTTAATCAACAGCAGAGAAGTCGGACCCTAAGGAAAGTAGTTGTAGTTTACAATCCTTTGGTAGAGGCGGAGTCAAAGTTTTGGACTTAGAGAGTGCAAAAAGATCATCAACTCATAAAAAACTTATTAGTTTAAGCATGGAAAATATAATAGTATTAAAAATTAAATTACTCTATCGATGACTATAGTAAATATATCAAAGTGAAACATCTCACTGGGCAATCTCACATCGGGATTGCTTTTGGTGTGTGTGTTAATATAAATATCTCACTTGGCACTTCCTCTCTTAAGAGGTTGTGTCTAGTGTGTGTTCAAAAAAAAAAACGCGAAACACAATATTTTTTATGATTCCAAAAATAGGCAAGATAATTGATTCTTCTCAACTTCCCATTTGAAAAAATTAATAAGACCCACTGATCCAATAGTTTCTCTTCATTTGGGATAGAGATTTGTGTTAGAATTTTGGAAAACATAGCATTTTCCTTAGAAAAATTCTATTTGTGAAGCCTAGTTGACAATTATTTTTCAAAAAAGAATAAAATACTCTTTTGAGTGAGAAAATTTCATCCAATACGTTTAATCTTGTTTTATAAAGTTATGAGTTACTGACTTATTTCGACGTTGAGGTACTGACTTATTGAAATAAGTCAGGGTAAAAAGATGTATTATCATTGATGAATACATAAAAGACTCTAAGCATTTCACATTTATTTTATGCAACAAAAATAAAACACTCGTTTTTTCATCAGACCACAGTCTTGACTTCCGATCGAGGAGAGTGGTGGTGGTGGTGGTGGTGGTGGAGGAGGAGGAGTAATTGTCTTTGGTTTCTTGTATTTGTATGAGAATAATTTCAAAGAAAGAATGTCGTCGGGTTGATTCTTCTATGTCTTGATTTGCACATAAAATAAATGATCTTAGACTATATCTTATACTTCTGACTTTATATTATATATATCACATATATTAAAAAAGAAGTGGTTGGTTTCAGTTCTAAACAATTTGATTATTAACTTCAAGGAGTAGTTCAAGTAATAGCATGGATGAGTTATAAATTCAAACGTCTTGAGTTCGAATCTTGGTAACCTCTTTGAGGCCAGACCTTGAGGAACTTATCCCTCATGAATACCCTAATCCCGATATAAATGATATGTATTTGACCAAATTTGAAAGAGGATTAATCAAGGTGCGTAACATTTTCTTTTTTTCTAATTTTAACCACCCTCGACTCTCATATTTACTTGCCATGAGCTTTTTTTTGGGGGGGGGTCGAATTTGTCATATGTTCAAATAATAATATAAAGCGTAAAAATCATAGTTGGTTCTTGAAATTTTAACTATCTTAATTTAGAAGAGTCTCTTAATTATCAATTTTATCTCAATTAAGTATTTTAGTTCATTTTTAACGTTAGATCAACGCTGAAATGTATCATATTGAGCTAGTCTCCAGTTGATCTAACAATGAAAGTTGATGGAAGAACTTAATTAAAACGAAATTGATCGTTCAAAATCTAAATTGCAACAATTGAAAATTTAAAAACCAAATTGAAACTCAAGACAAAATTTAGAGACCTGTGATTTTTACCCTAATATTAAGTGAAAATTGGAGTTGAGTTCTCCTAGATGGATTTATAATGACTTGAGTCTGTCAAGAAACTTATTTGGGAAAAATCTGTTTTTAATTTTATTAGTAAGGAGTTAAGTCCACTTTTTTTTTTAATTTCAAAAATACCCTTAATAGTGTTACTTTGGTCAGTTATGAAAAATTGAAGACATTATTTATAAGGAGCTATATATGGAGGTCAATGATTGAATATATGAATACTTGATTTACGATGATAATTGTCAATTACAAGTTCTCCATAATACTTCAAATTCAAATTCTTGGTCATTATTTTGTTTGTTACACATTTGAATAATCAGCTTTTAAAATTTGAGGCTAATTTGAAAGGGATGAATGTTAAAATTGAAATACGAACTCTAGATTTTAAAAAACAACATGGGTAGTGCATGTCAAGTTCTTGATGTTAGTATAGTAACATCAGTTCATTCTCATCAATTTTAAAACATAATTTACTAACGCATCACTTGTAACACCCCACCCTCCACATAACATAATATTGTCCGCTTTGGACCCACTGGCCCTCACGGTTTTATTTCTCTCAGTACCCCTGGGAAAAAGTCTTATACGAGAGTGGCGACACCCGCCCATCCCCATCAGAGTAGCGCAGTGCAGTGGCCCACCCACTGTATAATATTATCCTCTTTGGCAACCCAACAGGAGTACCCCTCCCCTGGCCCCTCAAAGTTTTGTTCCCCTCACCAAACCTGGCGGGAAGGTCTTATGTCATGTAAGGTGAGGGGCGTACTTATAAACCCAGCAACTTTTCCCTCCCTAATCGATGTGGGATACCAGGATCTCACAATCTACCCCCCTCGAGGCTACACGTCCCCATGCAGCACAGGCATACTTACCAGTAACCTCCCGCCCACACGCTAGCACGGCAGGGCCCCACACTCGATTCAGGCGAGATTCGGCTCTGATACCACTTTGTAACACCCCACCCTCCACATGACATAATATTGTCCGTTTTGGGCCCACTGGCCCTCACTGTTTTGTTTCTCCCAGTACCCCTAGGAAAATGTCTTATACGAGAGTGGCGACACTCGTCCACCCCCCATCAGAGTAGCACAGCGCAGTGGCCCACCCACCGTATAATATTGTTCTCTTTGGCAGCCCAGCAGAAGTACACCTCCCCTGGCCCCTCAAGGTTTTGTTCCCCTCACCAAACCTGGCAGGAAGGCCTTATGTCATGTAAGGTGAGGGGCTTACTTATAAACCCAGCAATTTTTTCCTCCCTAATCGATGTGGGATACCAGGATCTCACATCACTATTTTTTTCATGTTACTATTTTTTTATTGAGCATGTTATTATTTTTTCAGTGTTACTTTTTTGGATGTTGAAAAATTGGAGGCTTCTTCGTCTAGTTATGAGTTTAAATGTTACTATTTTTATTTTCAATTTTATTCAATGTTTCACATTGTTATTTTTCTTTTGTTAAGTATATTACTATTTTTGTTATGCATGTTACTGATTTTTGTTAAGTATATTACTATTTTTGTTTAATATGTTACTATTGTTAATTTTTTTAAATATCAATATAGAATGTTACTTTTTTTGTGTGTTTAAATGGTATTATTTTTCGTGTTTAAATGAAGCTTCTTTTTTTTTTTAATATTACTGAGCAGATATGTACAAGATCAGACTATAAACAGTGAAATTTTTTATTTAATGAAAGCTTATGTTCAGAAGTTACTTACAAGAATAAAAGAGAAGGTAGAAGATAAAAGTTACATGACAAGAGAGTGAGTTCAAATAAGGTGCAAGAAAGGAGATAAAAGCAGTAGGTATGAAAGGGGGTTGGGTCTGCATCTCTTTATATAAAGGGCGAACGTGAAGTCCAGATTTTAAAATAAAAAATATTATTTACTACTTTATATTGTTCACTATTGTACATTAACGTTAGTGCATACATCAATAAAACGGTAGACTACTGTACACTCTTTACTATTTATGGCTTTAATAATTTTGTAGTGATGTCAGGACGTGCGTCACTTCTTCAGTGTCGGCAGGGTCGGATTTATCCGAGAATTTAGCTTTATCTGATCATTTCTTGTAAAATAAATTATACAACATATTATCATTGTTATGACGAATATTTATCTTCATATTATCATTTAACAATTGTTTATTAATTTCAATGTTACCTTTAAGAGGGGTACACCCCTGAAAATCCATAAAGTCTTTCTCATAGTTAATAGGAAAATGAGTTCTATTGTCCTCCTCAACTTTAACTTTCATTTTGTCTTTTATGGCAACTATTAGAGTGTTGGTGAAATCAATCTTCACGGTTCTGCCTATACCAAAGGTAGACAAAACCCGAAGATAAAATTTCTCCATAGCTGCTCGGGATTTAAATGTGATTTTTCTTTCTTTATTTGTTCTTTAAGAACTTCAACAGGATTAAAATTAATTCTAGCATTTATACTAGTAATGGGAACAATAGAGTTTGAGGCGGACGCTTCCACTTTCTCTTTTCCCATGTCTTTAAGACATTTAAATAAATTAGTAACCGGTTTGGTTAGACTAGCAATGTCCTTTAAGGATAGACTTTTGTTTTTTATACAATCCAATCTGATCATAACTTTATAAGGAGTGTAAGAATATATCCTTTAGAAAATGGAATCATTCTCTGTATATGGAGATAATGTTAAAGGTTGAGGGATAATGGAGAGAGATTTATCTCTAGACAAAATGTCTTTATTGTCAACTTTAACTGACAAAGATATGGTACTATCTTTAAGGTGTTTTGACGAATTAGTCATATCTGTATCACTTTTATGTGATAATCTTTTTATAGTAGGAGGGGGATAATAAGCATTTTTATATGCATTAAAATAATAGGCATCCTTATATGGATTAAAATAATATGCACTTTTATATGCATAAAAATCAGTTTTATATTTATCAGAATAATATGCATTTTGATATGCAAAGACTTGTGTTCTAACTATCTTACCACCAAGTCTAATTAGTATATCATGACAAAATCCTTCGAGAACAATATTTTTCATCTATTGTTTATACTTTCGATCATAATACCAATCATTTAATTCAAGTATGATATGAAATTCAAGAAAATTTTTAATAGCACCAGCAATTTTTAATAAGAAAATAGGAACGTCATCAATTAGCTGATCTTCCATAGCATTGCAATAGAGACAACAAAGTGAAACTTTGCAATAATTAATTTTTCAGGTAGAGGCAAAGTTAAATATATTTTCACCTGTATAGTCAAAAATACAGTCAAGAAATTCGGGAGAATTAAATATAGAAATCAAAGAATATGAATCTTGACTATGATTCATTTCTGCAACTTCTTGCTGAGGATATGCAATAAAACTTTTAAAAGAGTTAGAAAATAAAGTGGTTTTATTATCAGAAAATAAAATGGTTAGTTTATCATTTTTAGAAATCAAATTTTCTTTAATTTGGTTGCTCATTTGTATTTGAGGTGAAGTTAGAAATTCAAATAATATTTGTTGACTGTTAATGGTAGTCAAAATTTCTTTAAAATCAATTCTTTCAATAGGTTCGATTAAGGATAAAATGTTATACCCAAAATAACCACTTGATTTAAATTATCAGTAAGCATAAAAGTTGTAGGAATACAAATACCAAGGTTATATACCAAAATGTTAAAGAGTTTAAAATTTATTTCAGCCACACTTACTGACTGAGTAGTTCTCTCAAAATATTTAGCTGGAATTAATCATGCATTTATGTAGTTCATATCTGCTTTGTTATCAATTAAAGCAGTTTCAATAGTAAATTCATAATTTATAACTAATATAATTTTAACAAACCATTTCTGAACAGATATTTTTTTTAATACATTTAAGTAGTCAGCAGAAGAATTATATGCTTTTATATCATCCTTAATGTCACTTTCTTTAAGTGACAATTTTTTCAAAGCTAGCATCCTAGCTTTCAAAACTTTTATGTCTTCTTTGACATAACAAATTTCTTTCTTCAAATCTTGAATCGTAGAAGTGGTTTCTCCTTTTATTGAAAGTGATTTATCACTTATGTCAGTTTCTGACCTATTAATGACTTTCTTTAAGGAATACAGTTGAAACAAATTGAGTCTCTTATCTTCTGGGTTTAATTTTTCTTCTGGATTTATCTGCAAATATTGTTTAATAACTTTTTTTTTAGATTCTGAATCTTGAATTTTATTTATAAGATCAAGAATAAAAATTTGTGACTTAGTCAAAGTATTTATACTTAACTCAGTCATAGTTAAAATGGTTTTATAATAATTAGTTTCAGCTTTACAATGAGAAAAGCAAGTTTTATTTTTTTCGACATCATTATCTGGAGATGAATTACTGACTCCATTTATATTATGAATTTCTTCAGAAGATGATTCCGAAAAGTCTTATGACTCACTTTTTGAATTTAATATAATTTTAAAAATCTTCTCTTTGAGATCTTCATCGCTAATTAATTCATTAATCGATTGTTTAGTAGAACACTTTGAGGCTATATGACCCTCTTTTCTACATTTAAAACATTTAGATATAGGCTTCTTGTTTTTATCTTTAAATGTGTAAACTTGGTAGGTTTATTCTTTTTATAATCTTTATAGTCCTTGTCCCTCTTTTTATAGAATTGTTTTTTTTCTTTTGAAAGTCTTTAGATAAGACTTTTTCTTTATAGATGTGTCTTTAGGTATATCTAAATGATAAGTAAACTGATCATAAATTCTCCAAGCTCTTTACGTCCAATTAGTCTTTGTCTCTTAAGTTGTGTTTTAAGATTTAAATCATTACAGAGAACTAATCCTTTAAAAATACATTCAGAAATTAATTCTCCATAAGTATAATTCTCACACGGGATTTTAAATTCACCATGTCTTTGTCTTAATCTTATCCTTATTTTTTCAGCAAAAATACTTGGTAATCCTGATATAAATTTTTCTTTCCAAAATTCATTATTAGTGTCTGCTCTTAGTAAAACTTTAGCTAAAAACACATCTTTATACCACCTAAAATGTGTTAAAGTAGGACAT
>CM042201.1:15335781-15361927 GCA_023539305.1 Ilex asprella
GAGCCTAACTCAAGGGAAAATAGCATAACCTCCAATATTAAACAACTCAATCAACTATCATACTTTAAGTCGAAGATAGTATATATTACCTACTCCAGTAGAGCGAGCGTCATTCCTTAAACATAGCCTCATAATCTCAACATATTTATAATAAAATAAATATTGCAAACACCGGTCAGATGCACAAAACGTAAATAGATTTACACATATAAACAAATTATGTTACAAACTATCCACAAATAATGATTTTAACACTTAAAAATAATATATGCATGACACTGACATTGACACTGACACCAATATTTCTGAAATGATAGCACAAGACTCAAAGTCTGTTTCTCCCCTTGGCAGTCTAGATTCAACGGTGGACATCATTCTTAGCTCAATTACATGAAAACATAAATTATAGAGGAGTGAGCAAATCATACGTTCAATGAGTTTATCTAAAACAAATAGAAATAAAACACATAAGAACGGAGCAGTTATAACAAATCTCCCATATTTTAAGTGAATATCGATATATGACTATCCAATAATGCTTGGAAGTCTCAAAAAAATTAAGGACTATCTATTTTTAACTGGGAGTCTTGACAATTACATTGCTACCCATTTATGTCCAAAAGTCTCAACAATCACATTGTTAATCAATATGAATCAATACACTCACATTTGATTCGCCTCTATCTCAAAATTAGTTCCAGGTGAAACTTTAAGTGGAATTGATGTTAGCGTCATCACCCTCGTTCCTACTACATATTATCACAAACTCATATGAATATTCATATGCATTACATCCCAAATGTTTGTTCATACTTATTCTAGGACACTATCTATTCCCCTTCCACATGATATAATACAAACCTCATATCTTAGTTTGATAATTAGCTATCTTACTCAAGTTAGGTTTGTGTTTAATGCACAAATCATATAGTTATAGACATATAGATCTAAAAAGAGTTGATTTGAACATAATTAAATTCTCATAAAGTTTAAAGCATACCGGAGTAAAGAATCAAGAACATCACAACAAAATGAGAAATTTAACAGGGTTGTACTAGTACAACTTGTACCGGTTCATCCCAAAGGCAATAGACCTTTGTACCGGTACAACTCAATTTGTATCGATTTTCCTATGTACCAAGAGCTTTTCATTTAATTCCAACACCTCCCACTACCCTCTTTCTTCTTTCTAGCACCTCCATGCATCAAGTACACTACCCTAAAACACCTAAAAGCTTAAAAACATATTAAATTAAAGTAAAGAAGATTACCCCAAGGAGATCTTCTTCTCCGAAACTCCATCAAAATTCCAAGAGCAAAGAAGTTATGGTTCTTAGATCTTCAACCCAACACCAAGAACTCAAGAACTTGGAGATAGCTAAAAATTATGAGATAGAATATAGAGAAAAGTGTTTATTTTTCTTCAAGAAAGCAAGAGGAAACCATTCACTCCGTAACAATTCCGAAACCGAAAACCCTTGTGCTGGGAGTCTCATCATGTGTCGGGTGTCCTCATAACTCACCCTAACATTAATTAATTACTTTAAATCCCCCCTTGACTTCCTTAATTCATATAAATCACATAATTAATCGTTGAATCTTTTCAACACATTTTTACATTTTATAATTCAACTTTAGAAATATTGAATAACAATCATACTTTATTTCCCACAATTCGTAAACTGCTATTTAACCCACAACTTAATATTACCACATTATATTTATGCTCCGTTTAGTAGAAATGATGAAAAGTATGAGAGATACACTTTCTATCATTCAAGGAAAGAAAGTATGAATGATACACTTTCCTTCATTTGTGTTTAATTGGATGAATGAAAAATAAAAATGACTAATTTTTTTTTTTGTTGACTAAGATTAGGGGTGACAATCAAGTTGTATCATGTCAGATTTGTGTTGAGTCATTACAAGTTTGTGTCAAACATTAATCACACTAACTCAATTCATTTAACTAATTGTGTCGTATCGAATTACGAGTTGACATATTTATTTTTGTGTTGTGTTCGTGTTCGAGTTAATCAAGTTCGTGTTATAAAATTCGTGTCGAGTTTGAATCGTATTATCGTATTAATTAAAAATTTTCACCCATAATTAAGATAGGAAAAATATTTTTTTAATTTATTTTTTTCAAATTAGTTTTAATTTTTTTAAAAAATATATATATAAATACATATTTTATCATTTATATTTTCTTTCTTATTAAATATGATATTTTATTTATCCTTCCAGCTTTTCATCCTTCTAATTTTCTATCATACCAAACGCTAAACGAAACATTAAGCTCCATCGTGAGTGATTTAAAACCCGGTCAACCAGGGATTCCGTCGAACCGGATTCAGAACCGGGTCGGTTGGTATAAAAGATAGCTTCTGTACAAGAACCGGAGAAAATCTATAAAACCCCCGGTTCTTGAGTAAAATGTTCAAACCGGACGGTTCTAAAAAACCGGACGGATTAGTTTAAAACAAACAGATGTTAGTGTTTTTCACTCTTTTGGGTATTTTTTGCCCTAAATTGATTTCTCAGCTAAAGCTCCCGCGAACGGCCCGACGACCTCTCTCTCTCAGTCTCTGTCTATCTCTCTTCTTTGCGCTGTGTCGAAGTCGAAGGTAAAGTGCGAACGACAAACCTTCGAAGTCGAGGTAGGAGGGACTCACTGGCTAGAGTTCTATCGCCGATTTCCGTTTCCTAGGCGTCCCTCAAGTGTGAAATACCACACATCATAGCATAGCAGGTACATCCTCTCCTCTCTCTCTCGGTCTCTCTAGTATGAAGTATTCTGCGTTGTTGGTTTGTGGGGATGCTCTAATTTAAGGATTTAATAGTTCACAGATAATGGCTGCATGCTCTAGATTGCTAGATCCTCAATTATTCTGTGCGATGGATTTTTTTTTTTAGTTTGCTGCAATTTTTTTGCTTTGAAATGTATTCCATATGTTGACGTGGGATCAATGCATGTTTATGTGTGTTTCTCATATTTTCCCATAATTAAGAATGATTTGTAACTCCACCACAAATAAATTAAATACTGAAAAACTGAGAAGAAAGTGGATAAATGTTTGATGATTTTGGGGCTTTTGTTTCAAATAATATACATTAAGCGTGTTATTTTTATAATTATTGTGAATTTTTAGCATATTTATTATCATTAATAATTAATTTTTAAATTATATTACCCGTCCGACTAGTGACCCAATGGTTGACCCAGAAACCCATTAACCCCGTCTCCCATTACCCTGGTCTCTTTCCTGGGTTGATGCCTAGGCCGAGTTTTAAAACTATGCCCATCGTTATATAAAAAATCATAATTTGCATGTTCGGGTCTCACAACTCTTCATAATTTGCAAATTCTATTAGCGGTAGATAGCCATCACAACTGCCTTCAAACTCCATCATACAGGATCTTAACACATTCCCTAGTATTTTAATAATTGCCCATCCATTTGAGGATGAAAATTGCACCAAACTTCAATGTGTTATCCATACCTGCTGTATGTTTAGTCAAAACCAGGAAATAAACCTTGCATCCCTGACAACAAAAACAAATATTGGCATTCCGAGTAAACGCACAATTTCATCCACATATAATTTTGCATACCTATCCAATGAGTATTTCTGCTTTAACAGTTAGCAAAACAAAACAAAACAAAACAAGAAAATAAATTGGACAATCAGGAACAGCCAACAAGCAACTTCACTTCACCCTGTTGTCATATACCCCAAATACACTTTATCTCCCTAACATTTAAAAACCTTCACATTACCTTCACATGATTTATGAACTAAAATGCAATCCTAACACCGTTAATGGAAAGATTAAAATAACTTTAATACCCCTATTTGCCTCCTTCTTTCTTCTCTTCGTTGAAGACCTCTCACCTCCATTTTAATTCTCCAACAAACACAACATTTCCGCTACCTCCCTCTCTTTCTTTCTTTGTACAACGGAACCATCTTCTTCTCTTCTTTTGGCCAGATTCAACATCACCATTAGTGGTAGCCTTCATGCAAAATTGTAATACCCATAACAAGAAACAACCAAGTCCACCCATAAAAACCCAATTTCAATGTCACCACCATAAGTGACCACCACTCACAACGCAAAACTCACCTTAAGACTATTACCACCAGCGACCTTGACCCACCAAAATCAAAACAAACCCATTTTGATTCACTGGGGTTGTGTGGGTGCGTGTGTTGTGTGTGTGTATGAGAGAGAGAGAGTTGGTTCAAAGCAGAAGACAATGTTATTTTTGTCTCAAAAAGTTTCAAATTCTTTTTTTTTTGACACAATTAACTCTCAGATCGTGTGCATGAGACACACCTCTTGTTAAGTTGGATAGAAAGTGTAACATCGCATTTTAATTCACAAACCGCGTGAGGGTTATGTAGAAGTTTTTAAATGTTAGAGAGATAAAACTGCAATCGAGATATACTACAAAAGGGTAAAGTGAAGTTTTCCCGTCAAATAATTGTCTGGTTTGATAAAGATAATGTTACCAAAGTTTAAAACAATTCATTTCATTGGTCAATGTGAAAAGTAATTTCATATACTCCTACTTTAATTGTTGAGTGGCATTACAACTAAATAGGTAAATCGATTTTAAATGCGGTCATTCCATAATATTATTCTCTACTATAAGATTGAGGGTTGAAGTTGATCTCTAGATCTATCGAAAGTTTTTTTTAACTAACAATTAATTCCTTTGATGTTTGTCATAATGGTTTCACGTATCTTGACCATATTTTTTTTATTTCTATATTTTTTAATTTGTGTACAGTACACGTATACAATAATTATCTGCAATAAAAGTATATTAATCAACAATTATTTGATTGGAAGATTAAGTGACCATACCATAATGATATATATAATTATTTAAGGGTGTAATAGTCACTTAATATTTTTTTACTTGATATTTTATAGTAATATAAATATAGATATAGATTTAACCTTTCGAACCAAAAAAATCCGTATCTTGAATCCAATAACTAAAAAATTATAATGTGTCGACTTGTCTTAGTAATTGTCTTGTCACATTATATGGCGTGGTTGTCCATAACCATCCCAATTCAAATCAGTTAAATCGAGCTAATTATTTGTGGGTAACTTGTGTATTGAATTTCAAACGGTATAAACCCCAAAAACCTTAATGTTAGGGTCAGTGTTTTTAAAACCCAGCCCATCCTGACCCGATGGGTTGACTCGGTGAATGGGTATCTAAACTAGGCCGGTGCAAGATTGTTTTTGCTTTAAACCTGGAATAAACCCGCTAAACCAGATAAAAACGGATGAACTGTTCAAACCAGACGGTTCACTTAATTTAGTATAAATGGCTGAGTTTAGGCCCTTTTGGGCATTTTGCCCTAAATCGTTCCCAGCCCTGCCTCTTTGTCTTCGATCTGCGCCTCTGCTCTCTTTGCCATTGCGACATTGGATGTCATCACAGGCCTGTCTGCTTGAGTGTCTCTCTCTCTCTCTCTCTAAGTCTCTTACTTTCTCAGTCTCTCTTGCTGTACTGCAAAAAAGAAAAGGCAAAAGGACTCTATTGAAGTGGAAGAAACTTTCGAAATTCGAAGGAGTAAGCTGCTTCAGAGCTCTATCGAGGCATCGACGATTACCAACAACAGACATACTCTTTCTCTCTCTATCAGTCAGTCGTTCTCTCTCTTTTGTGCTATATCTGATTTTTGGTTTGTATTTTGTATACAATATTGAATATACATTGAATCTTTGATTGATAATGCTATATTTTACACATTTAATGAAGCTTTGATTTTTTATACGCTGATTGTGATGGTGATGAAGCCGCAATTAGTTCATCCATGTTCTTGCCCAAACAGTACTCTTATGTATAGTTTCTTTGCCTACGCCAGATAATGAATTAACAAAAATATAATTGTATCATTGCATTGGTCTTATTTGAAACTATGATGATAAAGAGATTTGAAGCAGCTTTGGGATGACAGGCCTTAAGATCTTAGCTCGAATGGCATTGCAAATGTTATTTTCATGATTTGAAGCAGCTTTGGGCTGAATAAGCTTTGATTTTTTTACATATTTGATGTTATTTTCATAATTATTGTGATTTTTAGCTTATTTATTATTATTTATAATTATTTATTGTTTTGTTATTATATTACCATTTATCAGTTTGATCAGTAACCTAAAGGTTGAATCAGTGACCTGTTGACCCGGTCCCTTTGTCGGGTTGATGTTCAGGCCGGGATTTAAAACTATGACTAGGGTTTAAGGCGTGCGACTCTTTGAGTCTCGTCCATACACATCATAGATAACTAACTCTTGTTTGGATTACATCGACAATCCTCCAGAGTTGCTCGCGAATTTGAAGTTCAGAATTGATACAAATTTTTAATGGAGATAAACTTGGGGAAGCTTCCATTTGATGTTGATTTTCACCCTTCGGATCAGCTCGTTACTGCTGGGCTTATCACTGGCGACCTTCTTCTGTAAGCTTACTCTCTCAAATTGTTCTCATAACATTTCATCTTCATTGAACTTAGCTAATTACATTAATCTCAATATTTACAGTTACCGTTATTCCACTGATTCACCACCACAAAGGTACCAAATAACATTACTCATTTTTCTGATCAGACCCATACTAAAACCTAGAGCTAATATGTTTTTTAATTTTGCTTATATTATGATTATAACACTTTTAGGCTATTGGAAGTTACTGCACATGGCCAATCATGTAGAGCAGTTCGATTCATCAACGAGGGTCATGGTATTTTATTCCTTAGTTACTTATCTATCGTGTTAATTGCAATTTACAGTGGCATAAAGGTCCATCTGTAATGAAGTTAACTGCTGAGTTGTTTGTTTATGTTAAAATTGGATTTGTACCTAGCAATCGTCACGGGGTCACCGGATTGCTCGATCCTGGCCACGGATGTTGAAACAGGGTCTGCTATTGCTCGTCTTGAAAACTCTCATGGGTAGGCTTTACTATATGGGAACAATATATTTTGTTTTGTACCTTCAAATTATTGTGCATATTGCTTTATTAGTGGTATATGATGATATGGATATTGCTCTTGTACAGTGCTGCTGTTAATCGAATAATCAGCTTAACAGAGTCCACCATTGCCTCTGGAGATGACGACGGTTGTATTAAGGTTTCCCTTGTTTTTAATTGTCCATCTATTTATTTGTTATCCACTACTGTATTGTGGTCCATGGTCCATTTTTTAAGTGCATCACGGTCTTAGTTCCGGAAATTTTTGGAGAAACTAAGGCAGGGCATTCAATCATAACACAAAACTTCAAGAAACTTAGGTAAAACATTCAATTTCAGGAACTTGTATGGTTATGTGTGCAAAGTCATCCTCCAATAACAAAAACTAACCCCATTTTCAAACTATTAACAACAAATCTTACCTCTGCAACTGATTTCCTTCTTCCTAATCTCAAATCCAACATTTAAGAAAACAATTTCAGCTTTTAAACTGAATTCCAGAACCTCTTTTAATCCTTAAACAGAATTTTCAGCAACTACATGCAAAGCCCAGCAGGTTGTTACAATATTTTAACTTACCCAAAGTCCAGGAACTAAACCCATCAATTCCAGCATCCAATTAAAAATTCCAGCAACCAAACAAAAATTCCAACCACTCTATTCAATTATTTTAACAAGAAAACCCTCATAGGTTAAAAGAAGTCTAACTAATCTTTAGGAATACAAAGATCTAAAGCATGCTAAGTAGAGAAGCTTAGAGAGAGAGAGGAAAATTCATTAAACAAATAGAAAAGTTAATGGGCAGGAAAGAAAACACACACAAGGGGCATAATGCTATTCACATGAGGTGTTTGCATTTTTAAGACTACTTGTCCCTTGTGTCAAGTTACACTATTGTCCTTAAGTTTTCATTTTTTTCCTTCTCAAACTTATCACTAACCTTCCCCCAAAATATTAAGTTTCATCACTTTACAATTTACTCCCTTCTTATCACATTATAATTTAACCCCATAATGAGTATTCATATTTTTGCTTTACACTCCAAACATATGCAAAATGCTATGCAATGCATGCTTGGGTCTAACATAGAGAAGGTATGAATTGCGATGCTATGTTTAGTCTAAGGTACTGGTATTTTGCTTTACACGCCCTTGGCATTTCCAAGATTTAGGGAGGAAAGTTTAACATTTAAATCCGGTAATTTCGCGTTGCATTTTGTAATGTTAATTCAACTATTGCCGATAAAATCGGTTTTGAGAACAAAATTGTCTTTTGCAGAAGCCTACCAAATTTGAGTTATGCTCTATTTCTTTATGATCTAATGGTTCTTATTATATATTTTTAGTTCTCTCATCAGTGATAGCATTTCCTTGGACTTAATTGCATCTAATTTGTAATGACAAAATGAATGCATACATCTTATATTGCAATCTCCTTATGAGTGTCATAACTAAGGAGCTTTCACAGAGAAAGGAAAGAATACAACTTTTACTGCTATCTTATGTCATGACTTAGGGAGCTTCCAATGTGTCACTGTAAAAAGAGCTTGTGTCCCACATCGAATAATTAGGACCACCCAAGGGTAAAGGGCCTCTCCACTTATTGTCAATTCATTTTGGGTTGTGTGGTCAGTGGGTCAAATCTTTTACGCATTTGATTTTTCTGATGTGCATATTTGTTTGTTTGTTGGCCCCACGTGTGAGTCCGAGTTTAACACGAGGTGGGGTGTAAAGAGGGTTCGAGTCCCCCATTGAATGGTTAGGATCACCTAAGGTTAGTTTATATGTTTAAGCGGCTCCTTACTCATTGCCAATTGATTTTGGTTAGATGATCTAACAGTTATGAAGTTCCAATTTACTTTGGTAGTGGAGAGATGCATCTTACTGTCAGCAATCATATGATTTGTATTCATTTTAGCGTCTATCAATGATTTAAGTGCTAATAGAAGCTGATTCCAAAACCCAACCTCAGTAGAAAATCAGACTCATTGATTTGTCATTGTGCCTATATAAGTACATGTTGCCTTATTTGCACATATTGTATCTTTTGTTTTTATTCTCCCTGAGGGCATCCTATGGATATTCTCCAACCATTTCAAATGTAGACAATATAAAGTTCAAGAGAAGCTTAAATCTAAATTTGATGACTCTTCTATTCCTCATTTTGCTCCTCGATGCAGGTATGGGATACCAGACAACAATCTTGCTGCAATTCTTTTGATGTTCAGGAAGAATATATTTCAGATATGACTTTTGCATCTGATTCCATGAAACTTTTGGGAACAAGGTAGTCAACACCATGTTCTTCTTTTTTTTTTTTGTCTACCAAGCCCCCTACCCCCAAGGACCCAAAATTAGAATGCCATGAGTATGATTATTTAAGGTAGAGGGTGAAGAGGAACTGAAGTACTATAATTTGTGGCGGTGTTACTATGCTACATGGACTTGGTATGCACGGCAGATGCGGGGTGTCGCCACTTTGTTATAAATTTGTTCCCCCCCCTTTCGTCGCATATTTAGATACATTGATGATCTATAAATCATGACTATTCGTCCATCATCCGTATCTTTTTTTGACATTTGTGTGCAAGTTGCTCATAGTTATGGGCGCTTGTCTTCACTAGTAGATGCACACGTACGTTGCACGTGAACCATTTAAATATGAAAAATTATATTTTAGCAGACGTAGATCACTTTTCCAAAATTCAAAATATTAATAAATATAGAATTGGTGAATGATTGACATGTGCTGTGTGCCCAATAAAATATTAAACTTGGAAATTTTCATATATGATAATTATAGTCAATTTAATGATATATAACCGAGAAAAAAACAGAGTTGATGCCAATTATAAATTCTTGCATTAGATCTCTCAAACCTAGTAATCGCTAAACCATCATTAGAATTTTTTTCGAACAGAAAGGATGGACACTATTTAAAAATTTTAAATGTAGTACAAATACACTTTAAAGAAGCAAAACATTCTTTTGTAAGCAAATATTTTAGCTTAAAGGAAATTCCTATGGAAGCAAAATATCAATAATTATGTTCCAAAATAAATTAAATGTATATTCATGTGCTCCTCAAATTACTTATCAACATTCAACATTAAGTTAGTCTAATGTGTTGTTAAAGAATTTCATCTCCCTCCATGTGTCCACTTCATTTCTCAATCATTTATATCTATTTTACGTATTTTTATCTGCTAATAATCAAGACATTTAATGAATTTCAAGAATAAGTAACCAATCCGTTATTAATGAATTAAAGAAAATACACATATTTTTGCAAGACGCTACTAATGAAGTTTCAATGAATTCAAGCGAAACAGAAGATAATGAAATAGTATCGTAAAAAGTTAGTAGTATTTGATGCAATGATACTTAAAGAAAACATGAGGGATTGTTCCATGAGTAGAAAGGAATTTAAAGGAAGAGTAGAGAAAAGGGATTTCATATTTCATATTCACTCAGTCTTTTTGATTCTATAATAAAGTTTGTAGTGAAATAAAAAGAATAAGATATATGATTCTATTTTATATGTGTATAGTGATGAAATCAATCAATATTCTTTTCTTTCTGTTCATCCAATGGAAATGAGGGAAATGCAGCTTCCTCTCCCCCATAGAATAAGGAAACCTTTTTACTTATCGGGCAAAAAAATTAAAAACTCTTTTTCCTTGTTTACCTTTTCTAAAAAGACACATCTAACCAAATATGTAATTGATATTCCTAATAAATAAATAAAACTTCTATTGCTCACTCTTAGTGTAAGTACCAGTGGTTATTGACTTGATTTAAGGCCTTTTTATCATAACATTGAAAAAATTACCTTATATGTCACTTGCTCTATTAGCCGGGACAAATTTTTTGTAGTTAGATAAAAAACTAATATTATTTATCTTTTATAATAAATACTCAAGGACGATAGAAGAATGAAATTTTCATAGAATTGATTAGAAGACTTTTGTATGATACCATCAAAAACTTAAGCTTGGATTTATATTATGTTATTGCTATGTGTCACTTGCTTTACATTCAGTGTATGGGACGAAGACAGACTGTAGCCTATTGGAGAGTTTGTAATTATAATGAAAAAAGTTACTGATACAAGGAGATGTAACCGAAACCTGTGACTAAGTTTGTGTAATTAAACCAATTTAGGGAGAAGCTGTAAAACTGTAGAGCCACTAAGAGAGCATTAAAGTGAGAGTGAGGGAGATGGGGAAGGTGGAAAGAAGGAAACTGACTTGATGTGTTTTTATTGACTATTAAATGTGTATGTGTGAGAGAGAGAGAGAGAGTTGTTAACGATAGGGGTGCAACTTGGGCGGGTTGGATAGTCAATCCTAACTCAACCTTAGGTATATAATCTTCAACCCTAACTTTAACTTTAATCCTAACCCTACCTCGGGTTGATAAACTCAACCCAAGCACCGCCCGAGTTTAATTCGGCTTAATGATTTCGGTCTGATTTCGGGTAAATGTTATAAACTTGATACATATATTACATAATATTCAAATAATTTAACAGCTAACAACTTCAATCAAGTTTTTAACATAAAAATCATAATATTAAGAACTCAATGCAACAACAACCGTACAGAATACAGTCAAATAGATCAATTTATCAATTTATGCGAGTTTAAATCAAAATTATCAATTTATGCATTCAAAGATTTTTTACTGCAGCAAACAAGCAAAACTTACAACCAGATAATGACTTATTATTTACTAATGACAATTAATCTCTTTAACATGAATATTTTTTATTCAACCCTAGTATAAATTATAAAATTATATTTATATAACAGTAATTCGGGTTCGGGTTCAACCCTCGGGTTCGAGAGGTCAACCCGAGCCCAACCCAAATTGAATTCGAGTTGGATTTTTTTAACCCAAGTCCAATTTAAGTGTTAAAGATTTTAGTCTAAGCCTTAATTTTTTCGGCTTAGACTTGGGTTGAAATGGGGTTGTCCAACCCAAGTTGCACCCCTCGTTAACGGCAGTAGGAAAGGAATCAGCAGAGGCGAGGCGATCAATAAGGTTTAATACTTAATTAACTTTGAAGGATAAAAATATCATATTTACATTGTTGAAGGGTAAAGATGAGAAAATAAAGAATTTTCAATTAGTTGATATTTTAAAGTTGTATAGTATAGATTAACAAAATTAAATATAATTAATTTTATACTAAAGGAAGACCAAAAGACATTGGGGATATGATTGATTTTATATCAATAGTTAAGGATAAAAGTGGAATATAAATATTTTTCAAGCATTCTCACTTTTTTAAGTAGTATAGATTGTGGAAAATTAGTGTATGAGAATTGTTTTTTTTTACCCCCTGGACAAAAGCAGTAAAAATTAGCTCCAGTATCCAGTATCCTACAAAACTTCGAATGAGTTGGTTATGTCATTTTCTCCTTTCCTCGATGCTAATGGTTTTTGGAAAGGCCCAACAATTGTTTGAGTTGGACAAATCTCCCATACCTGTCTTTACCCACCCATACCCAGTGTTATTTAAGGCGTAAACCGAGCCGAAGCAACCAAGGCCCCTAACGCCTAGGCGAGAAGCGAGAAGCGAAACGATACGCTTTACTGAAGCAAAGTGAACAGTTAAAGAAAATTAAATATTTTAGTTTAATTAATTTTAAACATCTAAGTTATAATTTTATATATCAGAATTCAGCAAATTCAGAATTCAGAATTCAGCAAAATCAAAATTCAGCACTATGCATTACAGCATTCAGAAGACAAAAATCAGCACTATGCATCACAACATTCAGAAGAAGTAGCAAAAATAAGCATTCAACAAAAATCAGTATTATGCATTACAACATTCAGCAAAAATCAGCATTACAGACTTCAGCATTCAACAAAAAACAACACTATGCATTATAGCATTCAGAGGAAATAGCAACCTTAAAATCAGCTACATAAACATTAAAGAAACAACAATATTCACTATCAAAGAAGAAGGAAAAAAAACAGAAAGCAAAAAAAAAAAAACAGAACCAATCAGAATGTTTGGGATGGAGCAGCAGCATCAGAAAAAAGAAAAAAAACAGAACAAAAAAACGAGGAGAAAAAAAAAAGCTGCAGCAGAAAGAAGAAGAAGCAGAAAAAAAATGATGAAGAAGAAGAAGCAGCAAGAAGAAGAAGCAACAGAAAGAAGGAGCAAAAAGAAGAAGCAAAACAAAAAAGAATCAGAAAGAAAGAAGAAAAAGCAGAGAGGAAGAAGAGATACAGAACAGAAAAGAAAAATAGGAGACAAACCTGGAGGAGCAGCAGTGATCGTCTGGGAAGGAGCAGCAGCAGCAGCGATCGACTGGGAAGATCAGCAGCAGCGATCGATTGGGAAGGAGCAGCAGCAGCGATCGACTGGGAAGGAGCAGTAGCAGCAACACCGATCAACCGAGAAGGAGTAGGAGGAGCAGCAGTGATCGTCGGGGAAGCCGGAGCACCAGCGATGGTTTGGTCTGAAAATTAGGGTTGAGTTTTATATTTATGGGATAAGGGGGTAATTGGGTGTATTGTCATCTTATAATTTTTTTTTTCCAATTGCCTCAATTCAACGGTCCTCAATCCAACGGTCCACAATAAAAATAAAACAATCCAACGGTGTACAGTAAAAAAAAAAAATCGCCTCGCATTACTAAGCCGTTCGCTTTTTCGCCTTTCGCTTAAGCGAAAAGCGCTCGCTTTTCGCATTTTTTTCTCGCTTCAGCTATCTTCGCTTTGCCCGGTGTGCTTAAGGCGAGCTGTCTTCGCTTCTCGCCTAGGCGCGCTTTTCAAAACACTGCCCATACCCATGTCATGTCCAACATGGATTCTTTGCGAAGTTGGAAGTGTCCATAAAGCATAGAACGATGGTAAGATATTCGTAATTTCTCTATTGTTTTATTTCAATTATGATGGGGGACAATGTTAGATGATGAGAAAGACATCCAACTCTTCAAAAGGTTTATATATATGAATTGGCTAATCACGTGGAAAGTGTTGGATGACATCGTTCAAAAGTCTTGTATATGTGTTGCCAACATCAAATCTCTTTCCCTTGCTCTTCAAATTTTGTTGTTCTCATTGTGTACATGGGGTTTCTTGTGATCGCCAAATTTGCATTTGTTAATGAAGGGTTGGGGCTATTGGGATTTGGGAATGTTATATGTTCATTGTGAGTTGTTAATGAGGCTTAGGTCAGACAATACAGCCCTATTATGATAAGGTTTTATGGGAGGCTTGTTGTTGGTATTGAGTTAAGTGCACAAGAGATTAGTGTACAGTGCTTATAAGAAAGCAACTTTGTCAACATTACCTGAAATTTTTTACTTGAAGTGATATATGGATATGCTTGGCGCATAACCAGGAAGTTCAATGTCTATACATGTAGCAGACTATTGTGTAAAACAGAAAAATACATGTTTATGGTACTGTAACAAACTTTCATTTATTTCTTCTGGATTCTTTACAGAGTTTTTTTTACTTTTTTGCTTATGTACTAGTCTTTGAACCCTTGACTTGGAGGCTACGGAATAAAACCTAATTCACCAAGACACAAGGGAAACCAATTTATCAGGTGTCTGGGACTCCGTTGCAAGTACGCATGGGTCCTTTTATTGCTGCACAGTAGTAAATAGTTTTCCTTTACTAGATAGTATTCTATTCTATTACTAGATGGAAGATTCCCATATGTGCATTGTAATTGTTTTCTTTTCCTTGTTAAGTGGAGATGGGACACTATCTGTTTGCAATCTACGAAGTAACAAGGTACTCTTTTTTGGGTGGTTGCCCATTTTTTTATTGCAGTTGAATAAATTTTGTGCTAATTAATGTTTTCTTAATAAGTTACCCCATTTTCTCCACGTCAATTATAGGTTCAAACTCGATCTGAGTTTTCCGAAGATGAGCTGCTCTCTGTAGTGATTATGAAGGTAGAGGAATATATACTTAGCTACCATTTTTTTTATTTCAACATGGTTATATTGCATGGGCATTGTTTGTTTGTAACAATTTTTGAAATTCATATACTTAGAAAAGATACGGACTTTGAAAGGAAGATCTCTGAGTTAACTGAGTGTATTTCTATCGAGACCAAATAAATTCAACTTGAAAACGCAGACAAGAGGGATGCTCTTTATATCCTGTTTCAATTTGTATATCTGAAAATATATTGTTTCAATCTGCCTGACTATTATTTTTATTATTGTTTTATGTGATCAGAATGGTCGAAAAGTTATATGTGGGACACAAACTGGAACTCTACTATTGTATTCCTGGGGTTATTTCAAGGATTGCAGGTATCCCCTATGTGACGTACTTTGTGTCAAGTGTGCATGGGAGCAGGGATGCCCATTTTTTCTTTTGGGAAAAAAATAGAACCATAAGGATTACATGTTTTCTCTTCTCAATTGTTGAAGTTTATTCTGAATGGTATTGAATCTCTCTTTTGGATTTCCAGTGATCGCTTTGTTGATCTTTCTCCTAATTCTGTTGATGCCTTGTTGAAGGTGGGTTTATTTTATCAGTTAAGTTTAGAAGAGTTTGCTTTAGGATCAATAAAACTTAAAAGGGTTCTTTCCTCCTGCGCAACTAATAATTTTTTGTTTTTCTTTCCGTTAGCTTGATGAAGATAGGCTTATTGTTGGAACTGAGAATGGACTCATCAGGTGATAAGAATTGTTTTGTGGGCAAGACTGACTTCTTCATTTTACTCTTCAACAACTTCTCATGATTTTGATTTCCTTGTAATTTGTGTTTAGCTTGGTAGGCATATTACCCAACAGAATAATTCAACCCATTGCAGAGCATTCAGAGTATCCTGTTGAGCGTCTCGGTATGACCACTCACTTAAGTGATGGAATTTAGAATTCTGTGTTTACACTGAAGAACTATTTTTCTTGTACATATAGTACATTGGAGTTCTATGAAAATTTCATTATACTCAGAGGTGATATTTCTGTCAATAATTCATCTCACCATCTCATTAAAAAATGTTATTGTAAATCATCTGCCATGTTTTATAGCCAACCATACAGATCATTGGATGGGACTCATCAATAATCGCACTTACCTGAATATTTTAAAGTGTGTATGCAGTCTCCTAACTGCCGCGATTCTTGCAACTCAGAAGCTTTGTATACTTCACTTGTTGATACTGTTCCTTCTTTAAGTTGGATCAGTTTTTATTCATTTATAATGTGTCTCTCACCGGGGTTTTTTTTTGGGTATTCCAGCTTTTTCTCATGACCAGAAGTTCCTTGGCAGCATATCACATGATCAGACATTGAAGGTCTGTAGATGTCTCTGTGTGTGTGTGTGATGGATCCTAGTACAGATCTTCTGGATAAGGGGTATGGATATAAACAATAGTATCATAATTCATATGCCTTAATTTTGTACATCTCTTTTATGTAGCTATGGGATTTGGATGATTTACTGCAAGGCCCAAGAAATACTGTAAAGAGTTCTTCGGCTGTGGCAGACAGTGATAGTGATGAGATGGACGTGGATAGTCTTGCGAAATCCTCCAGAGGTAATATCATGTTTCGGAATTCTATGGTTATTACGAATAATGTTGTTTCTTGATTTAAAGATCAGTCATTGCGCAAAACAGAACTTGACTGTGGAAGGCTGTGCTTTACAATGCGTTACCTTAACTAGATGGAATTCTTTGATGGGACTTGGCAGTCTTCAATTTATTATCGTGCATGTGTATCTATACAGAATAAGCATCATTAATTGACCTGGATTGGTTGTAACCAGTTGAGGGGACAGGTCACAGCACAATTTCTGGGTTGTGCAGCAGCGTAATGACATTGTAAATCTATTTGGTCTTAGAATTGTCGTGGTATATAATTGGCTACTTAAATTCTTTTCCAACCCCAAGGACTAACTAATCAGGAAACCACAATGAAGTTGTGTTGCATCCTGTCATTTGGTGAACATGTCAAAAACTATTCAAACCTAAGCCAACATGTTAATTATTTCTGTTTGATGAACTAATAGGAACCTGACATATCTAAGTATGTTGTGTTCAAGTCGGCACAACCCATGACCAAAAGCCTAGGATAGAGACTAAAAGTTTATTCGATCCGGATGCTGACAAAATTTGTCAGTAAACCTATTTATGGATGAGCATATGTAATATTTATTGTTTTGCTAAAAAAGGGAAAAATAAGAGCAGTACTGTATACATATCTACGTGAAGTTTAAATGAAACATATTAATGTGCACAATTTTTTAAATCAACAAAATTTTGCTTCCTATAAAAAAAATTATTTTTTTAGTGGGAGAATGAAAGAAAAGAAAGAAAAATAATAAGACAAAATGTTCATTGTTGTTCAGTTATTTGTGCACAGTATAAGATTTTACCCATCATCAAGTAATTACAATATTTTGGTTTAGATTGCTAATTAGGATATTCTCTGGTATGGTATTTTCATTTGTTCTGCTTTACCCCTTGCATTGCTTTGTTCTTCGCAAGTCATCTAACAGCCTTTGAGATTGACCAGTCATTGTATGCCGTAAGCATAAATGATTCGAGTAATCTGCCTGGATCGATTTAGGAGACATGTTTCTTTGTCACTTGTTTGACTGATCAAACATGACTAGGATTAATAAAAAAGGGTAGGTCGAGAGGGTTATATGGGTTATGGTTTCCAATCACCAACTATATCTGCATCATTTGCATGATGCAAATATTTTCTTCCTATTTTATAATTGGTAAGTTTGACGTAGTTACCTTCATAAGGATATTTAATGTATTGCAGAACTTGAATTCCTCTCCATTGTGCTTTCCATCTGGTTTGAGATGAGTCCATTGGTTTTTCACGGTTTTAAGGTTTTTTGAATAGTTTTGGTGGTTGTCGCTTCCTTTATATGCCTCCAAATAGCACTTAATTACGTGTTTGCTCATATTTAGAGTTATGGTGGGCATATCCAAATATAGTTGGAGATTCGCGCCTTACCTAACCTTTTGTTGCCTTAAATAAATTTGTTGTCCAAAGTTAAAATGTAAATGTTTATCAAAATAGCTTATTGGTGGATAAACTATTTGGTTGTGTTGTAGCTTTTATCCATTGGGATGGCAGGTTTTGCACTGTACTGATTTTTACATGCCTTTTGCTATCTTTTTGCAGGGACCAAGAGAAAAATTGCAAATCAAGGGCAAAATGAAAACAGTTCAAGCAGTTTTTTCGCAGATTTATAGTTCAATAGTGGTGTTACTCTTGGACATTTGATAACTTTGATGGTGGCTGTTGTCCTGATGAATGGAGATTTGCAGAGTTACATGGGCTGCTTTTAGGGCTATCCCCGATCATGCAAACCCTAAATTATACCGGGATAAACAGATGTGGTGTTGAGGCAGTGAAGTGGGATGTCCTCTCTTATCTGGGAAAAATAATAAACGTTCTAGCTTTTATTCATTTGATTTCTTGAAAAAATTGGAGTGCACATTTGAATTAGTGATGAAACAAGTGTTGGTTTTGGGTGTTGTAAGTCATTGTGGACATTTCTTTGTAGCCAAATATCCAGATGCAGTTAGGACTGTCAATAGGGGCGAGCTGGCTTGAAGCGTGCACAATCATCTCTAATTTCAGATCAAGATTTTGCATGACCATTTGAAACTCTAATAAGTGATGCAAGTTTGATAAAAAAAAGTTGGTGGAATTCATAATTTCTATGTATGGTGTTGAAAGTTCCTACATTTCAAGAAAGCTGAAGGGGAAAATCCAGCAAATTGCATGTTGAATTTTGCTAAAGAAAATCTACTTACGAAGAGAGTGGGAAATCCACATAGACAAGAAAGCGCAAGAGGTCTGCTAGAGAGAATCTGTGATGGTCCAAATTTCCAGTCGGGACGAAGAACTAGTCTTTCTACTCTTTTACGTTCAATGAGTAGTATGTTAGTAAACTCGACCATTCTCTCTTCGAAAGGTAAAACCACCTCAAGCCTTGCCCAGGGCAAGGGGTGAGTTTATAGTAATGCATGAGCTCAGCAGGGGTAGGTGGCAATGGCCCAAATAGCATCTATGCAGATTAGGAATCCCCCAAATTCTTTGGGGTCAATAGAGCAGGAACAAGATTCAAGAAGTGAAGGGTCTCCCTAATATACTTGGGCATTAGAACACGAAGTCCAGCCTCAAAAATAGACTCGTAGAAGCGTACTTCCTTAATTTCTTGAATGGTGTTCTCATCAAGACAATTGCAGTTATTCTTGATCCAAATGACCTTAAGAGAAGAAGAACCAACTCCGGAATGAAATCAGAATCCTCATTGGTCGCGTTGGCCTATGACACTAACTCCGGAGTACTCTCAGAAGATGTGTGCTCAAAATCAGTCACCATAATATGAAAATTACGATAATTGATGTATAAATTTGGTGAAAGAGAACGATTAGGGTTGATAATAATCAAAGAAAGACAAAAATCAAGCACAGATTCAATCCGAGCTTGAATAGAACTATCCACGAAGGATTCAAGATAATCAAACTTGAAGTTCTTACGCTGAAGAAAACAAAAACAATAAAAGTGAATCTAAAAGGTGTGGCGCCAACTAATATGTTCCAGGATAAGAAATAGGAAGTTTTATATACCAGCCCCCCCACAACAACCCTCTAATAGTTGCGTGTGCAGAACCGTTGTTCCCGCTTTTCGAGGTGTCAACGAACAAATGTATTAAATCCATGATAAATTAAGCATAGGCTTGGCAGAGGCACTCTGCTGCTCGGAGGAGGAGCTCCATAGCTTGGAAACTCGCCAACATCCCAACTTAGTAGCTCCTTAACTCTGCATGCTTTTAGTAATTCAAATTAATTGAGATATTCACGCTAGAGGGTGTCATCTTCTATTCTATTTCTGGTGCCGTCTCATTCAAATAACTGATGAAAATCTTTCAATGGTCCAATCTTTTGACCTATAAAAAGATCAAGCTGAACATCATCCGTGTAAGTTGACGACTCTCACCTAAATAAAATATCTCTCAATCATTCATTTCTGACTTTATTATCGAAGGGTCGACCACCAGAGTTCCTCTAATTCTCAACTTCTCTTACGGTGATTGCCAAGTCATAATTTCAATCAACCATGGTGATGAACAATTTTTGGGATCAATAATTATTTTTTGAATGGTTATTATGTTATGTTTCCTTAATGTGCACAAAAATCAAAAAATTGAAATTATAACTCAATTTTCATACCTAAAAAAAAGCCCCAAATTTTGAGTTTAATAATGAAGTATAGATCAAAGATTAAAATTCATTATAATTTAGCTTAACAAAAAGACTTCTAAAAGATTAAGTCAATAAAATAAAATTTAGAATTTAAGTCTAAAAATATCGTCCACCTCACACATACACATTTATTAAAGGGCAAAAAAATGGTTAACACTTCAATAAAAAAATATAATAAACATCTCTCTCTTTGCATTCTCAACGCAAAATATAAAAAAATTTATTTTTTGTTCCATTATTTTTTGTTATTTTTCGTTCCATTATTTTTTGTTATTTTTCATTTGTATTGTTGTAGCATGTGGTTGTGATTATTTTGATCCGTGGATTTATGAGGTTTGTAAGGTTAAGTTTGGAATTTTGAAATTGAATCATTCAAATTGATTGTTGATAACTTGATATAATGGGAAATGTGATTCTAAGTTTTCAATTTGGAATTTGACAATTTTTATTGGTTTGACTTTTTGGATTTTTATTTGATCCAATATACATTAAACATGGTTATTTTTATACTTGTTATATTTTTTGGTACATTTATTATTATTAATATTTATTATAATTTTTGCTATTAAATAACCGGTCCGACTAGTAACCCAATGACCCAATTTTTTTATTGGGTTGATGTTCGGGCTGGATTTTAAAACTATGATTATAATATTTTTAGGATCGATAAAAAATTATCACAATTTATCAAATAATTCTAAAAAATTATATAAAAAAAACTCACAATAATTAATAATTGTGGTACAATATTGAATTTTTTTTCGATATCCTCAACTTATTTTTTGGAAACAGGAAAATCCTATGCCCTGTTTTCAACGAGTAGAGATACGTTTATACTGTTCAGGCTCGTAACTCTGAATAGTGATGAGTCCGGATTTTACTAAGCTAAGGCCCAATCCAAACGGAGTCGAAGAAGCCCATAGAAGAGCCCAAAAGACCCATGTAGTTGGGCCAACCGAGTGGCAATCGTCAAGGAAAACAGAGGAAGGACCAAGACCGCAGGAGGCAGCGAGAGGCGTCGCCCGAAGCCCCTGGGGCGCCGCCCAGGGGACCAAGGGCGCCACCCAGGGCACCAAGGGCGCAGCCCAGGCCCCCCAGGGCGCCCAGCTCCGCACTCAGCCTCTCCTTCGTCCTCTCCTACGACCTCTCCTCCTTCGCCGTTTGACCCCAGGGACTTCGAACCCTCTTGGTTTCCTAAACTTATTGAGACCATTAAAACTTAAAGGTGTAATTGTACACGTCATACAGACGAGCGAGTGCGTTACGAAATACTGTATGCGCGTCGCCAAGCGATTTCATTTCAAAGGCAAAAGGGCAAAAAGAAATGGTAAAAAAAAGGAGTCCTTTCTCATCACTCATCGAAGGCCCATCTTTATTTTGTATCGGAGCCCTAGATTTTCTCAATCGCTCTCCTTCATTCCCTCTGAGTCTCTCTCGCTCCTCATCTCCTGAAAACATGGTCAGTACTCCTTCTCTTTCTCTATAGGGCTTTACATGACTATCCGAATATTTGTTTGCATGTCTCTGAATTTCTCTTTCTATTCGTATTTTCTTTTTCTTTTTTCGTGTTCGATCTGCTTATATATCTTCAAATGATGTTGTTACGGAGTTGGATTTGATTGAAATTTGTCGAAATGTATGCGATGAATTGGAGATGAGTGTGTTTTTGCATAGGTTTTGTGATTGTACGAATACGCAGATCTGATTCGACTTTTGATCGATCCTACGGTTGTGGGTGTTGATTAAGAGTAATTGATTTTCTGAAGATTGATTAATCAATTATTTTTGCAATGCAATTAATGAAGTGTAGTTTGATGATGTGGATTTTTGCCAGGATTGTTGTTGGGCTGGTCTCTGTCCTCCCCAAAAGTTGGGTTTTGTTTGGTTTGAGGAATAACAGTGCGTCAGAACTGCAATTGAGAGACAGCAATTGTTTTCTTTCAGTTTCATTGCAGTTTCCACTTGTTGGTTCATGTGCATTAGGAATTGAATTCGAATATTAGGGAATCTACTCGCTTGATGGCTCATGCATCGCTACAATAATATGGGTCCATTTGGTTAGCAAGAAAAGGATGATGGAAAGTGTAAGCGATAGAAATAGTGGTAAATTAAAAGAAATATATTCTCATATTTGGTTAGCACGAAAAATTTATAAGAAAGTTTTAAAAAAATTGTAATTCTATTGTTTGAAAGAAATTAAAGTTACAAGATTTTTTTTAATTATCTAAATTATCCATAATTATATTAACTCGGTATAAGAAATAAAAAATATGTATTATAATTAAAAATTAAAATTTGTAAAAGAATTGACTCTTAACCTAATTTTGGGACAAAAATCAACTCGAACCCAAACCTCTGAACTAGATTATATGGTTAGCCTAGCCTATACCAAGCTTTTTCAAAATTCAGAACTAATTTAATATTTTAAGAAAAATAAGGATAAAATGGGAAGTTAGTTTATCAACCACAATTTTCTTGTTTTTTCATAATTTTCTATTTCATGCTAAGCAAACACATGAAAATTTTGAAAATAGTGGGATAATGGTAGAAAATGTAAGAAAGAAAAATTAAAAAAAAAATTTAAAATTTTCATGTATTTGGTTAGCATGAAATGAAATAATAATAAAAAAATTTTATTCCATAATTAAATTTTCTCACAACTAACAAATTTTTTTCTTTTAAAAAACACAAGAAAAAGGAGAAAGTTATGATCTGTAATCTAACTTTCCATTTTATACTTATTTTTCTTAAAAATATGTAATTGGTTATGAATTTTGAAAAAAGCTTGGTATGAACAGATTTGGATTGGGTTGAGACTGATCTTGTTCTAGAATTAGGTAATGAGACAAATTTTTTAACTTTTAATTATAATACATATTTTCTCCTTCTTTAGACCGATTTAATATAATTTATACAATTGAAATTTTTTTCTTGTAACTTTATTTTTTTCAAACAATATAGTGAATTTTTTTTAAAATTTTCTCTCAAGTTTTTAATGCTTACCAAATACTCATATGAAAAAATATTCCAGTATTTTCTTTCATTTGAGTTTCTATCACTTTTTTTTTCATCATTTTTTTCTTCCTAACCAAATAGACCCTAAAAAAAGTAAAAAAAAGCAAACTTTTTTTGTGCTAAGTGAGTTTCGTGAGACCAGAACAATTTTTAGTGAACTCTCCCACACTTGAGTGCATCCAGTTTTGCCCATGCATTAGAGATTATGGTCCCTCCCTCTTTGACCATAAAAGGACCACCCCAAGGTCTGGTTATTCGAGCTAGGGAGGGAAGTCACATAATCTCCATGGGTAGGGATGTTTGGCAGCAACAAAAGGCAGAATAATACCAATCAAAGTGTGTCATTGGCTTTGACACAGAGGGTGTACATACCACTGGTGATGTTTAGCCCTTTGGAGCCAGATATCAAATCAAAATCATCATAGCCAATGACCATAGACTTACTCAATTCTGAGAAGCTGTGTAGGGTTGTCTCTAAACAGTTCCAGGCTATGTTTTTGCGGGTCAATGCTCCCTACTGATAAGGTTTTTAAGAAGCATTGTTTTACAATAGAGTGGGAAATGCATGATTCTCATCCTCCTTGCCAGATGAATTGTCGGGGCAAACCCAAAAATTCAAAACAAGAGGGCCCCAATCAAGAGTTAAAAAAAATATACGATTCAGAGGGACACATTGAGAAAGATTCAAATTTGAAGGTGGACCAACTTCATAATATCTTGAAAAGTACACAGATTGAAGGGCTAAAGTAAAATTTCTGAAACTTAGGCTGGACCATGGCCCCCCTGATTGCAAAAGTTTTGGTCTCGCCCTTGTACCTGTATCTCCTCTTCGTAGTTATTCTTTTACTACCGTGCAATTTTTTTCTTTTTTTTTTCACGCCCTTCCACGTAGCAATAAGTGGCAGCATTTGGGAAAGTGGGACACCAAGCTTATCAATGCAGCAAACCTTGTCTGTTTGCATAGTGCAATTGAAAGGATGAACTTAATTGGCTTCTTATTTCTTCACCTTTTCCAAAGTATATTTTGTGCTTGTAGTAGCCCTTCACTTTAACTGACTAGGAATACTAATGATTAGGTGTTTTTTTTTTTGGTTGAATAATGATTAGGTGTTTAGGATCAACTAAATGGACTAAGTTTGATTAGGACTTGGGAGATAATTTACTATAAACTTGGGAAACTAGTGTACATAGCATATGTTGCCAGTTTTGAGTTGCCTGGAATTAGATTTGATTATTGATACGATCTTCATTTTTTCAAATATTTGTGTTGTTTGGGTTGAAAAAGCTTTCAGGTATATTGGGTAATCTTGACATTTTAGTATTTAGTTTGGGGGTACCGTTTGTTGTATGGTATCTGCTGATATTTCACCTAATATGTAGGCCAACGCAGCATCGGGAATGGCTGTTCATGATGACTGCAAGCTGAAGTTTCTAGAATTGAAGGCAAAAAGAACTTATCGCTTTGTGATCTTCAAGATTGAAGAGAAGCAAAAGCAGGTTATAGTCGAAAAGCTTGGTGAACCAACCGAAAGCTATGAGGATTTCACGGCATGCCTCCCTGCTAATGAGTGCCGATATGCTGTGTACGACTTTGATTTTGTAACTGCTGAAAATGTTCAAAAGAGCAGGATTTTCTTCATTGCTTGGTAAGGTCTTTTCTACTTCTTGTTTTCAAGGACGTTGATTTTGTGTGTTCCCACGAAAAAAATTCTGTTTTGTGATGTTTTTGAATTTTAATTGTTATGGAGGTCTCCTGATACATCAAGGGTGAGAAGCAAAATGATTTATGCAAGCTCCAAGGACAGGTTCAAGAGAGAGCTTGATGGTATTCAGATAGAGTTGCAAGCAACCGATCCAACTGAGATGGGCCTTGATGTTATTAGAAGCCGAGCTGGTGGACCATAAGCTGCCATCCACGTGATGGAGAGTTCTCCATACTCTGCGTCACTTAAATGTCTATAGTTTGCAGAACATGAAAACCTTGATTAGCTATAATATTGGCTTGTTGGTTATCTTTACTCTTTTAAGTCATGTCTTAATCAAGAACAGCAATGATTTTAAGAATACAGTACGTGGTGTGATTTTGTCAAACATAAATGATGATTGTTGGGGATAGATATGATATGTTTGTTTTTGCCTATCTTATGGATTCATCTCCTTCTTGATACTGAAATGTTGGTAAACAGGCACAAATTCTTTTGATTTGAGAACCTGTTCTTGCTTTCTCTTTGTTCCCTGATACAGGAATTTGTCGGAACTTTTTCTCGCTTATGCCATGGCTTGTAGTCTCTAATATAACCTTTGGTGATTGACATCCATTATTGAGTTATTGGAAGCAGAGTTTGTGGTGTAATGTACCTAAGCATGTTTTATGTTTCATCGGTATAGTAGTGTAGTAGCTATAATGATGTATTGAGGATTGTAGAATTGAAAAAAGACGTGGAATTGATGCTTGAACTTTAGCATGCTGAACTGATGAAATGGATGTTCTGTCGACATGTTCTCTTCTGTGTATCAGAAATTTTCTTGTTTTTATGTCATGAAATAAAAGTTGGTCTGCAATAGGGCTAATAATTGAATTGAATTGAATTATTTAAGCTCAGCTTAGAACCGACTTATTTTGAGCTTGTTCAGGTTAAATGAGTCGAATTTAAACAATTTATTAGGCTTGTTTAAAAAGTTGAGCTGACGATTAATTTACGTGTAAATATTCGGATTCAGTTTGTTTTGGACTTGTTTAGTCTAGACGTGTTTAAAAAATAAGTCAAACTTGAACAATTTTTTAGACTCGTTTAAAAAAAATGAGTTCGGTAGACTTGACTTGAGTTTCTTCGGGCTTGTTGGATTATTAGCCATAGTCTGCTCTTCTGTTGTCCGGGTCTTCTAAGGGAAGTAAT
>CM042201.1:15384776-15400386 GCA_023539305.1 Ilex asprella
ATATATATATATATATATATATATATATATGACCAATAAAAAATGTTAACCATATATATTTTAACTATTAAAATATTTTCTCTCTCATATCTATCTATATCCATATATAAGTTAAAAGTTTGACTAATATTAAAAAAATTTCTCATATATATATATATTAACATTCAAAATAATAGTAGTAACATACTTAGCAAAAACAGTAACATGCTCAAAATAATAGTAACATAAACAATAACATACTCAACAAAAACAGTAACATGAACAATAACATATTAAAAAAAATGGTAACATGAATTTGAATATATATATATATATAGTTGCTCAAAATGGAGAATGGATCCATATAAATGTCCAAGTAAGAGATTAACGAGTCTTCCCGTGATTTATTAATGACTAACCTTAGACGATTGGATTCCACTTTGGAAAATGATAAAAGCCTCTGATATCCTATTGTTGTTCCATTAATTAGTATATATATAGCTTTGAATATATATATAAATAGAGAGGGAGAGCTATATAAATATAAAAAGTTTTGAATTTGATATTTGAATATATATATATAGAGAGAGAGAGAAAAAGAGTTTTGAATTTGATATTTGAATATATATACAGATAGAGAGGGAGAGCTATATATATAGAAAGAGTTTTGAATTTAATATATATATATAGAGAGAGAGAGAGAGAGTTTTGAATTTGAATTTTAAATTTATGATATAGATTTTATTGTCATATTTTAATTGACATTGAATTAAGGGATAAAAATTTCTAAAATAGGAAATTAATTTAACTTACTTTCGAGGAAGGGTATTTTTGAGATAAAAAATAAAAGTGGACTTAAGTCATTACATATAATTTTAAACATGAACTTAGTCCCTTATAAGTTTCCTTGCAATACTTATCTCCAAACAAGTACATCTAGGAGGACTCACTTTCAATTATCACTTTATATTACATTGTGTCTTTAGGCACGAATTACTTATAATATCTCTATGGCTTTTAACCATGCATCATTTCCTCTAGTGCAATTCGACGCCAAATTCAAACTAATACACACATCATTTTAGTAGGAAAATGGAATATATTCCCCCATAGGAGGTAATTTTTTAAAAAACAATTGGGAGGTTGGTGTGTGAGGGGGGGGGGGAGGGGGTTAAATTCCGTCGTTGAAATAATAATTACTATGATTTCATAGAAAGTATCACAATTTTAGGGAGAAATAAATATTTCTCTTTTTCAGAGAAGTATTATTAACCAGTAGGGCTGATAATTTAATTAAACTTTAAGAGTTTAAACTAAGTCTATCGAACTCATTTTTCTAACAAGTCTAAAAAATGTTCATATTTGACTCGTTTAAAAAATAAGCCGACCTAGAATAACTCAACTATTTTACACATAAATGAGCCAAATTTTTTAGGTTTGTTTTCTAAACAAGTCTAAAAAATTATTTAAACTCGACTTATTTAAAACTAAAACCAAACTCGAATCGAATCTTATTCGGATCGAGCCGAGCTGAGCTTGAGTTTAAAAGCAATTTTCATGTACAAATGTCTTACTACCCCAAAGGGTTCTTCATATTCCGCTTAGTTTTGGATCGTATATCTAGCATTATCTATTTAAACGATACATGTGCCTTCAAGTCCGAAAATATGACTGTCTACCATTTAACTCTCACAGATCTTGCTACATGCAGGAACATTGCATTCAGTACGATCTTATCTTAGCGAGCAATATAATGCGTGACATAGGTGCATTTTCAAAAATGCCAAAAATACTATGATAAAAAGAATAATAATTTAAGCATCTAAACATCATTATAATGCATGGAAAAAATTAAAGCCTGTAAGCATCATATTAAGGCATGGATTACAGATTACCGAAGCCAAGAAAGCCGGGATAAGGAAAATAGTTGAGTAAACTACATATATGATATTCAAACTATGACATTCTATCAATAAAGCGCCTAATTTTTTTTTTATGTTAATTGGGTGGGATGATTTTTTCTTCGCCACTAGTGGCAACAAAGTTCTTGGTAGTTTGTAAGGGGGAAGGAAGATCTCCACTCATTTCAAAATGCACTGGTCTCTAACCAGATCCACTATCTTACCCTTTAGATAAGGATTTAACGGGCATTCTTGGCCCAGCCAAATTTCTATAGGTAGTGAACTGTGTCGTGTAAGTCGAGTAGCATAAACCCATAAACGCTCCGACTTACGAGAACGTTGACCATTGAACTTTCTAATTGTGTCAATTGAACTCTAATTGTGTCAATTGAACTCTTCAGTCTATCTATGTTAAAGTGTGGACACAAAAAGACAGAAGAACTCAATTGACATAATTAGAGTTTAGGGACTCAATTGACGCAAAAAAAAAAAGTTCAAGGACTTAATTGACACAAGAATCATAATTTGAGGAACACACGTGTAGTTTACTCCAACCATTTGTGTCATGTGAGTGACACACTTTGCTATTCTCCGTTAGAAATCTAACACAGACAAACAAAAAAGTTCAATTAACACAATTAAAGAGTTCAGAGGCTCATTTGGTACAAAAAAAAAGGTTCAAGGACTTAATTGACACAAAGGAGATACTTGATGGTCATATTTATAATTTACACAAAATAGTTTGTTGAATGCCCGCGATTAAGGCAGTTCTCATCAACTAGTTGGATGCACTCGGCAAATTCGGCCCAAGTTAGGGATGTCAATGGACTGAAGCGGGGGGCGGGGGTGTAGTCTTCATCCCCATACCAGCTTAAAAAATTTCATCTATCTCTGGTCCACCCCCGTTAGTGGGTATAATTTTCATCCCCATCTCCGTCTGCGGGTAAATTTTTAATCCCCGTCCCCGTCCCAGCTTCTCCCGTACCCGCCCAAGCCCAAGCTAAATAAATCAAATATTTTAAATAATCCAACAACATTCTAAATAATCTAACATAATCTAACACAACATAATATAACATAACATATTTGAATAAAACACAAACAACAAATGTCCAAAATACTACTTCAAAATACTACATATTTGAACAAAACACAAACAAATGTCTACAAACAACATAATGGTGGTAAAATCATCTCAATCAACTCAATATATATTTATATTTATTTATTTATTTAGCGGGTAACGGAGAGGGGACTGGATGGAGCGTGGCGGGGCGGATATGGGACGGGGGTAAGGGTAAGTCCATCCCTGCACGGATTTATACGGGTATCTCCGTATACGTCCACCGTCCAATCCGTATAGTCTATCCCCGATCCAAACGGAACGGATTTGGACGAATACTCATTTCCTCAGTCTAGTGCCATCCTAGGCCCAACATAAGTAGGAGGCTTGCAGCCAGACATACTTTTTGAGACTGAAAATCCTTTGTTCTTCATGATCAAGATGAGAAAGGATTATCTCACCAGCCCATAAGTGCTCTTCTAACTCTATCCACAATCTCTCTTCTAGCTCGAAAGCTGGCTAATGGAAATTCTCGGGTTTCATCCAAAAGGAATCTGTACACTTCCCACTCGCGATCTGATGTTGAGAGTCTTCCAATTTCAGCCTATAAACCAACAGAAAAAAAGATTTTATTCACACGAAAATCAACGTGTCCACATAGGTGTGTGCAAATTAGCCAGAGAGATGTAATATTTACCAGAAGCCATAAAAATTCATGAGAAAGTGCAAAGATATTCATATATTCAACTCCTTACCGAAAAGACACATATCCCAAGCATCTTTAGAGCAAAAGTTGCATCATAGAAAACACGCGGCCTCCCCTTTCCAGACAACTCAACAGGATTAGCAACCAAGAGTTCAGTATCAGGGCCACGGTTTGCAATGGCAACTCGCAATGGGTGAAGCATCTCCTCCTTCAAACGAGAACACAAAGCAACTTGATTGTCATGATCTATAATCTTTTTCCCATCTGTTTTCTGGATAAATAGGTCCATGGTCCGGTACCCTTTGACACTTGGAGTGATTCTTCCATAAGCAATCTGAACAAGGAAAACCATCTATTGGTAGGGTAACAATGGCAAGCAGACAGTAAATTGCACACTCACAGAGTGTTATGGAACGGAGGAAGATTTGGAGGACATGCAAAGTGTTCCATCAACAAAATTTTCAACAAAAAATATTCACCTCATCAGAAAATCAAACTAACCCAATAACTATGTTCTCCAGGACAATCAAAAGTAGTGACAAGCAGCTTTCCATCAAAGAAGTAAACGAGAAGAAGTTGCATTTCTTTGGCAAAGGCAAATAAGGATTTTGTTTCCTTACACATGTTGTATAATAAATTCATTTTCAGCATGGATAGCATTCAGCTCTTCTTGATAAGGTGAATTCCACACTGGTGTGAAAATGATTAACAAGGAATTTAAGACAAGGTACCTGAATATTGAAGTCCTTTGCGGTCCTTAAAATATCATAGATGAGGCCCTTCTGATCAGTGCATTGTATTTGGAGCAACGTATGAGCAGGGCTCATAAAATTATCCACTGTAATAGTAGCCTTCTTAACTTGTGTCATATCCGGGCTAATGTCCTGTGAACAACCTTCCTTGTTGGAGAGTTCACAACTGAATAATTCTTCATAAACTGCTTGTGAAAGAGAAGAGAACCCCTGCTGACTATCGTATTCAGGCCCAGCCAACAGAAGTTCACAGCTTATACAATACTTTCCTAGATCAACACTAAGCTGTTTGCATGTTTCATCTCGTCGCTTTTCCGTGTGTAATAGGTCCCTGAAATGATGCAGTACCAAATAACACAGATTACTCACTACCAGTCACAGAAGACTAGAAATTAATGGAAATTTCACTTTATGTGCACATCCTCAAAATAAGTGCAATCAAACAAGAAACATGTTTAGAGAACTAAAAGAAGAGAACTGCTAAAAAAGTCTGAATGAACTACAAAAGAGCGGAAGCAGGCCATTTGGCCAAAGAACTCCACACAATCATATGTCAAACAAGTACCTCACAATGCAGTCAAGGCAATTTGCAGATTTTTATGCGAGGAACACATTTTGTTTCCTCCCTAGTTATTTTGAGGGGACATTTACAAGTTAACCCCTTTGCTCTTTGGTTTTGTAATGAAAGGGACAGTCTGACAGACTTAATATTTTGTTTCCACTACATTTTTTTTCTCAAACTCTTAACTACTGCACCAGAACTCTGTGTGTGTGATAGCAGCAAGAACTTGAGTTTACAAGGGTAGTGAGGCTTGAAGCACTCATGGGTCATGGCAACATAATCCCATATCCATTATAGTGTTATCACATTACAGTTACTGCTTTTTAAACTTTTATCATATGTTGCTCAGAAGTTCCTTTTTTTTATTTTTTCTTTTTGCAGCCCATTTTCCATCTGTTAATTGCTGTTTTGGTTGTAAATGTTCTACTACTCTATTTGTCATGAGAATTTCCCATTATGTAATAGAATCCTTCCTAGCACATCAAGTGGACCAATAAGGGCAAGTCAGCTGTAAGCATCCAGCCGTGGACATCTTCTTCACAGGTCATGAGTTACACCCCCTTTCTTTGACAGTTGGTCCACATTTGAAAACTATAATGTACATCCAATTTACCTCAGCCACCGAGAGAGAGAGAGAGAGACTGATTGCAGAAACTTGTTACCCGGTTAAGTAACAAGCAAATTCAGGAGCTTAATGTATTCCCTATGTATGCAAGAAGGCACGTTGTGTATGGATAGGTTGTCACAATGTGCGCTTCGGACACATTTATCTGAAACCTTGGTGTACGAAGGAAAGTTCCAATTATGGTGTGAACCTGAAGCTTGTTTAACTGGTTGCCATGCAATATGCAATATGCAATTATGCATCTATAATATCTTTGGCTGGTGTCTCACTCTTCACAAAAATAGAGCAGCATGTAAGGCAACAAACTTTGATGGAAGCACACCTGACGAATCAAGACAGCAGAAACAATGGATGGAATATCCAAATCCTTTCATGACCAGAGAACAGATATCAGATATGCAGAGTACGGAATTTCACCTGATGGAAATTTGTGCATTTCATTAAAAGATATCCTTCAGCAGATTTTCTCATGGGCTGATGACTAGGATAGAGTATAGCAGTAGAAGTCAGGAATTCCCTGGCAATCCAAACTGAGGAGAAAGAGCAAGCAATGTGTCCTCGCTTGAAAGGACTAGGGGTCAAGTTTCAGCTTGGTTCTCAAAGAAGGGTAAAAGGGCAGCCTATCTTACTTCTTACTAAATGAAAGAAAGGGGCTAAGTGACTCACTTTTGCTTCGTCAGTGAGGAAGTCCATACTATCTACACAGACTCGGCACAGCTATATGGCATCTCATTGTAATCCCTCTTGGTCTCACTATGGAAGCCTCAGCATATTGCAACAAGCATGTCAACCTAATTGCAAATACCATCTCAACATAAGGATCAGAACCACCAAATCGACATATGCCACTGTTAACAGAAGACTGGCACAGCTCACATAAAGTGGGGGATCCTGGGCAGGTCAGAATTTCTGATAGCACAAGCACCTAACGGCTGAAGGAAGCATGTTAGAGCATCTCAAACCAAGCCACAGGCCACTAGCCACCCTACAAGTGCTACGTTTGCCTTTTGCAGATGTAAAAGCTACATCACAATCAGAAACTCATGTGACCATCTTCTTGCTATTCTTACAATTTACAGAAAGTGGACCTTTCCAATATTATCTTCCTTATCCATGCAGCCATCCCTTTCAACTCCTTTATCACAACCACTCATATCTAATGAACATATTGAGGAGACATGGCGCCACTCACTTGTAAGGCACTTAGGATTTTCTCCTAAACCTAAAAAGTGAATGATCAGACCAGGAAATGATCATTACAATCGATGCTGAAGTCAAAATACTATAAATTTGTGCAAATTTTCAGAGAGCAAAACTAAAACAAAGGAATCATAGGATGAACATCTTTATAAACAAGCGGCCAGCCAACTAAAAATACATCAAAAGGCATTGCAAATAACTGATTTGATAAACAAAAAGATAAAGTGCAAGTTCTAGAATCCATAGCATGAGTGATTATGACGACAATCTTCTTTGCCAGATAAAATGACCATGGCCCAGTTTAGTCCCCATTATTGAGTATGGACTTTCAGTAAACCTCAGTATTGGCAATATTTTGCTTTAAAGAGATTGCTCACATCTCATATAACAGTTGCTAATACCTACCATTTATCCTTGCATCAGGCAATGATTCCTCTCAAGGTTTTTTTTTTTTGGACAAAATTCCTCTCAAGGTTAAGCCACTCATTTCTTGCATCAATTTTAGTATTTTCACAATTCAGAAATGGAACTTTATAAAGAATGATTGACAAAGAAAAGATTTGGAGTGTAAGTTAAATTTTCTAGGATGCACTCAGACACAGCTATGCCACATAATTACTCATGTAAAAGTTTTACTCCAAAGAGAAGACTCACATGCCATCTGTAATGAAAAAGAGGTCCAAGACTTTGCCATCCGGAGTTGTCATTACTTTTACTCTTTGAATTGCTAGCTCAAGATCACAGAGGACTTTAGTGACATCTACATACAATGTACAACGACATGAGAACATTTCAAATGAATCTAAAAACATACACCAAAAACCGTAATAATGGTAATTACCATGCAATAATCCTTTCCTGTCCAGGCAAAAAACCTTTAACATGTACAGAGGAGGTGCTGTAGAACCATTGGTCTGCTGGTCAAAGTAAAATGGAAGAAAACGTGGACAAGTAGACAGAAGCCGGTTTTTCAAGCTCTCCCAATCAACTCTAAATGAGCTCGGACGTGGAACAACCCACAACACAATGTAACACCATTTTCCGTCGGTGGAGAAATCTAAAGATAGGTTACTTATAAACATCAGTTAAACAGAGAAAATACCAGGGCAAATGACCATATAGCAATGGAAATTGAAGGATGCAAGGCTAATGCATGTATTATTGTCATTCTCTTTGTTAATCAACACAATAAATGAATAATCACATTTAAATTTATGTATGTATCTCAGATGAGGAGGCATCTTTGAGATAGAGTCTAGATGCAGGAGTCCTTACTCATTGAAAGGGTCAAAAACTTCAGCTGTAAAACTCAAGAATGCAAGGTCCACTACGAGAGAGGTCATGCTGGGCAAACAATTCCAGCAATACGTCCATTCACATTGTATTCCTAGCATCTGGTATTGGCTTATCCAGCACTAGCTACCGACCTTAAGTCCCATTGAAATAGATTTGAGGCACAGGTGAGATCCATCTGCACTAGGGGCGCTACCCCTCCCAGCATCTCATATTGGCTTAAACAACACTAGCCAATGGCCTTACTGCTTTTTGACATAGAGATGAGGCATAAGAGACTGGCAAAGGGGAAAAAAGGTAAATAAACTGCTTTTTTTTTACCAATAGCATGTGGATAATCTGAGGGTCACTGGTAATGTTTTCCAATAGTGTTTCTGAAAGAAAGAAACCAGCTTTTGTTTTCATATTGTTGCAAAGAAAAATCAAAACAGAAAGTTTGTACTGCAAAGGCAACATAGTACTCCTAAAAAAGCAAAGGATGTTGCATCATTCTTTTAGTCATGTTGCAGCACTAGTAATGCTGAAAGGGCTGTCAAATTTTGTGAAGTTAATAGGATAAGTCTATGATACCAAAAAATAATATCATACCGAAAATTCATTTCTTGCCATGATTTTTCTTAACCTATTTGTGACCGTTAATTGTAACTTTACAGTTTACACGCAACAGATTTCTATTTAACAAATGAGAAGGTATGGTACCGAAAAATTATTTGGGAAAAGAGTAGGCATTTGACATTATTTACACAAAACTCGAAATCAAGACCACCCTGTTGTTATTGTAAGATTGACTTTTAGCATTTTAGCCAACAATGGCTCCTTAAATTGCTCCATCTAACAATAAGTTATTTTTTTCTTTCTCTCCCTCGCATTGTTTATTCTCTAACTATGCGCTACTATTTTCCAAGTATATAGACATGTAAGTGTGTATATCACAACAAATATGAAGAATTATACAGAGAAAGTGAAAGCAGAGTATTAAATCCTAATGCACATTCATGAAATTTTGATCTTCGCTTGTCACCAGAAAAAAGAGCACGCAATACCGATCTTAACAAGTCACCATAAGAAAAAAAGTATAGATGCGAAGTGAAAAATGCTGGAAATAGATACATTGAAATTCGTAGTGTTGAAGATTACCGACCTCCACGGGTAATGAAGAGTCCGAATTCAAGTATGATACCACAGAGATCGCAACCTAGTCCGGCCTTGTCGGGGCAGTTCACCGTCACGACGGTGGAGTCGCCGGATTCCTTACCTTCCTCAATCAATACGGCGTCGTCCAAGGGAATGCCCATTGTCTAAAATCTCGTAAGAAATATATCAAAATAAATAGCTTTCTACATCAACTGGGACGAACAAGGGATGAAGGTCATCGCCGGAGGTTACGATTCTCCAGCTGGTTTCAGGTGAAAAGTTTGCTCAGCAATCTCATGTCTCTCTCCTCTGAATCAGCGTTTGTTTTATAGCAGAGGTGTCGTAGTCTGGGTTGAGAAGGTTTGGTTTGTCTGGGTTCGTGTAGGGTCCACAGGCTTCGTTATATCCACGTCAGCAACGTCAGTAGTCTAAAATTATGCACGTGTCAAGCATCTTTAGCCTCTCATGGTGTCATGCCCAAAACCAAAAAATAAAATAAAAAACTCTCATGGTGTGTCTCCGATCCTCTGTTCATTGAGGGGACAGCTCTCCTCTTAGGATGTCAATTTTTTACTCTCCCACAAACCCGACCCAAACTCAAAAAAAAATACGACTAATTAACACGGATAATAAATAAATTAAATTAAAATTTGATATGAATAATAAGATTAATGAGTATTTTAAATAGAAAATAATTATTTAACGAGTATTGTAAATAGAAAATAAAAATTTAATAATTTTTTATAAATTTTTAAATAATATTATATTAATTATTGTCAAATTAAATAATTTTTTATTAATACGAATATTGACACAAACCTGACACGTACCTAAAGTGATACGACACGACACGATTGACACCCATATCTCCTCTTCTTCACAACTACGTCGTTTTGTGCATAAAATAATATCCTTTGGGGCTATTTGTTTGAGGTATAAGGGTGGTATAAGAAAATTAGTACATGAGACCTACCTTATACCTTGTTTGTTTAGCTTTTTTTAGTCGGTATTAATTTCTGGGTCATAATAACAACCCGGTGTGAACAGTTCCACTAATGCCTTGTACAAGGTGCTATTCAATACCACCTACGCCGTGGTATAATATCTCGGTCCAAATTTGAAAGAAGTATTAAAGTGTAAAAAGACTCAAATGCCCTCATCTACAATGCTTTTATACTGAAATCGAAATTGTTGACTTTGTATTACAAGGTTAAAATAATTTTGTTACAAAAATAGTTACAATTGTTGACTTTTTTAAATAAGTATTACACAAATAATGTTTGTGACAAACAAACAAAGAGAATGATGAGATTATAGTTTGAGACTAGGTATAATATACCATTAGATCCGAATGGAATGGATATAAAATTTTATACCACCTAAATCTAAAACCCAAAACAAACAGGCCCTTCGTGTAATAATAATCTCTATTATACAGTAGAGAAGTAAATGATATCATTTTGTATGTAAAATGATATCATTAGAGAAAGAACACTGTACAATAGAGGAGTCGAAACCCTTTTCAATATATCTCATTGTACCAAGAGGAGAAATTATTCATATTTTGAGTAAATATAAAATTGAATTAAGTGAAAAATAAAGGTATCACGCCAATTAGTTTATTATTGATTAGTGATATTTTCTACTAATGAAAATATGACATTATTATAGGGATTTGTCTATGATATTGAAATTTTATTTCTATATTGTATCGATTTATATCATATTTATGAGTGTTTTATTATTTATTAACGTCGTGGTACTAACAAAAATAGTAAAAATAGTTACCACAATAGTAGTAAAAACACTCATAATAGTAGTAAATCACCTACAAAAAATAGTTAAAATAATTATCATAACAACAATAAAAATACCCATAAATGTAATAAATTTTTTTATTATAAAATGATCTATGAAAATTATAAAAATATCCATTAAAATGATAAAATTTGAAGATGCAATACCAAAATTTTTCTGCAGTACCTTACTCAAGTCCTTATTATAGTGTTTAATTTACGAGAATATTATAGCACACTAATACAACTCTTACCAAAAAAATTTCATATCAATTAATAAGAATTTGTAATCACAAGTACAAATTTGTGGTCACCAACTTGGTGACAATTCCTAACCAAAAAAAAAAAACTTGGTGGCAAGGCTTTGTGTTGTCACAAGTCAATTTGGACAGTGAATGACAAATCATGTTGTGTCTCTTGCCATTCATCAAACGGTTGGTGGTAAATAAAGATAGTGAATTGAAGTTGACATTTTATTTTGGAACCGTCGGATTCAACTTGAAAGAGTCGACATCACATTAAACCAAGGCCACAAAACATAAAGAGGACAGGATTTATTATGAGATAGTGGCATAAAATAAAAGAGCAATGCTACATATCTCAAATTTGTATCTTAAAAGTGCATCTCAAATCAATGGGAATCGTTGGATGAGTGGGTCCTACCAACTTTTTTCATTGGGACCCACTCATCCAACGGTTCCTATTAATTTGGGATGCACTTTTGGGATACAAATTTAGGATATGTAACATTACTCAAAATAAAATTTTGTGAAACATTTTTCAACATCATTGCACATGAGAAACATTGAATTAGATTATCTAATTGAATCATTGTGATATAAATAGTTAGGGGATAACTTTGAATATACTCAAGTAGGTGGGATTTCATCAATTATTTGAGATTGTTGTTTAAAGACAAGTGGTGTTGGCGGCTTGTCTACGTCTCAATATTTTGGAAGGGTGTGTTTGGTTTTATTATTTAAGATAAAATTATATTAAATTAATCCAATAGCCACTTTGTTTTTTGGGTTTAATAGTTAGTGGTGTTCAGACCAGTTAAAAGTAAAAAAAAAAGTCATTAACGCCAAAACTAGAGTATTCATGAGAGATTATCCCTTATGTTTCAACCTTAATGAGTTACGAATATTCAAACTCAAATTGTCTGCATTAACAGTTTGTCTATATTACTACTTGAAATTTTAATGAATGTGTGGATCATGGTTCAATTCAAAAATCGTTCTTTCTTGCCCAACCATCCAATATGCTATACAGGGTAACCTTGGATCCTGGATCAACTCTTGATTGACCTCAAGGTAATACGCATCCATTAGATTCCATCTAACCAGCGACATCGCTTTTTTCCTGTTTCGATGAACTATTTTTGGGATTAATTGTTTTTTACCAAGCAATATTACAGAAGAAGAGGACGATAAAATTCGAGCCTATAACCTTAAATTTCAATAATAAGAGCAATAGCTATTACCATATTCAATGTAAACCCAAACTCTTATCCAAATTTGAATTAAAAATAAAAAAATAAAAAACTTGATTTGATATAGATATTTCCAATGAAAAAACTCAAATTTAAAAAAAAAATTTAAATTTAAATGAGGATAAACTTAAAGTTAAAAGAGGGTAAATTTTGATAATTGAATCTTTAAAAGATAGTAAAATTTTACCATTAAAGATTTGTATATAGATTTCCTTGCTTTAAGTTTAAAATAAAGTTTTCTTTCATTTGGTATCAATCTACCATTAAAGAAGCATTTTTGATTATTTTTACTCAAATTTAAATTTGAGTGTAAAAAAAAGTAAGGACCGAAGATGCTCTTAGGTCAACCGCTATCCTCACTTAATTTCATATTTTAGTTATTAATAAAACTAAAATTTTAATAAATTTGTTGACACTAAATTTCTCGGCATACAAGATTCATGAATAATCAATAATTCATATTTCATAGAAATTAGTAGGTGCTCGCGTGCGTTGCACGTGAATCATATTTAGGTTTTTGCATCTATTGTGCATAATTATGTCAAATATCACAAATATTCTTATGTTAATAGAGAGAAAATTCAAGATCAACTAAAATCAACAAAATATTTGCTTCTTTTCTAATCGTTATCATGACATATAACTCATGATTATAGCAATCAATACTCTATAAGTTAAAGAATGATGTCCAAGCACACACATCTAATTTTAATAATGGGAGAACCAAATAGAAGAGTTGAAACTCTGCAATGAAAAATAAGCTAAAGAAAGCATAGGACAACTGTCATTGAACATTTCAATTGAGGGCTTCTATCCCTATCTAATATATTTTTGTTAGTATTTCTTTTCTGGTGGAGCAACTTGTCTGTTCTTGAAATACATTTTCTTACAACACAATGATTTACGCACACAAAGATTCAACAACCTAATTGTTATGACAGAGAATAGTTTCACAACATTCTAACAGAATAAATTGAAAAATATAAAAGAAAAGAATTTTTTTAGGATTTGGAGGTAGTTTAGTTCATCATCCCTCTGCCATGGCTTTTGTCAAATTAAATGTATCATTTTAGAATAAGTTCATAAAATGAATACCAATCACTCATCAAGATTACTAAAGCTTGTATTAGGAACAGAATTTAATGACTATGCCTATAAATAAATTTCTTAATATATTCCACACATTGTTCAATTGCATATGTAGGATCAAAGTATGAAACTTTATGAGATGAATTTGTAGCCTTGGACATAATAATTACTATGAAACATTAATCATCTATTCAGATAAACAAGAATTATATACAACATGCACCAATTGCTTGTACGTTCCTAATATTTTTACCAAAGATTGAAACTTTGAATTTTGTTATCAATCTATATAATGAAAATTTCTACTATCAAAAGCAACAACAAGAAATAACCAGGGGGGGGGGGGGAATCACGGGTTTAAGTGCATAAAAATTGGGTTGATTTTTCATACAAAGCAATGGCTAAATGAATGTAGTGATTTATCACATTACTAAATCTATCATGTAAACATGAAAAATAATGTACACACTCTTCTCCCCCACCGATTGCGACTTCTCCTCTTTTAGGACATTGTACCAGTTGTTTGAGGATCAAAAAAGCCAAAGAGAGGGAAAAAAAACGAGGGTTTCACTTCTTGTATCCAACATCTGGAATAAAAAAAGGTATATGAAAAGCTAAAATGGTTGAAATTCCAATAATAAACATAATTCAAAGTCCAAATAAACTAAAAAAAGAACAACCAAATAAAAATAAAATAATGAAAAACATCACAACATTTTTATTTTTTTTAAGAGTGAAATGTATAAAAATTAATCATTTAAAAATCAAACTAAAATTTTTGGTATCTTTCGAAGAACAAAATTAGATTTTTCCAAAAAATTTTCACCAAAACATAAATATTTATTGTGATTATCATTAATTTTAAAAAATGTTAAATTCAATTAGAATATAACTAAATTAAAAATAATAGACCAATTATTATCATCAATCTAAATCAAATTCATGATATTCAAACCAAACATCCAGAGAGAGAGACAGATATTGGAAATGTTTCAATTTCCATATAAATGATATGTCAATTACATGAACATCAGCACTAGACCATCTAAACCTCAGATCTACCACCAAACACCATTTAATACCCACCCAAAAGACCCCAACAACCTAACAGAACCATACAAAGATTCAACCACCAAACCCATACAAAGTTCTGCCCTGTCTCTTCAGAGCATAAACAACATCCATGGCGGTCACCGTCTTCCTCCTAGCATGCTCAGTGTAGGTCACAGCATCGCGAATCACATTCTCCAAGAAAATCTTGAGCACACCTCTGGTCTCCTCGTAGATCAGCCCACTGATCCTCTTCACTCCCCCTCTCCTCGCTAGCCTCCGAATTGCCGGCTTTGTGATCCCCTGAATGTTGTCTCTGAGGACCTTCCGGTGCCGTTTCGCTCCGCCCTTGCCCAAGCCCTTACCTCCCTTCCCACGACCAGACATTTTTCAAAAAGAGGGCTGAATCGAAAGATTGATATTTCGAGAGCTTTTAGAGAGAGATTGAAATGGGTGTGAGGGTGGTGGAGAGAGGCAGGGATTTATATAGGAGAGGTATTGGGAGGGGGGTGGATTTGGGCGGGATGAGTTGTTGGCAGTGTTTGAATTTTGGGCGTTTGGTTTTGACTTTTGATGGTGGGGAAAGGGCATGGATCCGCGTGGGACGGTTTGGTTGATTTTGGGACGTTGATAGCATGGGGATCGATGGTTAAGAGTTGTTCACTGCGTCTGTCACATGGATCGATGACGTGGCACTGATTATGTTTCTGTGTCTCTTGTCTTGTTTTCTATTGGACTTGTGGACTTGAACAGTTACCCAAGGCCCATGGCCCTAAATGACACAGTGATGTCAAGGCCTAGAGCAAAAGTTGTTCACAATTAGCCGAAGAAGCAACTTGAACACAAGCCTATTGTTGATTTTTATTGGAAAAATTCAATTCACTATTTACTGAATGAGCAATGCTATTGAGACCTAATTTACTGACCTAATTTACTGACCTAATTCATTGTGACCATTGGATTGACTG
>CM042201.1:15400396-15410888 GCA_023539305.1 Ilex asprella
CTGACCTAATTTACTGACCTAATTCATTGTGACCATTGGATTGACTGTGGACTCCATCAAACATTGGAACTTGGTGTTAATCCAATGGTTCCAATGAAGCCACATCATTAGGTCAGCAAATTATGTCAGTTTTAAAGATTTTCCAAGAAAAAAAAAATGCTTATTAAGACTAGGAAAAGAAGAAAGGAAAAGCTTGGGATAAAAGATTGTAAAAACAGTAATGTTATTGAAATTTCATAATTAAACTTAGTATCGTGACCATTAGGACTCATGATCGAGTTGAATTTTGTGAGTTTGAATTAAGTTTATTGAACTCGTGTTCTAAACAAATCGAATTTGAACAATTTTTTAAAATTATTTAAAAAACAAGCAAAAAAATGTTCAATTCAAGCTCGCAAAATTTAGCTTATTTTTATGTAAAATAGTTAATTTTCTGAGTTTGGCTCAAGTTCAGTTTGTTTTAGGCTCGGGTTTGGCTCGTTTTCTAAATGAGTTGAACTTGAATAATTTTTCAGACTCATTTAAAAAAATAAACTTGACTCGAATTCACAAACGTTAACTTGTTTATCTGTCCTAATCGAGGCCAATCAATCGACCAAACCCCAAGTGGCTTGTCGCAGCTCGTTCTTGATTCTTACACACAACTACATATTTAACAATTTTCAACGATAAATAAACATATCAGTGATCAACTCAATTATCAGATCTAGCCTCGGCCAACCCATTAAAGAGTACCCAGGTCCAAGCCTTACTCGAAGGCCAATAAGAGTGTTAAATCAATCAAGCTTAGGCTCTGTTTGATAACGTTTTTGTTTTTCGTTTTTAAAAAACGAAAACGAAAACCAAAAATATTTTTTTTTGTTTTTAAAAATTACCCCTCGTTTATCAAACGATGACAGAAACGAAAAACATAGACGGTTACCAAACGAGTTTTTTATTTTTATTTTCTCTAAATATCAAAATAAAAACGAAAACAAAAAATTTAAACGTTACCAAACGGGTCTTAACTCTTAATTTTTAAGGTTTCCTCCGGTTCTACTTGGGCCCGGGTTGGGTACCGACACTGGTACTGTACTAAATTATAATTGTGCTTATTTAAATTATATTTTTTTAATATGTAAGTTATAATTAATTGAAGGAAGTCTTTAGGTATAAACGATTATTGACTTCTCTCAATCAATTATAACTTTATCTTTTAAATATATAATTCTATTATCAAAAATGCTAACTTCTTGTATGGTACTAAAAAAAAAATTGGGTACCATTTGAAGTATGATGAATGTTTTATTTTATCACTAATTATTTTTTGGTTCAATGGTCAAGAATGTTTAAGTCAATTTATACGTCCTTGACCAGTACTCTCATCTTTGATTCAATCAAAAGTTGACTATTTATGTCAGAGTTCAAATATTAATGAATAATAATTTTTTATAATTTGATCATAAAAAATTATTAAAATTTAAATTTAAGACGTTTAAATTCACGTTTATTTGATATCACTTGAGATAAGGTTAAATGACTATTTTATCCAAATCGGGGTTGTATAAGTGTTGTGTTCAAAAAAAAAAATATTTTATCCAGGTGGGACACTGTATGAGTATGACTGACTCTCTTCTCGGTGCCTGCTTTCCATTTCTCGTTCGCTGCCTTCCATCGACTCGAGTGGAGCTACACAGAAAATCGAGTGGGGGAAATGAGGAAATTCGACCGTGGCTGGTGTTTTTCCGGCGAGAGTGGAACCGTAACTGGCCCTTCATTGTTGGTTTCGCCATCACCGGCACTATTATCACCCTTTACACTCTCAGCCTCACTGGTTCACCCACACCCCCCTTTCTCTTCTTATTTCTCAATTACGTCGTTTTGCATTTGTTATTTGATTAATATCACATTTGCTGTTAATTTCTTTGTAATGAAACGTTTTGATCTCCATTACGTTCCGTTGTTTTATTTATTTATTTATTATTATTATTATTATTTTTGGGTGATGCATAGGAGGACGCAAAGAAGTCACCGTTAGGGATGTCAATGGACCGGGGAAAAACGGGTATTCGTCCAAACCCGCCCCGTTTGGACCGGGGATGGACTATACGTATTGGACGGTGGACGTATACGGGGATACCCGTATAAACCCGTGCGGGGATGGAGGCGGGGATGGACTTATCCTTACCCCCGCCCCGTACCCGCCCCGTCCCCGTTACCCGCAAAAAAATAAATAAATATAAATATATATTGGCTTGATTGAGATGATTTTACCACCATTATGTTACTTTGGACATTTGTTTGTGTTTTGTTCAAATGTATAGTATTTTGAAGTAATATTTTGGACATTTGTTGTTTGTGTTTTATTCAAATATGTTATGTTATATTATGTTGTGTTAGATTATTTAAAATGTTGTTGAATTATTTAAAATATTGGATTTAATCAGCTTGGGCTTCGGCGGGTACGGGGGAAGCGGGGACGGGGACGGGGATTAAAAATTTACCCACGGACGAGGATGGGGATGAAAATTATACCCGCTAACGGGGGTGGACCGGGGATGGACGGAATTTTTTTAAGCGGGTACGGGGATGGAGACTACACCCCCCGCCCCCGCTTCGGTCCATTGACATCCCTAGTCACCGTCTGTGCAGAGGCACAAGAAGTAAGTCTGCCTGTCATTCACGTAAAATTTGTTTAGAATACCAAACCCTAACTTTCCCAGTTATTTGGTGGTTTTTAACACTTGGAGATTGGTTTTTGTTTTTTAATTTCATTAATAACTTAGGAGCTTATTTCATGTTCCAACTATGTCTTTTTTGGCTTCATGTTACATCTATAGCTTCAACTCGGACACTTACTTCATTGTGCTTGCTGGTCATTAAAAAATGGGTATCATTATCTTCGGTTGTGCGTGATACTTCAGTGGATCACTGTAGAGGTTGACTCTAAGTGCGGTGGAATGTTACGTTTAAATAGTTATGGGAGGGATGACTTATAAGTTGAATTAAAATGTCTTAATATTATGTATGAGCATAATATCTTTACGTTGAATATTGGTATATAAGTGGAGCCACCAAAAGGAAGGAGTCACCATTGAACAAATGTCGATAGAGTGGATCACTGTAGAGGTTGGCTCTAAGCGTGGTAGAATGTTACGTTCAAATAATTATGAGTTTTAACTCTCCACAAATTTTGGGATTTTTTTTATCAACGGTTGGGTTCATAAAATTAATGTTAAAAATAAGACTAAATGTATGTATATAAACTTTGGAACACCCTCTCTCACAAGTTGATTTTTATGGATAAGTTCTACCCATAGGTTCATAACAATTGGTATTATAATTAACCACCATGTCGAGTATGAGATCAAATGCAGAGTGAGCTACAACTCTTTGTGGTCGAGTCACGGATATGATGACCTATAGATTGGATTAAGATGACTCAGTATTATATATGGGTATAACGCTATCTCATTGAATATTAATAGGTGAGTGAAGCCACCAAAATGAAACGACTACCGTTGGGTCAGTACTGATAAAGTGGACCGCTGTGGACGTCAATTACAAAAGCGTGATAAAATATTACGATCCTACATTGGTTAAAAATAATACTAGATGTGTGTATAAAAACTTTTAGGTACATTCTATCGCAAGCCAATTTCCAGGAGTAAATTCTATCCATGGGTTCATAACAGTGCGCAACGGACAAAATGGGTGATGGTGCCTAGAAATTTTTACATGGGTTATACACGCCACGTGGAAGGCTGATGTGGTGTGTACACCCAATCACAAATTACCAAGTGGGCAGGCTGTCAGACACAATACAAGTCAGCATTTCCATTAACTCTCGTGAACCCACTGTTATCAAGTACGAGTCCCAATAATTTTTTGCAGACAATTTCAGCTGTCTTGGAGCTTGTATCCACTACACTGTACACACCACAAGCAGCAGAAATTCAAAATTTTAACCGAGTAAAAATTCAAAATTCACAACCCATCTATGCCATTTCTCTCCACCCTCTCTCTCTCTCTACTCGCAAAACCCATCTTCATTAATGGTTTCTCTCTTCCTACAAATCATTAATGGTTGTGCTTACACAGAGAGGGCTTTAATGCTAATAAATATTTATGTTACTCTCTTCTTAAGTTTAAATCACACATGGGGGCTTCTCTCTTGTTAAACACCCGTTAAAAAAAAAAACACAATTACATGGTGAGACCACCCAAGAGGGATATAAGCATAATCAGTTCAACGTACGAGTCGACGATTTATTCGGGGTTTGATGTTGAAATCTTGACTATATTAGACCTGGTCAGGTCTTAGTTGTGTCCCATTAATTGTAGCAATGGTTGGTAATTTCACCTGCGGCTCAATAACCGGGGTTTAATGCTGCTTGCTTTTTTTTTTTTCTTTTTTTTTTGGTAGGTGGAAAAAGTAATGTTCGGTGTTCTTGATGGAGGGGTACAGTCTCTACATGGGTGGAGAAGACCATGTTTTCTTTTTCTTTTGTCTTTTCCTTTGTGAAGTATCGACAACTCGATGGTTGGGGTGTTATGAAATGTTGTAAATACGATGTTAAACTTAAAACACAAGTGGTTTTGGTCACTTCTGTGAACTTGTGGGTGCTGAGTGTGTGATGTGAGACAATGATGTGTCTTAGTGTAGTCTGAGTCTTGTCCAATGCGCAAAGTTTTACTTATTGCTGGGTCTAAAAAAAAATAGGGAAAATTGAAAAGAGGTATATTAAATTAGACTTAGTTGTAAAAAAATACACAAAAAAATGTTGGATAATTAAGTCCTTAATTTTGATACTTATTTATATCTAAGTGCACTATTTGAGTTTTATAATTTTTTGTGACATTTTTGCCCTTCATTAAACCATGTGTATTTAATGCACAATTTTTTTTAAAAAGTGGTGCATTAAACATATCTTAGCTTGAAGTTGTGGGATTATAGAGAGAGATTTATCTCTAGACAAAATGTATTTATTGTCGACTTTATTTGACAAGAGCGTTGGAACAACTTGAAGTTGTTTTAACAAGTTAACCTATATATAAAAACGATATATACATATATACGTTTTTATATTTACATGAATATATATATATATATATATATATATGCTTCTTGTTAAATTTCTTATATAAATTTTGAATTATTTTTAATACACCTTGATTCATGCGTTTTTTTTAAAAGTGGTTTTATTTTTAAATTAATTTAATATCCAAATAGTATAATAGTGTAACAATAACAATGTAATAATAAAAGTGTAACAGTATAACAATAACAATATAACAACAAAAGTGTAACAGTGTAACAAACTATTTATTCAAAATAACAGTTTTATTGTTATACTATAAAACACATATTTTATTGTTATACTATAGGTTTGACAAAATGTAATAGTACAATATTTTGTGTAAATAGCTTGTTTCACTGTTACACTTTTATTGTTACACTATTATACTATTCGAATATTAAATTAATTTGAAAATAAAACCACTTTAAAAAAAACGCATTAATCAAGGTGCATTAAAAATAATTTAAAAATAAAACCACTTTAAAAAAAAATATCCATGAATCAAGATGTATTAAAGATAATTCAAAATTTAGATAAAAGATTTAACAACAAGTATATATATATGTGTATATATACACGTATATAAATATATATGTATATATATGTGTATATAAATATATATATATATATGGAATATTAAAGTTCTCTCATAAAACTAGGAGATACACACATGAATCAATGTGCATTAAAGATAAGAATTTTGAATTAAATGACCCTAAAATGGGCATTTATGTCTTTATATCTTAGTTGTGTATTTTTTTCCAAAATATTTTGTTTTATGTACTTTTTATCAAATAAGTCTAATTAGGTATACCGACTTCCAAAAACCCCAAAAAAATAAAATGGTCTGGTCTTGAACTCAAGATTTTGTTTTTTTGGCAAATAAAGAGTTTTTCAACGTTTTAAGTCCGATCCATCGTTGTGTAGTTCATTACTTGCACGCTCCTAAGTTGTTTCTACACTTGGAATGAATTTCTTTGCAATTTGAATGGGCTTTGGCATCATATATTTGTGGTATTGGCAAAGCTGTATGGTGGATTCATGGTGCATTAACCAGACGAAAAAAATTAAGTCCTGAATAGGGTTTTCGCGCACACAAAAACATATTTTTCTCTTATTCAAAAGACGGGATTGATGTTTTTGACGAGGATTTTTTGTTGTTAGAAACTTAATAGCAGAGTTGTTGATTAAAATAATGTCGTTTTGGTTCGTTTTGTACCAAAACGATGTTGATTAAATTAATAGTACATCTGCTTTTAAAAATGGTAAATGACACCATTAGTCCCTTAAGTTTGACACTTATTACACTTTTATCCCCGATGTTTTAATTTTGACAATTTCGTCCTCCATATTGTAACATTGGCTGACTTTCGTCCTTACCTCTAACTGCCGTCTAAAATTTAAGCAAAAAATAGCACATGAGCGGCATGTGATGGAACAGAAAGGGCAATATAGTCATTTAAACTTCTTTCCCGCCCATTTAACCTCTTCATTTGTGTTGCCCTAGTTAACAGTTGAATCATTCAACCACAAGCCAGGCTGAGGACGACGAAGATGACGATGAAGATAAAGAGCAAGGGAGCTGGACGAAGACGAAGACGAAAGAAAAAGAAAATGGAACGTATGTCTTGCTATTGTGGGAGAAGGACAAGGATGTTTACTTTATGGACAGATCAAAATCCCCGTAGGAGATTCCTTCGTTGCGAGAATGATACGATAAGTTTTAGTCGGGTTGGGTTGTTTTGAATTACTTAATTTTTTCGGAAGTTTTCAGTTGAGTTGATGTTCTGTTGTATGCAGCAAAGTGAAGGATGTGGGTATTTTGAATGGTATGACCCCCCCATGTGTAATCGATCGAAGAACATCATTTCTGGCTTGCTGGTGAGAATCACAAGAATGGAAGCACAGTTGACAAGAATTCGACACAGATAGAATGTGTTGGGGATCTTGCTAATTCTGACATGGTTGGTTGTGTTGATGTATTGGAAGAACTCAGGCGTGAACATGAACAAAGAGAGTAATCCTGCTGTTAGTTATGAATTAGGAAATTAAGAATGACATGTGTTGTTTGGTTAGTCCAGAAGGGTGTATTGTTTAGATGTGCAGAAGGGTGTGTTGATTATGTAAGTAAGAAAAGACATTTGTGTCATTTAATTATGAATGAAGTTCTCTTGTCTTCTTTTTTAAAGACATACTTATTTGTTTGATGGAATGTACTACGTAAAATAGAATAATACAAGAGACATAATATATACATAAACAAAAGAGTGGTTCATAAACAATGTTCAAGCTACCAAATTCTATTACATTGTCTGCAAAAACAACTACACCATTATCTTATACCCCTTTCCCCTTGGCCTTCACACTACTATTATCTGAATTCCCTCCATTCTTCCCCTTGTTTGCTAATGATTGAAGTGATGCAAGGGTTGTACTGGTCTGACCTTTCCACAAGAATGGTGTTGGATTTGGAGTAGAACAAGGTGGTTTGAACTGTTGTGATGATGTTGGTGGAATAACATTTCTTTTGACCTGTAACTTATCTCTCCTATGTGACTGAACATCTTTTCCAACTCCAACACTTGCATTTGCAATAGCAGTCTCACAATTTTGAGCAATAGTAGACCCAGAAGTTAGAGCAGTAGCAGACCTAGAAGTTATAACAGTGGTAGACCCAGAAGTTTGAATAGACCCAGAACTTGCCATACAATTTCTTTTGTTGTGTCCCTTTTCACGACATTTGTCACACTTCAATGAAATCTGGACTTTTCTGAGTTTTGTGGGATTGGGATTGTGTTTTATTGCCTTATCTAGTTCTCTTCTTCTCAGTTTCTTTGGTCTGCTTGGTTGCCTATGGTGAAATGGAGGTAGAGGAGGAACTTCATTTGACTTAACCCATAGATTGGACTCATTTATTGGATGAATAATATTCTCATAAGTCTTCAGGTAAGTGTCCTTCGTATACCAGTCATGCACAAATCCTCAGGCTCATCTCCTTTGTAGACAATTGCCTGGATTGCATGTGAGCAAGGGATATCAGTCAAATCCCATCTTCTACAAGCACAACTATGTTCATTCACATCTACAACAAATTGATCTCCATAACAGTGCTTAACCTCAAATTGTGATCCTCCAGACCAATAAGCAATGCAAAAAGAAGCTTCTTTCTTATTTTTCTCTAAAATTTCCTAGATTTTAGGGCATATCTTACCCTCCCATTTTTTCATTAAATCTCTGTTTGCAAACAACCTCCTCATCAGTAAATGTCTTATCCTCTCCAACATTGATATAATGGGTATGTCTCTTGCCCCAAGTATATAGGAATTGAAACATTCAGACATGTTATTTAGAAGTATGTCACACTTATATAATGTGCTAAAGTGTGACCTAGACCAGTTCCTTGGATGCTTATCTTCGAACCAAGCAAATGCATGTGAATCTTCATTTTTCAATTTCATCATATTCCCATGAAACTGGTTGACATAAGTTGATCTTGCAGCAGCCCAAACAATGTCCTTTAGGAATTTTCCCTTGTCTATAATCTTGAAATTGTTGTGCAGATACTTAACACAGTGCCTATGTTCAACATCGGGAAGCAACTCTTGAATGACATGCTCCAGTCCCTATACAAACACAAAACTCAATTAGTTATGCTATAACAATTGTAAAACAAACATTTATGACAAAATAATATTTAACAAACATACCTTCTGTTTGTCAGACATTATAGTCCAACCATGTGTATTGGTTATTCCCAGATCTTCTACCAAAATGGTTAGAAACCATGTCCATGTGGTTGTGACCTCCATCTCAACCACAACATAGGCAATTGGGTACATGCTATTATTAGCATCTACACCAATTGCTGAGAGTCGTTGTCCATTACGTATACCTTTCAGATGATATCCATCCAAGCACACCACATGTCTACATGCTTCCTTAAATCCCCTCTTCAATGCATCTAAACATACGTACAATCTCTCAAACCTAGGTTCACATTCCATCTCAGACACATCATCCATTTTCATTACTATAGTACTACCAGGGTTAGTCATCTTCAATTCATCGCAGTAATCCCACAGTTTAGCATATTGCTCTGCATGACTACCTTCAACAATTCGCATAGTTTTTTTTCTTGTCTTGTAACATTGATCCCTAGAAAAATTCAATTGATGATCCTTCATTGCCCTTTCTATGATTGCCTCAACAGGCCAATTGGGATTCGCTCTAAAGTCATCAAGGTAAGTTTTGGCTAGCCAATTAGAATTTGCCATTGGGTTCTTAAATCACCTGCCACATGTATGTTTACCATTGAATGTTTTGATTTGGAATGTTTTATTGTCATCCATAACAGATGCAAAAATCATCCACTTGCACTTTCTCTTGCACACTGCTCTAACCCTCACATGATCATTTTTCTTAAAAGTTATTTGTTTTTCCCTCCCTAATTGAATATTCCTTTACTACTTTTTTGAATTCAGAAGGTGATCCAAAAAGCATCCCCAGCTTGAATGTTGGATTCTTCATATCAGTCTCAGCCTTAAACTTAGCGTACTTTGGCATTCTCCTTTTATTACTCTCTTCATCTGATGAGGAACCGTCTATGCTCAACAATTCATCTGATGGTCCATAATCAGACTCGACCTCATCATTCTCAGCATCACCGTAGTCTCCTGATTTCTCCTTTTCCACACCATTTCAATGTTAAGCACACCTACCCATTCCGCATCCATGTCAACATAAGTCTCAAATATTTTCTCATCTTCTTCTACATCATATTCATTGTCATGAAAAACAAATCCATCAGAAGTTTCATTGTCTTTCTCAGCCCCAACTCTCTCATTCTCTATGTCATTCCCAATTGTTGCACTGTCTCTCTCAACCCCCGCTTTCTCATTCTCTATGTCATTCCCAATTGTTACACTGTTTCTTTCAACCCCAGCTCTTTCCTTCTCTATGTCACCCCTAACTGTTGTATTGTCTTTTTCAATTGATACTCTTTCCTTCTCAACATACTCTAGCAAATATGGTTGCTTATTATTTCATGTACTACATACAGTAGTTACTTGACCTTCCTGTAAACCATTTAAATCTTCATCATCGATCTCCTCAATAATAACAGAATGTCTAATCTTAGTATCTACATCATTTCTTACCCATTCCTCATCAAATACATCAAACAGTGATCTATGTTCAATATAAACATCAGTAACTGTGTTGGGATATAATGAATTAAACGTTGTGAAGACTTGATTATCAGTATACAGTAAAATCAAACCATTAGCTAAATTCTTGTCAGGTGTCAGATAAATGGTACTTGAGAATTTCTTCATCATATCCTAACGCCCTTGCCATCTCATCAAGTTTTAGTAAAGACATTAAGTCTGGATGTCTGTGGTGGAAGACATCGACCCTACCTCCAACATATTCCT
>CM042201.1:15420888-15460688 GCA_023539305.1 Ilex asprella
TATATATATATATATATATATGTACAGGTATGTCTCTGAATGAAAATCTCACATTCACACCTAACCTAATCACACCGACAAATGGAATAATTGACATTCGTTCTAACCAGTTAGGACGCCAATTTTTAAATAAGTAAGTTTATATTCTTTTAATTAAATAAAAATGAAGAAGTCAAAATTAGTATTTTGTTGAAAATGTGAATGAGATACTTAAAGTATATAGACGAACTTTAAATCTAGACAAACTACACCTAGACATAGTTAGTATTTTGTTGTTTATATACCGGTTATTCTTCTCTATTTCATTTTTGCTCTATTGTCAAACTACTTGAATTTGAATAACATAGACGAGTTGTACACCTAGACATTTTGAATTCAAATGTTAGCAATTCTTTATGGTATCTCTCATAAAAATTCTAGTTTTGGTGTGGATAACTTGTCTTTGACCGGATTAGAGAAGAGATTAGTCAAGATGCATATAAGTAGGCTTGTCAATCGTGCCGAATCTTAGCGGGTTCGTGTCAAAAAATACTCCACTCATATATTCGATTCGTTTATTAATTTGTGTCTAATAAGTCGTGTCATATTAAGTTCATATCTTATATGAATTGTATATAACCGGTATATAAACAAGTTGTGTCGTGTATTACTTTTGATTGATTTCACACATACCCGATTTATTTATTAATTTTGTAGTGTCAGATCTACTCATTTACAAAACTAGTGACTTAAAAAAAACCAAAACCCTATAATTTTGTGTCGGGTTAACGAGTTGTGTCATATTTTGACACACTTACACGTAAATTGACTTAAACATTTTTTACTGTTGAACTAGTGAAAGAAGGGAATAAAAAATGAATATCAATTGTATATTACTTTGATATATTTTACCATATAAATGAAAAAATTGATTGATTGTACAAGAGAATAATAAAATTTCCCAATCTCACCGTCGTGGGACAAACAGCGAAATTTCCTTATGTACTTTATATGTCCAATTAGTACATTATTTTCTATGCAGAGGTATGGAACTTTGGGCATTGGACTGGTCAATGCAATTTTCAAATCCATTGGTTGAAGAAATTCATCCTTTATTTAACTCCAACACCGCCCTAGCCAATCTGTCATATTTCAGACAGCTGCTGCCAGGAGCCATTCCATGTCAACGCCAGCCCAGAATTTTCCAAGGGAATAAATTACATTTTGCAGCCTGAAATTCTGATTCTAATCTCACTCCAACCCCCCTTATTTCAACCCTAATAAAGAGTTTCAGATCTGATTCTACACTGCATATGATATTCCATTCCGGTCCTCACTAGCACTTCTCTTGGTTGTACAAGGAGCATGCCCGAGGGGACTACTTCTAATCATTAACTCAGTGCGTCGCTGTCGCCATTTCTAGGACTCTCCTACTGAGTTACTCATATTGATTCATTAATTATGTGAATTGTTTTCATACTATCCCAAAATGAAATATGCGTTATTTTTTAGAAGAAAAAAAATCACGTGTCAATTGCTAACACCACAAAAATTTGAGAGAAAAGCAATACAATTTTCTATCTAATTTGTAACGAACGTTTGCAACTAGAATAATATGAAACTAATAATTTATTTTATTTGGAGGTGCAAGTAAGAAACATGATGGTTGTGAGAGCGATATTCCTATATAGGGATATAATTGAGGGGTGAAGGTATAATTTTTTTTGGGTAAAATATATTTTTGGTCCCCAAAAGTATATGTGTAGTGTCTATTTAGTCATCAATCTTTCAATTGTGTCTATTTGATCCCTGAAGTTCCTAATTTATATCTATTTGGTTCCACGTAATTGGCGCATGACAAAATACATTAACGATTTTTTGACGGGCATTTGAAATTAGACCACTTAGACACAAATTAGGAACTTTATGGGTCAAATAGACATAAATTTAAGAATCACGTGATTGATGTGTGAACAAAACCGTCATGATTTTTTCACGTACGTTTTAGTTTGGACAACTTAGATAGAAATTAGGAATCTTAAAGACCAAATAGACACAATTAAAAGATTGTAAACCAAATAGACACTAAACGCATATTTTAGAGACTAGAAACGAATTTTACACTAATTTTTTGGTTTAGAAGGTTTGTTATGTACTGAGATCACACCTCTACTCTACCCAAGAATGTGCAGCATAATGCAATTTGACTATTTCTTGGCTTACAGACAAAAGGGATAGTGGATCCCATTATCCAGTTGTTAGACAGCAATAAGTGATTTGTTTAAGGTGGAAAACTTTCCAATAGTATTAACAAATGATTCATGGAATCAGAGGGGTCACTATATAAAGGGCTAGCCTCCCCTTTGTACCACCATCCACACCACACCTAGTCTTCTAGTGCATAAAAACCTAGAAGTCCCAGATTGCCGTGAGTTTCTGGGAGTTTGAGATGAGGGAAATGGCCAGCTTCTGGCCTCGGGTACTCTATGCCTTGGCAATATGTTTCATAGCTTCAAATGTAGCCACCGCTGCCGACTACGAGCATTATGTTTACGCATCTCCACCGCCGCTACCTTATGTTTACAAGTTACCACCACTAAGACACCAGAAGCCAACATGGCCACCTTACTATCATAAATCACCACCGCCAACATCACCTTCAACACAACCACCATACTACTACAAGTCACCTCCTCCTCCATCACCAATATCCCTTCCACCCTCTTATTATTACAAGTCGCCACCACCACCTTCTCCATCACCCCCGCCTCCTTACGTGTACAAGTCCCCACCGCCACCTTCTCCATCTCCACCTCCTCCTTATGTCTATAAATCCCCACCACCACCATCTCCATCACCACCACCACCTCCTTACATTTACAAATCTCCACCTCCACCATCTCCATCACCACCACCTCCGTACATTTACAAATCCCCACCACCACCATCGTCCTCACCTCCTCCACCTTATGTCTACAAGTCACCACCACCACCATCTCCATCACCTCCTCCACCTTATGTCTACAAGTCACCACCACCACCATCTCCATCACCTCCTCCTTCTTATGTCTACAAATCCCCACCACCACCATCGCCATCACCACCTCCACCTTATATCTACAAATCACCACCACCACCTTCTCCCTCACCCCCGCCTCCTTATGTATACAAGTCCCCACCACCACCATCTCCATCTCCGCCTCCTCCTTATGTCTATAAATCCCCACCACCACCATCGCCATCACCACCTCCACCTTATGTCTACAAATCACCACCGCCACCATCTCCTTCACCACCTCCTCCTTACGTTTACAAATCCCCACCGCCACCTTCTGCTAAACCACCACCCCCTTATCTTTACAAATCACCACCACCACCATCGCCATCAGCACCTCCTCCCTATGTCTATAAATCTCCACCACCACCATCGCCCTCACCTCCTCCACCTTATGTCTACAAGTCCCCACCTCCCCCATCTCCATCTCCTCCCACTCCTTATGTCTACAAATCCCCACCACCACCATCTCCATCCCCTCCTCCTCCCTACGTGTACAAATCACCACCTCCGCCACCGTCACCTCTTTCTCCTCCGCCATACTACTACACTTCTCCTCCTCCTCCCAAGCATTACTAATCAAATCACTTTATCTTCACGAGTCATGTAAGTATGTTACATCAAATATAGTATTTCCTGTCTCTTGCCATCAACATCTTCTCATTAATACTAAATTATTTTTTGCAGCTCATATAATGTTTGAGAATAGATTGCAGCAAGAAGAACTGGTCGTTATAATGGGGAGGCAATCTCAATGTCTTAGCTCAAACAATACAGCATTGGAGAATAAAAAAGCATGGCTGTTATGTTTTGATTATATTGTTTTCTCGTGAATAATGATGTTGCACTCATGTCTTCAAATGTACTTTATTTGTTTTCTCTTCTTGGACGATATATCTGTAAGCAACATCTCACTCAGATGTTGATAATTTCCAATAAAAAGAACTTTAATTTGTTCAAAAAACTATTTTTTTCCTATTTTTTCTTTTCATTTCTAGTTTTTTTATTACTTTTTTTTTGGGGGGGGGGGGGGGATCACTACAAGAAATTTGATATTTAGCCGCAAAAATTGGTGTAGCAAAATGTGTAAAAATTGTCACTAATGTGTTTTAGTGATAATTTTTTTTTCCACTGCGTAGCAACAATATGTGCTATGGCTAAATGATTTAGCCATGGAATTTTAACAATTGCCACTAAATGTGAAAATTTTAACGACAACACAGAAAATGTCACTAAATATAAAATATTTTGCCACAATAATTATTGCAGAAAATTAAAATAATTCCACCACCAAAACAAACTTTGTTGTCACTAAAAGTACCAAATGAAGGATAAAAGTTATTTTTTTAGTGGCAATATTTAATTGTGGTTAAAAATGTATTTTTTCCCCACAATTTGAAATAACCACTAAAAGACTTGAACATAATTTTAGTAGCATCTTATTATCACGACTAAAACTTTAAAATTCTCCTACTCATATACCCATTCTGCACACACACACACACACACACATATTTCTATAATAAAGAAATGAGAATACAGTTAACAGTCATCACTAAAATATAATTCTCAAATGAATTCACATGAGTGTAACATCAAAATGCTAATATTCACAAACTGTATTATATGTACAACTTAGCATCCTAAGAAGACAAAAACATAAATTAGCAAAACAAGGTCACAATCTCTGGACTTTGCCAATCTGCTCATGTCTATGCTTCACGAGTAGAGCAGAGCCAAAGGACCTTTGCCAATCTGCCCTAACACTTTGAACTTTTTCATGCTTTCAGCATATCACTCCTTCATCTGCTGTTTTCCAAGTAATTTCAATCCTGATAAGAATCTACAAACATGATGAGTTCAATCATAGTCCATAAACACCACATACTTTTCAATCATAGTCCACACATTAAAACAGGTTCTTTGGCTGCTCTAAGTGTCTCACACTCTCACTTACTTGTTCGTTCAGAGTGGTGTGGGCTTGTTTGTCATTCGACTGGTAGCTCTCTTTCTTTAAATTACACAGAGAGAAATGGAAAAACCCTCTGGGCTTAGAAGACTACTTGAGATTTTAGCAGTGAATGAGTTTATCAGTTCAAGGGTTTATATAAAACTAAGCCTGTGGACATACATGGTAACAAATTGTAATGCTTAGAAGTTCATTGCCACATGTCATTAAGAAGCTGCCATGTTTGGAAAGAACTGATCATATAAGGGGTAAAAATCAAAACACATATAGGATTTTTTGCCATTATACAACTGAAGATATTTCATGTGTGCCCTAAAAAAATGTGTTTTAAATGCACTGAATTAGCAACGAACCAACAAAATATCAGTTATTGGGATTTATCTTGCATATTTCATCTTTAGATTCAGGAGGTAATAGGATTACTCTTGTTTCTTATACTTAAATCATGGTATAAAATAATACTTAGTAATGACATTACAACAAGATTTACTTCTATTCCTGAAATAGATATTTTTTACTTAATGACAAATCTTATTGATTAGTGTACCCGTTGTATTTGCTTCTCCTGATGGTTGGTCTAGTAATAAAAATATTGTATTTTCTGGTACATCATTATGGATTGGATTAGTCATCCTGATGGGTATCTTTAATTCTCTCATCTCTTGAACCTATTCGTCCCAGATCCAAAATAGAAATGACTTCCCCCCCCCCCGAGTTCTTCTCGATTGTGAGACACATTCAAATTTAATATAAGGCCCCAAAATGCAAAGAAAAACAATAAAAAAAAAATTTGAGGGAGCTTCAAACTTTTTGTTCTTGAATTGAATAAAAAAATGTTGCAATGTGACCCGTTTGTTAGTTTTTCGTTAGTGTTAATGGATTGACTTTTGACAAAACAAAAAACGGAAGCTAACAGAAGGGCAATACTTTAACACTTTTAATATATTGAAGGTACAATGTAAGAATCTTAAAATCTTTCAAAGTACAAAGTGTAAAAAGCCCTACCGATTATGTCTCCCATTATATTCAATGTTACTATCTTTGATTTTAAATGTTATTGATTTTAGCATGTTACTCTTCAATGTTAATTATGTTATACATGTACATGTATATATAATATGAGAGATAAATAGTCATAATTTAGGAAAAAATTAAAATTTAAAATTAAAGAATTTAAAATTTAATTTAGTTTAAATTTGGTCACATTTGTATATGTTTTATAGATGGATAAGAGAGAGAGAGAGAGAGAGAAAGAGAGAAGTTCTAATAAGAGAGAAACTCTAAAGTTTAAGAGTTAATAGTTTGGGTGGGGCTATTCTCACCCTACAAATTTTTATTTTTACCCCATTTAATTTTTCATTATCAAATTATTAAGTTTATTCCTTCTATACCCACCTCGATAGTAACTAAACTCACCACATATTACATACACCTCATTAATAGTTAAGTCCATTCATTCTATGTACATCTCTTTAATAAAAGAAGTCATTGTAAGAAAAAAAAATAATGAAAGAAGACAATTAATTTGAATGGATAAATATATTTACAAAACAAGAAAAAAAAAAAGAACCAAGCAAAACGGAAATAAGAAAAAAAACAAACAACCAAAAACGAAACAAGTAAAAAAAAACAAACATGTTGAAATAAGAAAAAAGAAAAAAATGAAACAAGAAAAACGAAGAAGAAAGAAACAAACCAAAATAGGAAAAAAGAAAAGAGCCAAAAAAAGAAAAAACAAAAAGAAAGCAGAAAATCGAAAATCGAAACAAGAAAGAAAAAAAACCAAACAAAAATTAAAGGAATAAGTAAAAACTATAAGACACAAAATCGAATAAAAAAAAGCACAAGCACAAACACAAATACAAAATCAAACAAAAAAAAAATAACAAGTATAAATGCAAAACCTTAACAAGATAAAAAAGAATAAATAACCTAAAAGAATGCATATATATAGACATATAATTTTTAAATAAAAAATTATTAAACTTAACAAAGATATCAAAACATACCAAAAATAATGAAAATCTATATAATAAACATGAAATCATTAAATTGAGAAGTAATACTAATCTGTATTTTACTGAAAAAATTCATATTGAATTTTTTTTTTGTGAGTACATAAAATGAGATAGAGAATGAAACCCTAATTATAACAAAAAAATATATATAAAGTGAATTTACTTATTAAAAAAGGGGTGTATGTAGCATGGGTAGACTTAGTTATTAATAGGGTGAGTATAGAAATGATAGACTTAGTAATTTGATAATGAGAAATTAAATAAGATGAGAATGAAAATTTGTGGGAGTGAGAATAGTCCCACCCTAATAGTTTTCTAATATGTTTTAAAGAGATTTGTATTTCAAATTTCAAATGAGCATGTAATAGGGCTAGTTGTTATCTGATTAATAAAATCCTATTTTTAATGCACAAAACAGTGTTAAATTGATTGCAAATGAAGATTTGTAGTAATATACATACCTCATATTCGTGTTTGAAGCACTTGCATTTCATGTGTTTTAATTTATGATAGAAAATTAAATGACAAACGTTCATATTGCTACCATTTCAGCAAGCGTAGAAATTGAGATTTTTTAATGTTTAAGGGTATAAATTGAGATTTAAAATATTTTTATGATTTGACCCCTTAACTATGCCATTTTTTTTATATTATCCCAATTATTATGTTTTTGAAAACCACCCTTAAATTCCTTTGCAATCGAAGGTGAAAGCAAGAAAAAGATGACAAAACCTTTTTTTCTTTCTTTTTTAGTTGAATTGAAAGGTGCTCTTGGTGTACCATTGTAAGCACTCAAACATTAGACCAATTGTGGTTCAATCAGGATGTTGATCTAGCTTTTATGACTACCAAAGAAATATAGAGAGGAGAAGAGAAAAGATAGGTTAAGCAAAAAATAGAGAGAGCTATGCTATCAAGTTGTAACTTAATTTATGACAAAAACTGAATCACAGTCTGGATCAAGTCCATATTTCTATCAATTTATAATATTGAGGGTATAAATTAAAATTTTTAATATTTGAGAATATAAATTAAGAATTAAAAAATATTTTGGGGGCCAAAGTGAAAGTAGCCCTTCTTCCATGTACCATGCTCTTTTGGCCTTCCGCAGACTGCCCAAACGCCCCCCTATCCTTGAACCTAACAGCCACTTGGGCTGTGTTCTCTGAGAATGGCCTCAAATGGATGCAACTTCAAAGCAGCGTAGAACCCAGAAAACTCAATATTTATGCACACTTACCAGCAAGCGATAGTCTTTTTCATAGTAGAAAACAATTGTTTGAAGAAATGGCGAGTAGAGTTCATTACTCCATACAAAACAGCTTCTGGTTCTTATCATCATCATCTTCGTCTCCGTTATACAATTCGATCAATTCCAGAGGTACCCACCTCAGAAATCGAATCCATCTTCGTAAAAACTTGTTCTCATCGTCGTCCAGAAGAGGAGCTTTGTACTGCACTTGCAGCAGAAACGAGAGCGAAAGCTCAGAGCCATTTGTCCTTACAACTCCGCTTTATTATGTAAATGCTCCTCCCCACATGGGCAGCGCCTACACCACCATCGCCGCGGATGCCATTGCCCGTTTTCAGGTATGTTAATAGCCCCAAAACCTTGTCTTATTTTAAGCTGTTTTTTTTTGGGGCAATTTTTGATGATTTTCATGTCGGCAGAATTTCTATGTAGTTCAGGTTTTCTAGTTCACCCCTTGTTTGGTTGCTAAGAAAATTGATGATGTGCTGACAAATTTTGGGTTTTTGTTATTTTTTTTATTAGGCTTATTTGAGTGAAGCTTTTATTTTTGGATAGCATTTTGGTTGGTCTGTTGCAAAATTTAAAGCATATGAATGGAGAATGGTGCTGATTTTCATGGTAGTGACTAAAAAGTCTTTGGCAATACCATTCTCCTTAGTTCCATTTGGGTCCCAAAGAAGAAAGCGTTGGAAGGTTTAAAATTTATCATCTTCCTTCTTTATATAAGATTTTCGTCGCAGCTAAAGGATTATTGAAAGGTGTTAGTTCACTCTGTTTGAGATTAGAGTATATGATTGTCGAAGTTCAATTCATGCCAGACATGTCAGGCTTTTTTTTTTTAAAGTTTTTATAATTGAGAAAGTATGATGCTGATATAGAACTAAAATATATCATTATCATCTAATTCTGGTATTGCCACACAACCTCAGATTATGGATCTTTGTGAGGTGAACAGATAGTTGGAATATGTGCAATTTGTACCACAAATTACATATTCCTTCTAAATCATGGATGCTAAATGTATTTGGTGTATACTGCTAGCATTGAAATATGTTTTTTGTACTTACAAATGTGTTGTTTTTAAATGAAAAAATGGGACTTTAATGTGAGTAATACGAAGCCTCAAACATTGAATTTTGATCTCGATGAGCTACTTCTTATTGTCAAAATTCTTAATGGCAGAGACTTCTTGGGAAGAGGGTTATATTTATCACTGGCACAGATGAGCATGGAGAGAAGATTGCTACTGCCGCTGCTGCCCATGGTTCCAGCCCAAGAGAACATTGCGACGTAATTTCACAAGCTTACAAAGCTCTTTGGAAAGATGTATGTTCCCCTACCATATGAAAATTATCTCGAAAAAATGATATTTTGTTAATTGTTTGAACTATCTTGCTAATATATTCTTTTGGATTTCCCTTTATTTACTTGGTGATGGCAGCTAGACATAGCTTATGACAAGTTTATCCGGACAACTAATCCCAAGCACGAAGCTATAGTGAAAGAATTCTACTCTAAGGTTCTTGCAAATGGCGACATTTACCGTGCTGACTATGAAGGGCTTTATTGTGTCAACTGCGAGGAATACAAGGTGGTATCGTGCTATTTTAGGTGTGAAATTTTTTATTTTGATAGGTTGCCCTCCAAATAGTTTGTGGCTGTGAGCAACGCAGGGAATGGCCCAACATGCATCAAGTTCACCAATAAAATCTATCAGCAAAGACCATAATGATTGTCACACAATATTGACTCACTTCCACTATACGAATCTTCACTGAAAAGCATTGTGATTTTATTTGATGTCTGAATAAATGGATGGATTGGATAGAAAAAAAAATAATCATACGACAGTTAGGCAAATCATCCAGGCGGGCCAATCTAATCATGCAGTTTACATTTTTTTGGGCGGTATGATGTTGGTGTGTAGATTTTGCATTTGTCATCCATGCTTATCATCCAAGTTCTATCTTCTGGAGCTTCTGATGGCATCTGTAAACATGCATTTACTATGATGCAATTGTGATGTTGGTGTTATTATTCTTCTTTCAAAAACACTTGTCCTTGTCCTGTGGAGCCAATGCTATGCATTTTCTCCCTTCGTTGTGTGCATGTATCTGTGGGCACATGCATGCCTATTAACCCACTATGTACGATGAAGTCTACCCATCTATTTTCCGTATGCATTTAATCAATTTGGTTTGTATATTTCAGTTTTTCCGTGGGTTTTTGGGTTTACAGTAGTTTGCCTTTACATGATAATCATTTGATATCTATAGTTCTGGTTAATCTGCAGGATGAGAAAGAACTGATGGAGAACAACTGTTGCCCTATGCACCTAAAGCCATGTGTCAGGAGGAAAGAGGACAATTACTTTTTTGCATTGTCAAAGTATCAAAAACAGTTGGAAGATACTTTAGTCCAAAATCCTGATTTTGTGCAGCCTTCTTTTCGTTTAAATGAGGTGAGGAAATGAGGATTTTCTTGACTTTTGGGAAACCATCTAGGTTTTCGCTCTGGTGCTTCAGCCTTACTTTGGTAGATACCATATGACAAACTCAAATTCGTTACTATCAGCATAATTAGCCTGTCTTCATCTCCACTATTTGCATATCTTTGTATGCGTAAAGAACTAAAGAAGGCTGTTGCTTGCATCTATAAATCAAACCTTGTAAACATTCCTTCATGATACAGTTTGACTTTCTTCCTGATGGTGTTACTAACATGGAACTCTTTTTCAGGTGCAAGGTTGGATCAAAAGTGGCTTGAGAGATTTCTCGATTTCCCGGGCATCAGTGGATTGGGGTATTCCGGTTCCTAATGACATAAAACAAACTATATATGTCTGGTTTGATGCTTTATTGGGGTAAATTAATTCCTTCCTGAATACTCCCAGTTATTCCATATTGTGAACTCACTATCAACATACTTTTGGTTTTTTCTCTTATCTTTCTTTGCCAGAGCTTACATCTGACTGATCTATACCCAGGGTTTACAATTGTTTTTATACTTCAATTTTCTGTGCTTAAACTTTGTTGCTATAATTGGTTGCAAAAGTTAAGCCGGTCATTTGTTTTTTTCAGGTTTTGTTTAAAAAATAGTTTTTCCACTTGAGTCCAATGGGTTATCCTGGGCCTTAATCAGCACTTTTTGGTCCACAATTTCATACTTTAAGTTATCCACCTCATTTTTTATGTTAAGTTTGTGTTAAATGGCTCTTGCTGTGGACAATGAATTCTTTGAGGTTGATCTAACCTTCTAGGATCAAATGTCAAAACTGTGAGGACTTCCAATGTTACAGTTTCCACACTTCAATCAAACTCAGCTTAGAAATAGCTGCTCAACTTTGCTACTATAAAATGCTTTGTCTATTTAGATCTCTATTTCTGTGTCTAAATCAATGATGTTAATTCGTCTAGAAGCAGATAATGTTTAAGTTGTTTATTAAATGCCCCTTCTCCTTCCCCCTCTTCTTCTCTTGTTTGTCATGCAGTTATATATCTGCGCTGTCAGAGGAAAAGGGGCAACCGAATCTACAGGCTGCAGTCTATTCAGGTTGGCCCGCCTCATTACACTTAATTGGCAAGGTATGATTGTTTCCTTGCATTCATAATATGATGTTGCAGACATTTATGTCCTCTTTTTTACCTGGTTTCATTCTATGAAAGAAACATGGCAATTAGTATCTGAAACGTTATCTTATTGTTGACTGTAATAATTTCCATCACATTGTTTTTCAATTTGGAGCTTGCTGAACTGAAATAATGTGTGATGAAAGAGACGGACTACTGCCTTGGCTTTCATCACACATTATTTCGATGATATAAGCCACTGTTCTTTGATTTTACTTTTTTCGGAAATGGTTCTTAAGAAAGTATGTATTTTCAACATGTGGGATGCTGGATGCATCTTGTTCTTGCCTTAGTACCGACTCTGAAGTCCATTTATATAATTCTGCAACCAATTCCGTGTCCCTGAAATTTGGGAGACAATCCTAAGTGTTGAGCTATTTGTAGACTCTACTCTCCTTCTGTCTTTAGCTTCTTGGCTGCATAAATTTGTATGTTAACCTCATTCATTTATCATGTTTAAGAAATTTGAAATCATATCTGATATCCTTATATTATATACTTTTATTATTTTAAAGTCTCGGCTTGATTCAATTCCACCCATTGCAACACTATTTCAATTATATATTCTTTCCAATTTTTTTGCCATTTTTCTTGCAGGATATCTTGCGTTTTCATGCAGTTTATTGGCCAGCTATGTTAATGTCAGCTGGAATAAGCCTTCCTAAGAAGGTGTTTGGCCATGGATTCTTGACAAAGGTATAAAAATGGTTTAGAGTTTAATGTTTTTTAATACTTTTTGTTTTTCATTGGAATCGAGCATTATCTTGCTTACTTCATGTATTAATTTGTCCAAAGATGGTACTTAGTCATGGAACTCCACACATTCGATTGAGCTTAGGATAAATCATATATTTAGGGCACGTATCATGCCTGAGGAGCTTTATACTTTTGTCACAATTGGCTACTTCGAGCCACTTCTGAATTATCCTTTTGCCCTTCGTCTAATATGCATAAACCTAGTGTTAAATTAACCTCTACCACACTTCTAAATTGCTATTAAAATTTGATTGTGGCCTTATTGGGAAAGTTAGTTTTTGGGATTGTACCCTACCTATAAGTTGATGTCAACTTTTTGAGATTAGGTTTCATGATCTACATTAATGGTGTGCATTAACTTCATAACTGCAAGAAATGAAATTGGTGTTTATTTAACTTATGAAGAAATAGATGTGCGAGTTGTACTTTAGTTTTTTATCTCATATACCTATTTTCATTTCATGCAGCAATGATTTTTGTTGATTATAGGATGGCATGAAGATGGGGAAGTCACTAGGGAATACACTCGAACCCAATGATTTAGTGAACAGATTTGGACCCGATGCAGTCAGGTATTTTTTCCTCAGGGAGGTGGAATTTGGAAATGATGGGGACTACTCAGAGGGCCGTTTCATCAATATTGTCAATGCTCATCTTGCTAATACAATTGGTATTTATTCCTTTTCCAGCTCAAGGAGACATAGGAATGCACTGCTGGTTCATTGTTGGTTAGATTCTGAAACTGAGATTGGGATAAACAAGTTTGACTTATAAGTTATTTCTGCAGGAAATCTTCTTAATCGTACACTTGGACTCCTGAAAAAGAATTGCCAGTCAACTTTAGCGGTTGATTCGGCTATTGCAGCTGAAGGGAATGAGTTTAAGGATACGGTGGAGAAACTGGTAAGAATTTCCTGAAACCTTTGATCATTATGTGTCATGAGGTAAGTGGATTGACTTAAATGCTTGAATCATATCCTTCACGTTTTGTAATTTCTATGGAGGATCAACTTCGAAGATGAGAGCACATAATGTGCTCCTCCTTTCTCTACAAATATACCCTTTAGAATTGCAGCCAGATTTCTCTCTCAAAATGTGACACTGTTGGATTCAAAAGGGATTCCTTGGCATTGGCTTGGTGTGATTGCTAGCTGTGAGAATTTCCCTTCTATGATCTAAGCCTAGTAGGACTTGCATTTTTTAATCTTTAATTTGTTGGTCTCTTGGGTGAACCAGCTGACATGTCATGGGATTTATGTATAGTTCAATATCAATCCTGTTTGTGTGTGCATAAATGCTGCCTGTATACCATTGTTAGCCTTTGAAGGTGAGATTTAACAGAACAGTAAAGTTGCTTATTTCTTACCTGGGAGTCACGGGATCAAGACATGGAACAACATTTCGTTATGAAGGATAAGGTTGCATACATTTGAACCTCTTAGAGCATCTTCCGTCCTTACTCATATCAAATCAAGAGAAACTCAAATTTTTATTAAAATCAAGGGAGACTCAAACATTTACTTAAATCACTAATGGTTAGATTTCGTTCTTCTTTAAAGATTTAATGGTCATATTTTATCCTTCTTTAAATAAACTCAAATCAAGCTTTCTATTCAAATTTGAGTAAAAATTTGAGTCAAGGTTAGAGATACTCTTAGACCTATAGTGGTGGGAGTGTACAGGTTGCCTTTTTTGTAGCATTTCATAGGGAAGTAAGAATATTCAGGCTGCACTTCTCACTTCTCAGTTGCTTTGAACGCATGTTTCTGAAGTTTTGCCGGTTCTCACCATTATGTTAGAACATGGGTATATGTTTTTTGGGTTGATTTGTCTTATGAATTCAAAAAATAAAGAGCATGAATTTTTCATATCCTTCCTTCTATGCTTCTTGTCTTACATTTCTGTTGATTGTACTTCTCTGGTTGCGGCCCTGTTAACACATCTGATTTTTGATTATTTTATTCACTTGTTTTGGAATTTGAGACTAAATTTAATGTTACTTAACCCCCACCCCCCAAAAAAAAAAAAAAAACAACCAATAACAAAAACCCCAACAAAAAAAGAAAAGAAAAAAGTAAAACACACACAAATATGTAGACATAGGGAAAATGAGAGACGATTGGATGGAATATGTTCTAGCCTATGACATATAGAAGTGAAACCCGTAAGAAGTTAGCATTTGATGTTTCATTGAGTAATCATATGCAAGTAGAATTCATACAGAACATATAAAATTGATTTGTCTCATTTGGATCATTGTTATTTTTAACAAAAAGGACCATAGTGTGGTTCAGAGTTTGAGAATGCTCCTGCTACATTATACGGAATTAAAATTTCTTTGATATGGTGTTTTTATCTAGCATTTCCTTTTGAGTTTAATTGGATTGAGCTGTCAGTGTTGGGTACCAAACCTGCATTCGACTCTTACGTCTGTCACTCCACCTCCTTTTCTGGTTTCATCTCTGACTTACCCTTTAATTGCATTTTTGTAGGTTGAGAAGGCCCGGGTTCAATATGAAAACCTCACAATATCATCAGCGTGTGAAGCTGTGCTTGAGATTGGTAATGCTGGAAATTTGTACATGGATGAACATGCACCATGGTCGCTTTTTAAGCAAGGGGGTGCTGCTTCTGAAGCTGCTGCAAAGGTTTTCGTTTCCCTATTATTTATATCTTTGACAAGATTTGCTGGTACTGAAATTAAATGATGTTCAAATTAAAATTTATCTTCAAATCTTGAATTCACAAAAAGAGTGTCAATGGAAAAACTCAGCAATCCATTGCTGCTCAACAATGTTTGACCAAATCCAATGTCATTTATAAAGCTTGGACTCCATTGTAGACAACAACTTGTTAACTACTTCGAGATGTCCATTGTATTAATACCTTCAAAAAGAAAAGCAAAAAAGGAATAGAATTTCATTGTCAAAAGTGGCTAGTATCTTTCTTCTTCTTCTTGCCGTACCCCGTAATTTTTATTATTCTCATTCCTCGTTTGAAACAGGACCTTGTAATTATATTGGAAGCAATGAGGATTATAGCAATTGCGTTATCCCCAATCACACCACGCTTATGTTTGAGAATATATACCCAGCTTGGCTATTCAGAGGACCAATTCAATGCTGCTACATGGGTCTCTCTCTCTCTTTCCTACCCATGTATATTTGTAAGGCAATCTTATGTATAGAACCTTAACTAAAAAAAATTCTAACTTGCTTGCTTACAATTGCAGAGTGAAACGAAATGGGGTGGACTAAAGGGTGGTCAGGTTATGGATAAACCAAAACCTGTCTTTGCTAGAATCGAAAACCAAACAGAAGGGGAAGATGGAGGTGAAGCCACAAAGAAATTAGGTAAGAAGAAGGAAAAGATACCACAAAGTCAGAGCATGGCAGGAGCCTAGAAATATTGGGTTGGAATCATGCATTTTTCACCCTCTTCATGTATAATCTGTAACTGATTCAGTTTTCATTACCACTTTCTTCTCTTTCTATTTATTGATTCATTGTTGGATCAGGGATAATTCAGTTAATCACTTGGTTTTGTGAACTGCTCTTTCCTCCCAAGTTTAGCATACTATGTCTGGTCATGTATACGGGTTCTGTCCAACATGATAGTGTTGAAGTGGATGATCATTTAAGGCTATCCCCCATCTTGACTCAAATTTAAATTTAAATTTAAGTCAAAATGGCCAAAAAAAAAAATTCTCTAATTTTAGATCCAAACTTGTACTAAATCAAGGAAAAAAATATTTTGGATTCAAATTAAGGGAAATTTAAATCTTATATCAAAATTTTAAAGTTCTTGCCTTTTTTGCCTCTATCTTACAAAACCAGAAGACTTTCGATGAAATAAGTTTTTGCCTTTTCTGTCTCTATCATTAAAGTTGGTATCATCACCGCTGACCACATTGCCTATCCTTCCAATATAATTTTTTACTCTTATCTTTCTCTCTCCCACTCTCTACTTTTTTTCTCTCTCTCATTCTCAAAAAAATCTCTCTAGTAAAAAGTTTCATGGATCTACCATTCAAAAAAGTTTGTATTCCTGCTTTTTCTTTTGGTTAATATTAGTAAATTTTGTAAGAAATAAGTTTTAATATTGGATAAAATATTTTGGCAGAAAAAATAAAAAAATGAGGAGTGCCCAGATATTGATTGGCAATAGAGCAATATTCCTGTGATTTTGACCATGTTATGTAGCCAAAGAAAGAAAAAAAGAACTGCTTTTTTTGGTCGTAGCAAGGCATTGTGGATAAACAAAGGGCATTGGCATTACCACTTCCCAAATATTTCAGTTACATATCCCTCTGTTTTTCATGTAACTATAGTCTGATATAATGAAAACGTACTTGTACAATTTATTCAACATCACCTTGTATAAGATAAAAGAACAAAAATGAAAAAAGTAAAGCTATGGAAGCATATAAAATCCGGATCCAAATATCTCCTCAAGAACTTCATCAGATCATCAAGGCTTGCCATTTTAGACTTTTCTGCAGAGCTTAGACCTTCTTTGGAATTCCAAGCCTTTTGCGGAAATCTTCCTCCATGAGAGGAAGGCCCTCGCGCAACTTGATCTTTGGTTCCCAACCTAGCAACTCCTTTGCCTTTGTGATGTCTGGTTTTCTCTGGCGGGGATCATCTGGTGTGTTCTCCACAGTAATGATCTTCACTTCTGGATGGATAAGCTGTAAAATCACACAAAATATACAAGCAAACAGATGTTATGTGATCCCTAGAAGAAGAATGACAACCACCTTATCTATTACAACAGCAGCATGACACCTAAAACTTCTACTTGACTTAAAAAGAGAAGATGGCGTTACTCTCTCTCTTTGTTAAAAAAAAAAAGGGTGAGCAGTAAGTTTGACTCTGCATGAACAAGCTCAAAACTGACCTCCTTGACTGTCTCAGCAAGTTCAAGCATTGTAAATTCACCTGATAGTTAAAAAAAATGAGAATTAGAAATGGCTACAAGATCATAGTTTCTGCAAAAGAGTTACAGAACTTGAAAATGAAAAATGAAAAACAAAAAAGAAAGAAAAGGAAAAAGACTGAAAGATTGTATTTAAGCACACATATTATTGTGCTTCAAGTCAATCAAAATAACCTGGGTTCCCAATGTTGATTGGCCCAGTATTATCTCCTTCCATAAGTCGGATCAGACCATCAACCTTCAACATTTGGAAAGAAGAGTAGTAAGGCAACATAGAATTCTGTAGTTATAACACACTTGAGATTCAATTTGAAAGGCCAAATACACAATGCTCTTATACCATGTCAGAGACATAACAAAAGCTTCGAGTTTGTGTTCCAGGCAACTGAACAGTCAAGGGCTCATCCCTGCATGAATCGCCAAGAACAAGTAGAGACAGTTAAAAATTTAAATACAACTCTCAACTGTTTATCCCCTGCTCAAGTAAGGGATCGTGATGGTGTATACAAAGGAGCATGCTAAGATTATGTACATGAAAAGAAAGTGCAGATAAAGAAATCGAACAATTGAATAAATCTGCAGAAACCTAGCAGAGTGGGTGTGGCAATAGAAGTTACCGAATGGCTTGAGCTATGAAATTGCTGACAACACGTCCATCATCGATATTCATGCGGGGTCCATAAGTATTAAAGATCCTAGCAATCCGTATTTCTGTTGTGGGGCCACCATTTTGAAATGGTTAAGAAGTGCAGTCACGAGATATCATTTTACACAAGAAAAATATGAGGGTATTTTACCTATTCCATGCTGCCTGTGATAATCAAACATCAAAGTCTCAGCCACTCGTTTTCCCTCATCATAACAGCTCCTAACTCCTGGTATACACATAAAGTAACACCATTAAATCACTGAATGCATTGTCTGTAAATCTATTTAAAACACTACAAAACTAACTACAAGTAGGTGGAATTATTTTGTGCCGCACTCATTGCACTGGAAAGTATAGTTATCCCATGTGTCTAGCAAATATTACCAAGAATTGCCCATGAATGCAAGCATTCTGTGACTCAAGTTGCACAAGCATCAAAATTTAATTTTTTAGCATAATGCAACACATCAAGTTCCCATATGACAACTTTTATCCATGATAAAGTTATCCCCATAACACAACATAATCTAAACTATAGCACTCGCATCCATTGATTACTATTTCTTTTTTCAATGACATTTATGTGCATCCACAAATCAAACAAACTATTGGCTACTAAAAGTCTGGTGTGCTAAAGATACCTATAGGGTTGACGTTGCCCCAATAGCTCTCATTTTGAGGATGCACAAGAGGGTCTCCATAAACCTCAGAAGTTGATGTTAGCAGAATCCTGTTGACATAAACAGATATGAGACGAGAGTTCTATGCATAACAAGCACAAAGACATTGAAAGTAGTTTCCAACCTTGCTCCAACTCGCTTGGCAAGTCCCAACATGTTCAATGTCCCAATTACATTTGTCTTAATAGTCTGCCAAGTATTATATGTTCACAAGTCAGACAATCTAGCAAAGAAAACACTAAAAAAATATAAAAGAAGCATGCATCACAATCAAATTCCCTCAGAGATTGAGGGCTGTATCTCTGCCAAATCATATTCTCTTCACGAAACCGATAATCTCTTTCAATTTTTCAAAGCTGGTATGATTGCATAGTTATCAATAAGGCTATACACTTCATCAAACAATGATTACACCCAAAAAATGGAATAAATATGCCACTGCCAGTTGAAAGAGAAGCTGTAGCTTTGGCATTATGAGATTTAGTTTAAATTCTTGCTACCAGAAAAAAAAAAGGATTTAAAGAGTGAAGGTTTAACTAAACAGGCATGAACAAGGAAATAAAGTAAGAGTAGATTGCCACAGTATATGTTACTTGGAAAAAAGATAACTAAGGAGGCAGACATTGTGACAGTCAAATTCCAAAAGGACCATGTGTGTGTGTGTGTGTGAGAGAGAGAGAGAGAGAGAGAGAGAATCTCCCTGGCTTGCATGTATTTTCTTCATGCATGGGAGAGAGTGATTTCACATAAAACACATCTTAAACAACTAAGATATTTCTTACGAGTGACAAACCTTCACAGGATTGTATTTGTAGAAAATGGGGGAAGCAGGACAAGCAAGATGGTATATTTGATCAACTTCAATTAATAATGGCTCTGTGACATCTGCATGAAAAGAAAAACACAAAAATTGTAAGATGAAAGCAAACTAAAAGAGATTCATGTAACATAATGTAAATGAAAGAATAGGTGAGATTGATGGGTTGGACAGTATAATCTATAAGAAATAGAACCAAAGCAGCATACTTAGAAGTATTTTAGCTAAATTACTGATAAATTAAGCTAATATGTAATACTTGAGCAAATAATCTGAACAATAGCTGTAACACGATTCTTCTTTAGTGGCCATTCAAGTAGTCAAACCATATAGATGCTTCCTAAATGGAAGTCAAATTCTCCAATGTATTTTATTAGAAATACAATTAATTCTCCTAACATCTCTGTTTAGAATTCACATCACCATCTATTCCATAATCACTAAAAGCAAGAATATCAAGACTATTTATGATAACAGCAGAGACAATGATACTTTCAAAATGCTTGTGAATCTGCATGTAAGCTGAATCAAGTTATGACAATAAGAAAATAGAGGGAAGTTTCCGCAAAATCCTTGTTTCAAATCAAATAGTTTTGATTGTCAGGCGCCAATTGCTCACAATCATAGAAGATACATACAGTCACATAACTTTCACAAAGTGCTAACCATCACCCTAAACATGTTAAGGAAACATATAGACTTGTGGTATGGATTGATATTTACTTACTGATATAACAAATAATAGAAATAATAGGCAGAACAGTGAATACTTGAAAGCAAATAAATGCAATGCATATGAAAATTGTGCGAATATCCATTTATAAGCTTAAATAACTTAGTTCACATGAGAACTTCTAAGGTCTGTCAAACAAGATGAAAAATTCTATGGAACCATATTTGGCCCTTAGGAAACCTAATTATCAACAACTATACAGACATACCATGGCGAATAAGCTCAAATCTTGGATGACCAATCCATTGCCTTAGGTTGTCCTTTGAGCCAGTGAAGTAATTATCCACAACTATCACCTGATTTCAATTAAACTTGCGTTAGCTGTAACATACAAATTTCTACAAGCAAATTAGCCTAGACAATCTCTACCTACAGAACCAGCCATCTGCCAACCGATATATATGTTTTTGCATGACTAAAACACATGATATAAAGTTCAGCCCAGCAGAGTTCACCTCATTCTTCTCATTTTCCATCAGTTTGTCCACAAGGTGAGAACCAATAAACCCAGCTCCTCCAGTAATCAAAATTCTCATGTTCGCCTGTCATCAACCGCGATAAATTCTCTTATAATAAGAAGAGATGGCATTGACAGAAATCACGTGGGGAAACATAAATCAGTGAGCCATTACTCAGGAGCTGAAAGCCAGACCCAATTGTTTGGACTCAAGAAAATCAATTTTTTAAAAATATTTGATAATTACAGTTATTAGTTGGAAACTAATGATTTGAACACCCAAATCAAATGGTCCATGGTAATAACTGTGCAGAGAATTCTGCCTGTTACTATTACCTCCCATTCAACATGAAGTAATCCACAAATTAACTGTTTTTTTCACCTTTTCCTTTTTAACTTTCAATGTAATTGTAAACCAATATAAACGAATAGCAATAAAAGCTGTATGAAAATCGAAGAGAAAGATGCCAACAAAATACAATCATGGACAAACTCCATAGTGGCTTTTTATATCAAAGACACTGCATTTTGTACCTGAAAGAATTTGGCGTTTCTCAATGGCGACGGCTCTGGAGGCGGTTTTGTAGTTGCATGATTCTCTCCATTGGCAACTTCCTTAGCCATCTCTTAGATCTCTTCTCAAATTCCTAAACACATATCAATCAAAACAATAAATCGCCACCAAAATTGAATCTAAACCAACAAATCAAACAATTCCCAAAATTTTCAACAGCCTAAATTGACCGCCTTTAATTCAAATCTCTATAACCCAATTCAATGTGTTCCCGAACACGTATCAATCAAACAATAAATTACCACCAAATCCAATCTACACAAACCAATCAAAAAATTCCAAAAAATTTCAACATCCTAAATTGACAGCCTTTAATTCAAATCTCTATTGCCCAATTCAATGTGTTCCTAAACACATATCAATCAAACAATAAATTACCACCAAATCCGATCTAAATCAAAAAATTTCATCAGCCTTTAATTCAAATCTCTGTAGGTCAATTCAATGTGTTCCTAAACACATATCAATCATCAAACAGTAAATTACCACCAAATACAAACCAACCTCATAAATCAAACAATTAAAAACAATCCACAGCCTAAATTAACCGTGTTTAATTCAAATCTCTATAGCTCAGTTCAATGCCATATACATTGAACACTTGATCAAACTCAGCCCAAAAAGAAACTTACAAAAAAAAAAAAAGAGATTAATAACATAATTGAGTTTCAATCACCTGCTTTTGGGTTTGATAATCGGAATTGCAAAGATTAAGTCTTTATAGATGTCTATTTATACTCACAGCAATTCAAAGGAATAAACGTGAACAAAGCATAAAATTCTGCCACCAAACACTACCAACTAGAGAGAGAATTGAATCTTGAAGAATACGAAAAGTAGAGACAACGCAAAGCTTCACTGGAACGAAAGTGGAGTCACACAACAAACGGTTTCAGATCTGAATCTTCGATATAGACATAGAGCATAGAGCATTAATCAAATCAATAAACAATGATTAAGAACACTAATTTTATCATAAATTACCTCGTAGATCGAAATCAATCAATCAAAATTGTTTAAAAATCACCCAACTGAACTGAGATTTAGGCTTCGATCGTAAGACAAATAATATTTTTCCGATTATACTACGTGGCTTTTTATAGTGTCTTCTGTGATTGTCAAAGCCATAAGTTTACTGTTTACGTTCACGTTTCTGATTTTACAATAACCAATCATGTATCCACGTGGAAATTTATCTAGGTGTGGGTTCTGTTCTTTTGTATCTGGATCGTCCACGTGTCTTTAGTGGGTCCCAACCCTGGTACAGACTGACAGATTTGTGAGGATGCACTTGGTTAGGTGCCACACTTGATTGGATCCTCCGAGAGCGGTTATGTAATCTGCCACGGGGGATACAGCTCATGATTTACCTGTGAAGTCCAAGTCATTGTAGAAAATCTCATTTACTGAGTAGTTATCTGCTGCGTCAGATACAAGTAAGCATGCTCTTAATATTTTCAATGACTATGACCGTCACATTCAAATCACAATAAAATAATTTTTGCTCCGTTTGATAATATTTAAATTTTTATTTTGATATTTAAATAAAATAAAATAAAAACTCGTTTAGTAATCGTATATGTTTTTCGTTTCTGTCATCGTTTGATAAACGAGGGATGAATTTTAAAAATAAAAAAAAATGTTTTTTGTTTTCGTTTTTAAAAAACGAAAAACGGAAACGTTATCAAACAGGGCCTTTTATTATTATACTAAAATTCCTTTTTTTTTAGGGTTAGATGTACAGATTAATCTCAACTTGCATCCCGAATGATCACTCAAATTTTAATTTACACTTTCAAAATTTAAAAATATTAATTTACACCATAAAAAACATAAATTCGTATCAATATATACCTAGAGCTAACTATAATCTATTTTATAATTAAAAAATTTAACTAATTATAAATTAAACCCTTAAAGTTTAGATATTTCATATTTATGATTTAAAAAGAATTACATCCATTAATACTCGTTAAAAACATTCACTAGATGTACACAATCTTATCCCTACAAAAAAATAAACTATTTTCACAACTCTAATATATGACATTTAGGTCACAATGAAAAAATCTTACTGTACGCCAAAACCCGTCCTCTTTTTTTTTTTTTTTGCTTCTATTATTATATTTTTGGAATTTGTTCCTTTCCTTCATGTTTAATTGTAGGTATAACAGATAGAATACATGTACAAAAATGCAAATACATTTCTGGATATGAATATTCGTATAAATTACTTTTGCAAAACCAGTAAATAAGCTTACTTTATTTTTTGGAGGAACTTGTTTTCACTTTAGAATGATTCCAAGGGATATTACCGAGTGCTACATTAATTTGTTTTCTTCTAAATTTACTTCAACTTATTTTAATTGCTTCTTGATAAGTCAAAAGTATTTGAATTACTTAAATAAGTAAATAAGTAAAAGTAAAAAAAATTATACTTCTTTAAAATCATTTATCCACAAAAAATACTTCACTATCACCATTGCCACCGTTGCCCCCACCACCACCTCCACCACCGCACCACCGCAACCCTTGCCTATCACCACCACCACCAGTTCGCTACAATCATCACGCACTTTTTGATAAAAATATTTTTTTGTTTGAACATCTAATCAGTGTTTATTTAATGATTTTTTTTATAAGAACACTTTTGAGAAATATTTATTTAAGTATTTTTTAAATTTTATAAAATCATACCAAACGCAATCTTAAACTAATCTTTGGTAACTCAAATGTGTTAAGTTTAATCTCTTCTCACACCCCTTAAAAGCTAATCACCCTTGTTTCTTAGAAACATGCTCTAACTCAACTCAAGTCGTAGTAATCAGTGGTTGAACTCGAAGAAGTATCAACGCAAGCCTCGACACATTGTGAAACAAATTAAAAACTTTACAAACTAGAGTAACAAATTGAAAAGAACGATGACCAAAGTGACACAAAATTATTTTTTTGTAAAATTGTAAGCAAAACATGTCTGTGTTTTTTTGGGACAAAAATGCCCTTTTGTTTTTTAAAAAAATCGAAAATAACAGTACCAAATGTTACACTACTAGTTGTTTCCTGTGGAATAGTAAATCTACTTAATTTTAAATCAAAAACTATGAAATGAGATTACAAATGTACCTCCAATAACAACAGTTATAACCACACACCATTTAGTCTTATGGCTGCCAAGTCCACCAGGTAACAAAGATATCTCTTGTGAGATACACCCGTGAAATCTCGATATATTAATTATTATTCGTGCTTGAAAATATTTTATAAGAAAAAAAAATTACACTTAAAAACAATATATTACACAAAATACACTATTCAAAAAAAAAATCGATAAATAAACTCCAAAAACATAACCCTTAAACAATATCAATTCGCATACACGATTTATATAATCAAAACAATAAAAAATACAAATCTTTATTTTTAAAAAAATAAATCACGCCAGAATTTTCCATAATATAAACCTCTTCAAAATGTTCTTCCAGGTTTTGAAATCATTTCATCCGAGCTACCCAGAACCACCTTACAATTGGGAAGTAGAACGCTTGAATTCAATGCCAACTCTGCCATATGGTTTGAAGCACACTCCTTAAGAAACAAGAACACAATAAATGTACTACATGCACTAGTTATACTGTACTCAAACCACACTAACTCCTCTAATATAATTGAACATTGAACCAAACCCCAACAAAAACAGAGAATCAGCTCATGAACCACTTGGCCAGTACAATAGAGGTAGACTTTCTGGATAACACATTCTCCAAGCGAAAGCAATAAATATCGACAACATCAGTACACCGAAAATAAGGGTACTAATTGGTATATGTTCCCTGTTCCAATTCATTCTGGCATCAGCAGAATTACTTAAATCTGGTGAAGGAACATTCACATCGTTGCTAACATCCAATCTTCGCCTCATCCAGATGATCTCTTCTTTCGGACCTTGTCTATTGCCAAGTTCTGAACATTTTGAGCACAAGCACTTGCCACCAAGAAACAAAGGGAGTGTCTGAATGTATTCAGAGAGAAGCTTTTGGTAATTTTCTCCTACGATTCTTAGCTTTCGCCGTGTGGCTGGTTTGAGAACCTGCATGAGAAATATTTATGAAACATACTTTTGAGAGTTCCAGTTCACAGCAGAATGAGTTATTGCTGCCACCACTGCCATGATAACAAGGGGGCATGGTAAAGACACCTAAATAGTAACCAGTTTTCAGGTCATCATTATTATCCAAGAGCAGGAGTACAAACTGCAAAGATTGACAAACTTAAGTATATGAAGAGAGGAAAAACACAAGCAGCAATTTGAAGTGCAATGAGTACACAGAGGGAACAAAAAAAACTTGGTGCACTCAGCTTCAGAATGATAGAAGCGCAAAATCTTGGAAAGACTAGAGAATCCAAGCCCCCCCATTTTAAAGTTTACAAAGTTAAGAAATAACACAACACTTGGGGGAGAACGCAAAGAAAGGTTAGCCCGGGCATCAGTTCAAAAATTAATCAAGTGTCATTATAAGGGTACTCCAGTCAGGTTCCAGTGTTCATCAATATCCTCAGCATGCATATAAATGAGTAGTGTCACGCTAAATAAGACTGCCAACAATCATATTTAAAGACAAAACTTATTGATTCAATAATAACATTTTACATTTCATGCTGCAGCTAAAAATTTGAAAAGGGCACGAATAAATATGAAAGAAACCTCAAAAGATAGAGCTCACTTGAAATAAAGTCTTTGTAATCACACGAGCGACCAGAGGAAGCCGTATGACAATCAAAAAGGCAAGGCGGTTGGGGTAATGATCTTGCAGAAGTATAGCACAAGATCTCATCATTTGCATGGGGAATCCCAGTGGAGATAATCCCTTGCAATCCATCACAACCGTAATTCTAGGATTTTCTGCATGAACCAAGTTCACAACTCCATGTTCTATCTGGGAAACTGAGGATACAAAAATACGCGCCGTTAGTGTTAATAGATACATCAAATCTATATGGCCTATAACAAATAAAAGTGAAAATCAATAATGAGAGAATTTCCCAGAAAAGGTAGGAGAGAATTCAAATGAAAAGATAAAAGATTGAACACTATCCAGGTTTGTAAAACACTAGATTTTCCTGCATTACCGCATTCACTCCAGTTTTCTAACAAATTTGCAAGCAATTGTTGTGCAGACACCTCGTTGATACATCTTCCGTAGCAGCGGTGGTACTAGGAGTAACAAGAAATATTACTTTGTGTACTATATTTTTTGAAATGTCGTGCATATATTTACACATACTATCAATGTACGTTAACAAAGAGAACCAAAGAATAGGGTTTGCCTCAAATTGTTGACTGCTGCTCCTAACTCTTGTGAGAAAGGGAAGCATAAATATAAAAGTACGAAAGTTGACTTAATATGTACTTTCTTACGCACATGATGCTATTTACTTACATATGGAAATTCATTCTTCATTACTATAAAATATTTCTTCACCAGGAACTGTGAGAGATATGTGCATGGAAAAACCAGCCTTCTTTTCTTTTTTGACTTATTTCATTCTCTCAAAATATGCTTTCAATGAAATTGAACAAATATATAAGTTTATTAAATACTGCTGAAAATATCAAACAACAAACAAGGTCACGGTGGCTGTGCCTAGGTGAAGGAATTTGTTGGATGATGCCTAGAGATACTTCCTGAAAACCGTGCAAAAGTAACCTATCTCTATCATCCATATGGCAAACTTTTCGGGTTTCTCCTTCCTTGGCATACCCTCTACAAACAGGTTGAAAACAAGTAGCAAAATTCCATGCACCACCAAGTTACAATTTACATCTCCAAACATCTAAAATTTTCCACTTAAATAACAATGGAGACCAATTGATCCCAGGGCCGGCCCAACTGTGTAATAAAAAAAGCGGGGGCTTTAGGCCCCAACTATAAAGAAGGCCCCGTATTTTTAATGTACAGTTTAATTAAGTCCAAGTTTTTAAATATTCGACAATATAAATTTCACAAAAAGTCTCAATAAAGTGTACATCTAACAACTAAATTTCAAATTCAATTTTAGGCCCAAAAATACAGTCCACATATTTTGTTGCAATGGTCAAAATTCAACGTAGTAAAACAAAAACAGTAAAAGCAAAACTCTCCTCTATCTCTCACACACACACACACAAATTTTTATCTTAAATCATATATCAAATCAAACCCATGTAATATAACCCACTTAATTTTACAAACTTTGATCAAGAAAGAACTAAAATATCAATTTTTAATGTTGCAAATGACCGTGACATTTCAAACTGTATTGTTTTTATATTTTTTCTACTTTTAAGCTCATATTATATTATGTAATTATAAATATGGCAACTACAAATCTTTATAAAAAATGAGAAAATTTTAAAATAATTAAATCTCATAATGATCTATTTATTCCTACTACTAAATAAAACAACATAGAAAAATAGGTTAAAATCATGCAAATAAACGATTAATAGATCTCAAATAATAAGAAATAATAAAATAATACAACAAAATAATAAAAAAAATATTTATGATGAGAGTTAAACATATAAAACAACTGTTCTGGATGCAAAATATGCAAAAAAAAAATATTAGTAACGAAAATTTTAAAATTAATAAAGTCAGAAAGAATGAGAGAAATAGTAACACAAACACTTGGAAAAAAAAAGTCTCATTTATAAATGTCGCTTTAGGCCTCAAGTTTTCTTGAGCCACCCTTGATTGATCCACACAATAGGCTTGGTTTTACGAAACCAGATTCTTACACATGCTAAGTAAATCACAGACCACCTGATTCACCTACGTAATTACCCTGACAGCTTGCACCATTCCATTCCAGCTAAAACTTGTGTTTTGGCTTTTGACATTCCAATTGAAATAAGACATTCAATGTAAAGTTTTAACAGTCCAAGAAGAATTCTTCTATAGACCCTATAAAATAAGGTTTATAATCCAAACATAAGCCGAAACATCTAGAGGGAAAACTTGGTAAATATACAACTGGTTTGTCTAATAAGAGCTATGAATTTTCAGCATAATAAGTCAATTCGATTCCTATAATATTCTGGGATTTGGAAAGTGATACTGAGATGTACAGACAAGATTTACATGGAAAAATTGCATACCAACTGCTTTTACGAAGAGAGACATGTCATTAGGTCTCAAGTTGGAGCAAGCAAGTCCAAGGCGAATTATGAGGCAAGCACGCAGGTTCACATCAGATCCATGCCAGAAGACTAAACGTGACCAAGCCTCAAGTTCTTCTGGTGAAAAAAGAGTGTAATTCTGCCTCCAATAAATTGTTTTCTTGACTGATGACAGCAACCTTGAAAAATCACCATTTGCGACGGTATAAAATCTACGAAGCTCATCCTCACCAAGCCTGTCGAGCCACTACACTGTCATATTCAACATCTAAATAAATGATAAGATCAAATATCAATGGAATGAGAATGAATATATCCAGAATGTGCAAAGGATTTTTGGCACATACATAAGAATTGGTGCATACTGCATTTCATAGAAACTAGCACAAATATACAATGACAACCTTAATATTACCTTTGTGGCAGAGTAATTCCCTGGTTTTCGAGCTCTTTATGGAGTTTGAGCAACCACTTCTCCTTACTGCAAGGCCGAAAAGCATGCAACTTATACACTAATGATGGAGAAATAAGAAACCACAAAATTCAAAACAGAACTGTTTTATCTGTGAGACAAGAAACAGAGGAAGACCAAAGAAACAAAATTTGGATATGTAAAATTAAACTTCATGATAATGGTTTGTGCTACAAAGAATAGCACTGCTTATAGTGCACTGCAGTAGCCAGCAAAGAGAACTTGCACCAAAGAACTGTAATAACTAACAAAGATGGTATAAGCAAAGAATGAGACCACAGGCAAACCAGATGCAACAAACTCCAAGATGCTGTAGGCTACCACCGAAGTCACAAAAAATGGAACTATTTTATTCTATTGCAACCACCAATAAAATTTCTAGGACGAAAGAAAAAAGAACAATTAAACTCAAGAAATCCCAACTATTTGGGTAGGCATTAATCTCTTTCTGGTATCTCTATCAAGGACCATACAGAAAACGGCAACACCTGTGATAAAATAAAGGGTAAACTTCTTTAACTCCCTAATGATTTGGCCTTCAAGCACTTTACCTCCCTATGGTCTAAAATGAACGGCTAACTCTGCTACCAGCAACAGCAAAAAAACTGCAATGTCCTCATTATCATTTTTCTTATTTTTGCTCTTCCTCCTCCTACCACCACCATCAGCCAACTTTCAAGACAACAATTCACCATAAATTCAATCAAACTTAACCTAATTGCATACAACTTGGTACAAATTCATCAAAGATTTACCGAATTTCATTCAACTGAACAAATATTTAATACACATGCTATACTAAGAACACATGTTTAATACACATGCTCCACCAATCCTAGTCTTAGACACACCAATGAAAGTACTTTTGGTAGCTCAATTTCTCAACTCAATGATCATAAATCCTTTTAATTGGTCATGATTGTTGATGATGTCATCTTTCAAATGCAAGTGCTGGAAGATTTTCAGATATTAATGAATCAAGTCCATGAAGATACAGAATGCTAACTACCTTGTGTCTGGGGGTTCTGATTCAAAAGATGCTTGAGAATCATCGGAATTGTTTGATGTTTCTTTTGTATAGAAAGATTGTTCGGAGAAAACTGTCGCAATTGTGAGGACTAACATTGGCCTTGACAATGTCTAGCAGAAGAAACAAAATCAAAGAAGATCATGAGCAAAAAATGTGTGCTGGCAAAAGAAAAAATACAGTCGGACGAAAAAGCAACTAAAAATTATCTCTGGAAACTTGCATATGCAGCAATACGATCAAGTGTGGTGTTTTGGTAACGCCCCGGTTTCCCCAAATGCAATAATTGTTTAATCAACCATAATATACCACACATATATCTCTAAATACAGAGCTATAGCTCTAATCACCTCAAAATTAAATAAAAATAGTCTTCAAAATCTACAAATGAATGTCCTCAAATTATATATTACAGCAATAAAACTAAAAGTTATAAATCTGCTATACTTTTCCTTTCCTTTCAGGTCATTTTGAAAAATATACAATACGACATAAAACAATAAGCTAAATGATAAAAATACAAATTATAATGGAATAATCAAATTCGACATGTGACATAACTCAAATGCTATTAAACATAGCCTCATACTCGTTTTATCTTGGTGACGTGACAATTGACACTTGGACATATAAATCCATATTCATATCGAACAAGCACACCTGGCAGGACCATAATCACGCCCAATAAAGCCACAATCATATTTTACAACCTATGACTCAAGAACACTTCGTGTACGTACTAATCAATTCCAAAATATTTAGCCCAAAATACAGGTGAGTGCAACAAAAATTTCCCAATTTCATGTCAACCAAAATAATCAATAAGAGTATAAATTTCGAATAATAAAAAAAAAAAACTATTTGCAAAGAGATTTGAAATGCAAGAACATATTGTATACTACCATGTACCTTAAATTACTAATTGATATCAATAGATTTGATCAACCATTGTTTTAAGAGCAACATAGACAAATTTCATATACATCGAGACTAAAACTAACAACTAATTTTGAACCAAAATCTTGCCACTTTTCCTTCTCTCTTCTTTTTCCCTCTTCTCTTCCCATTTTTTCCTGCCTTGGTCCCCAAGAATCCTATGTAACACACACATATGAGCATAACCAATTTAAGCTTACATCATCAGTTTTCAAAGCCTAATGGACACATGCCCACTTATCTCTCTCTTTTTTTTTCCCTTCAAGTTATATCATCATATTCCAATCCCAAATAAAATTCTAACAATCTTAATAATTACAATTTCACACCAGCATCATTTAATTCTTTAATTTTATAAGATTGGGCTGTCATAGTTTCTGAACAGGCAAGCCCTGAAATTCTTGAAAGCAATTAAGAAATTTCAAATTAACCCACAAAATATGTACAAGTAGACATATGAATTTTAACATCATTTTTCTGTTTGATCTAATTCATGCTATGTTTGGTAGGGCCAAAGGGAAGAAACTTTCAAGTGAACAAAGACAGAAAGTCCATCTTCCCCGTGATTGAACGTCAAAAGGTGTAACTGAACAAAAAGTTCAGGAATGGAAAGAATGTCCAGTGCTTTGAAGAGAATCAATGCCCAAATCCAATTTGAATATCAGCAGACATGAAATAAGTTTAAAAAAAATGCATTGCAGAGGTACATGATTTGAAAAAAAAATGCGTGAACATTAGTATAATCTAAAACTTGTCATTGTTCAATTGCAATCCTAGATAATCAGCCACCATTCAGGGTTTGCATGCCCATATGTCGACCTCTTCTGCATAGTCTATTTTTTTTTAAAAAAAAAAACATTAAAATATAATAACATCCATTTTACAAATCAACACATGCCATGCAAGAAAAATGACAACTGAAAAGATATAAACCAACCTGCATGTGTTTAACCACAGCCTTGAAAGGAGCCCATCTTTCCACCCATTTAAATGGTGGATAGCAGAGAACTTGCAATGCCTGAAGAACGCGCCAAACAAGAGGACACTTTGCCCTCGAGAATCTTCGCACAATCTCGAGCGCTGCAGTTGTTAGCAAAAGAATTCCTACTTCTCCTGCAGCTCCACTTCCGTGTACACTTCGTTTCACCCAAGTAATACATTTCGAAGTCTTTGGTGAAAATCCCTTGGGTATCGAAGCAACCAAACAATATTTAGACAGCTTCTTAGCTTTAGCAACCCTGGGCTCCAAGCTCTTACTTGAAGGATTAATGCACATGGAGTCTCCCATTTGGTTGATTTAATGAAACTCCATATCACCTCACCATTCCACCAATAAACTATGAGGCACTTCTAATATCCAAAAGCTGTTCCAAATCCAGACATTATGTTGAACTTCTAGTATCATTATGTTAGTATAAATAACAAAGTAATACAATAAATGATGTGACACTTGAAAATAAAAGAATAGGATGTAGTCAAAAACAGTTTAATAGCTTCTTGTGTAAATGATATTATCACGAACAACTTGCAAAGGTCATCAAAAAATACTTCAGACTATAAACCAAGCCTCAAGTGACCAACAATGAACAACGAGCAGTAATAAACTAATAATCAACACTACATTGTAGTGCCATTCATAAAGCATTCACGTAAAGCAAATATTAAAGACCACGATCATGAGGTGAAAATTCGACCCTAATTTCAAGTTTTTTGCTTCAAAGAGACCCCAAAACTCATTTCTTCCAGTCAAAATTTAAGGCAATATACAATTTAAAAACTACAAAAATCAGTCCTTCGATTCAAACCTTGAACACCATGAGCTGATGATAGGGAAAAAGTTCAACGCCAATTTTAAGTTGTTTGCTTCTTATGGAGCCCAAAAGTCACTCCCTCCTTCCATTTATCACTAACCATTAACATATCAAATTCTCAAGACCCAGCATATATATATATCAAAAATCTCAATACCCATTTCACAATCGTAAGTTCTGAACCCATGTTCTTGTTAGAAAACACAAAAAAAGAAGTACTATGATGAAAGAATTCATCATTTGTATTTTTTTTATAATGAACTTTGACTTTCATAATAAAAGCAACCGAAATAAAGCAATCAAAAAGAACAACAAAACATATAATGCTAGAATGTCCATATTGAAAGAAACTCAAAATTGCAAAATGATGTGTCTTAATCACACCAATAATCACCTGAATTACGCATAAATATCTCGCGAATTCGTCGTACAGTAAGGTTTAGGGTTTATGAGGATTTGTCGCGAAGGTTGCCGACAGGTAAATGGCAAGACTTTTCTCATATGTTGATTCACACACTCCCCCACCCACCAAACCGTCAAATGTCTCTCTCTGTCTCTCCCTACTCAACAGCGACCAACGCGCCAACTCTCAACTTGGCAACCGCTGTGGGGGCAGGGCCACAGCGATTTATATCGTGAAATGTCTAATTGCACGTGGATGGCTTCTCTCCGACCCAATTAGACACCTGACCCGTAATCACGACAACCCAATTGTAAGAATAAAACTCTATCGACCGAATTATATTTTTGAAGCGAAAAAATATTTATTACAACGGTGATATTATGTTAATATTATCACATAATATCACTAATAAATAATATATAAACCAATAAAAAAATAAATCTCACACAAACTAATAACTACCCGTTCATATAAGTAAATAGCTAATCACTCATACTTTATGTAAGTTAATAACTATTCTAGTGGGGTTTACTTAATCCATTTAGGATTTTATTATTAGTTAGTAACATCGTGTCATTAATGTCGATCCTGTATCACCATTGTATTGAATATTATCTCGTCGAAACCAAGTGAAGAGCGTACATGGAGGAGTGAGATGTTTCTTTTATTCTTTTTTTGGCCTAGTTGAGCTATCCTAGACTTGAACTATAAATCTTACCCATGAAGAAAATTATCGCACCTACATTTGACCCGAAAATATTTAAAAACTTACTTAATCATCATTCTTAAGCTTAAACACCTCTAAAACTAAGTTTTACCTCAAAGACAATATGCGCGAACTCAAATTTCTTAATTAATCTTTCAACAATAATTCAAAACTTCTGACCACAATACCAAAAAAAAAAAAAACCTATTTCGAGTTTGGGAATTTTTCAGTTTTAGTATCTCATTTCTTGATGAATTATAAAAGAATTAGAGAATTTTTATGTGATTTTGTTAAATAGAAAGATTAAGTGAACTTTTAAATTATGTGGAACTATGGATGATGGATTTTGTTGAGAGAAATTAATATTTCTAGTCTTGTATTTTTCCATTTGGAGATTATACATGCGCTAACGATTGACAAATATGTTATGCTAGTTATTTGACACAATTAATTAAACAAGTTCGATTACGATTGAGTAATAGTACGACTCGATCCAAACAAAGAATGATTTGATCTAATTGTAACCGCTAATATCAGAGAGTCTACAATTATTTTTATTATTAATACTTGATCTAGTCTTGTTATTGAGGGTGTCAAAATATGATATGACATGAATACAATATGAAATTACAAGGTTTCGGTATTCCTTAAGCCAGTCGTTTCGCAAATGAATGGACATGACAAAACACGGTTAATAAATGAATTATGTATGAATAGAGCGATTTTTGATACAACCTGACTTGTTTCTATATTACTTATACATGATTTACACATAATATAAACTCGATATGATACGATTCGTTAGACACAAAAAATGAATCGGGTATGAATAAAAATATTTTTTAACACAAACCCTCTAAAATCTGACACAAACTCATCTTACCCGACACAGTTGATTGACTAATTATTAATAGAGAATTGAAACAGTGGGAAACAAAAAAGGAATAAAAATTTTATTTTTCTCTTCAAATTGACCAGAGTGACCCAGTCCGATCCCACAGCCCAAAGAATAGACACTTGGTCCTATATCAGCCCAAGCAATAGTGGTTTTGGAAGCCCAATGGCGAACTCACAAGTACTAACCTCTCAAAGTCCCACATGCTAGCACTTCTAAATGCTGACCAACAATAGCTTCAGCTGCTACTTGCAATTCGCCCGACGCCCAAGCATCATCATCTCATTTGGCTCACAAGTAGATGGATATCCAGCTTCCCACGGCTGGTAAACCAACTCCCTCAGACTCTCGACAATAACCCACCCCCACGCACTCAACTGAACCAGAAGTTGCGACGTTTTCCTAAAACGTCTCACCTTACTCATATGCCTTTGATCAAGTTATATGAGGTGACAGTGTTTACTCCATATAAAGATGTCTCTTGGATCAATGGGGCGAAAGACCTCCCGCTTATGAAGTCTTACAGAGGTCCCTTTATGATGCGCATGACCTCTTTGAGCTTAAGGTTGAAATTATGAAAAAAATGTTAGAATTTGATCGAAATGATTCTTGGTTGAAGCGGGGGGCATGGGCCGTAGATAATCCATGTTCAAAAACAGGGAAAGAATTTTTCAAACACCTCGATTCAATCTTGAAGGAACTCAAGGCAGAGACCGACAATAACAAGTTTTTATGTCTATGTCATGTTGAGTTTGGTCTTGTCTAGATTATGTCATGTTAAAACTTATTAAACTTATGTTAAATTCCTTTATAGTTGAGTGTATTTGAGTTTATGTCGTAACAAATACAAATTACAAAATAGTTATTTATATTCTGATTCTTATCCGATATAACCGAGCTTTTTCTTTTATCAACATATAACCGAGCTTATGCTAACCTATTTACACATGAATTATATTACTCAACTTGATTATGTCCCAAACTCATTAAAATTTCATCCATATTCACCAACTTCGTATCGGATAAGAAAGTTGTGTTAAATTTGATAGTAAATATTTGCAGCCATGGCTATATTTGCATCATGATTTTTGTCAATGTTCAATTATAGTTTGCGAACATAATAAGAGCACACAAAGTTACAAAGGTTGGTTCAAGTCGGGTGCCACCATTTAAAGGATGATCTGGTACACGAAACACCAATCATCGTAAAGTTTAAAAAAAAAAAAAAACAGATGCCCCAACTACGAAACATTTTTACTCTTTACAAAAAAGTGATATACTACAGTACTAGGACCATTGCTTTATATTTTCAGGCTTAGGGTTGAGACTTTTACCCAAGCAGAGAACAAAAAGAGTGTAACCAACGTTGGCCGGTCCGCATACTAACCAATTCATCAAAACATAATCTCTTACTTACACTTTTTTTTCCTACAATTAAGGATGTCTAAGTTAATTTACGTGCACAATGACTAATTTTATACCTGATCTAGTCAAATATAAGTCATCCACGCCGGGACTAAGTATTCATGAGAAATGTCTTGCTTTCAAGGGATTATCAAGATTCAAATTTTAGGACGTCTGAGTTTATAACTAATTTTTATTGCCACTTAATCTACCTTTTAGAATTTCTACTTAAATTTTTGACTTAGAAAAACAAAACAAATCATTCATACATAAATAGTCTCATTTAAATTCATAACAAGTGTTTTATTGTGAATTAAAATCCTCTTTATTACAATTTTACGTAATATTATAATGAATTCAAGTGAAATTTGATATTCATAATTGAATCGCTCACCTACATTACGATGAGTAATACATCCTTGAATAAAATTATAATAAACAAGCTTTAGATTCATCTACTAAAGACGACAATTTAGAAAAATAACATAAATCAATCCTACTAGCCCAGCTACGGCTGTAACAGATCTAACTCTATGACATCAATTCCCCAAAATACCCGTCCTTGTATTCAACAATTTTTAACTAAAAAATAACCGCCCAATTCTCTACCCGATTTTTTACTTCTCAAATGAATTGGCAACATCACTATCAAGTTTTTTTTATTTGTTTCAGCAGTCAGGAATATCCGGCCAATTTACAAGTATTTCGATTAATTTTTTTTTTGATTTAATAAAAAATAGACTATTCACGTCCAAATTAAAGTATTCACAAAATATAAATTTCGTATGATTTGTCTTCAAGAGACTGTTAAACTTTAAACTCAAAATATTTGAATTTATAATTCACTTTGATTATCATTTAGAATTACTTCTTAGGGGTTAAACCATCAATTAAGAAGGGGATGGAAGAATACTAAATGATTAGATTTTTTTTTTTTTGATAAATAAATAAAGAGTGGAGGCAAGGAAGAACGCCCAATGACTATCCTGTTAGGCCCTTATCGATAGAATCATAAGGCTCTTGACCACACCTAAAATACCTCTTAAGACCAGACCTAATTAAATTAATATAATGACGAACCACCAAAACCTAATAAAAATTTCAAGATTCGAACTCCCACTTCTAAGTGAGAAGTAAAGTCATCCTCCTCCGTGGTGAATGATTAGATTTTAACTACATCATTTAGAAAGTAAAAGTTCAACTAACAATTTTAGTGGATAAATAGCCATTAAAAATGTTTTATTTATTTAAAGCATCACTAGGTGTAAGTGGGTACGCAATCCAATGATAAAATAAAGAATTCACTACACTCATATGCACAATAGTACACTGCCAAGGGAGACACCAAACACACCCAACACCCAAGAGAACACATAAATCAGAGACCGTATCAAATCGGTCCATATTGCAGAGTACGACACACAGAAAATAGAGAAATCTTACTTTGCACCCCAACAAATTTTAAAAATTTTATTTTGTACCTTAAAAGTATTTAACTGTAACCTTTCTTTATTTCTTTCCATTAGTTTGCACTGCTCACTCCGTCAAAAACCACCGCTTTTGACGTTGAGGAAATAAGCAACGAAAACTGATAAAAAGATTATATTGTAATAATTTTAATATGCTGAGAATATAATATATAAAAATATAATTTTTTAAGGTACAAAATGAGAATTTTTAAATCTTTCAAATTGCAAATTGCAATTGCCCCCTCTAAAAATTTCTCACACACACTTTATCTCGCTCACACACTGTTTTTGTCTGTCTAGAGGTGAAAACGAGAGCCGTTGATTATGAAACAGACGACTCTAAAACCTGAGAGCAGAGAAGAGAAGGCTAAGAATAAAAATCCGGCGAATCCCAAGGCGACGGATATGTCGGACTGAACGCAAAACGCGTTGTTCGCCGTACACGTAGACGTCTCTCTCAGCGTCCGAGCCATCGCCGTCCCCGCCGAGCTCGCCGACAGTAGCAGGTACGCGAACACCTAATCACAAACGACACCGTTTAATACTGTGCAAAACATTCTCTAATGCTCAGAGTCGTTGCAGAGAAAGCGAGAGAGAGAGAGAGATTGAACCTGATCGTGGCCGAAGTCGAACCAGACTTGAAGCATCTCAGGAAGAACAGTGGCTCCTCGAGAAATCTCCCAAACAGAAGCTCCCATTTCGAAGAGCGAATATATAGCGACTATTGCATTCGCAGCAAAGACAAATCTGTGAACGCATTCCGTTTCAATTTCACTATTCAATCGATACGAAATTGCTAAAACCCTAGGCTTCTGTTTGGCTGGCTAGAAAACTCAGGAATTGAGGAAGAAAATCGCGTTTTATGATAGTATTTAGGTACGCAGTTGTAGAAATCTACATCAACACCTCAATTAAGGCAAATTTTAGCATAGAGTCTATAATCGAGTGATTTACCACGTCGTAACAATTTGAAAAAAGAAAATTCATTTTTTTCCCTCGCCTACATTTTCTTAGCAACCAAACAGAGTTTGAATCTCTAGAACATAATAATCATCAGAGGGATAAAGCGTGTATGTACCTGAAGGAGTCGAAGTCGTACCAGTGAGGAGGATTGGAATCTCTAGAATTCGTCACCATAAAAATCGACGCGGCGAGAGTGAAGCAGAAAGTGGCGAGTCGAAAGACGAGAATCAAAGTGTTGAATCGCCGTAGCTTCTGTAGAGACACGGTGGACTGGAAGTGAGCTTGGATTCGAGGTCGAGGCGACGGAGTCTCGACTCCGCCGTTTCGGAGGGGCTGAGGGGACCGCATATCTTGTCCTATAGAGAGAGAGAGAGAGTGATGGTTCAGGGGGCAGGAGAGAGAAACTGAGAGCTCATGATAGAAAAGAAGAAGTAATGTAGAAAGTTCCAATATTTATTTTATGAAGAAACTTGATTTTGTGGAGCTCAGTTTGGGTTGGGACTTTGGTGTCACGGGACATGGCATGACTTCCATGAAAGAGAGAGAGAGATAGATGCATACAGCAACTCACATCTATATATATATAGAGAGAGAGATTTAGACAGAGAAAGTGAATATATAAAGAGTAACAGAGAGATGGGAGGTGAGGTATGGGAGGTTTTGGGAGGTGAAGTATAGGGGGTATTAGAGAGAGAAAGTGATATATATATATATATGTATATATATAGAGAGAGAGGGGATGGGAAGTGGGAAAGGTGGAATTTTTGGAGAGAGAAAGTGGTGAAAACAGTAGACAGCAGACAGACAGCAATGAGAGGACGAGTGCGGTAAGGTGAAGATGAGAAAAGGGGATTACTTTGCTTTGCTTTCCTCTTTCTAACATCTTTTCAGTGGAAAACTCTTTGGTATAACCCCTCCTCCCGGGGAAGGGGTTTGTAGAGTAATCGACCCACTTGTGGCTTGAGTTTTGCCATGTGGAAAGCTAAAACAAATATTGTTAATTTTAATTACCTTTAGCTAATTTATTTTAATTTTAATTTTAATAATAA
>CM042201.1:15460788-15474246 GCA_023539305.1 Ilex asprella
CTTTGGTGTCACGGGACATGGCATGACTTCCATGAAAGAGAGAGAGATAGATAGATGCATACAGCAACCCACATCTATATATATAGACAGAGAGAGATTTAGACAGAGAAAGAGAATATATAAAGAGTAACAGAGAGATGGGAGGTGAGGTATGGGAGGTTTTGGGAGGTGAAGTATAGGAGTTTTAGAGAGAGAAAGTGATATATATATATATGTATATATATATAGAGAGAGGATGGGAAGTGGGAAAGGGGGAATTTTTGGAGAGAGAAAGTGGTGATAACAGTAGACAGCAGACAGACAGCAATGAGAGGAAGAGTGCGGTAAGGTGAAGATGAGAAAAGGGTTTACTTTGCTTTGCTTTCCTCTTTCTAACATCTTTTCAGTGGAAAACTCTTTGGTATAACCCCTCCTCCCGGGGAAGGGGTTTGTAGAGTAATCGACCCACTTGTGGCTTGAGTTTTGCCATGTGGAAAGCTAAAACAAATATTGTTAATTTTAATTACCTTTAGCTAATTTATTTTAATTTTAATTTTAATAATAATTATAATTATGAATTAAATTGAAACTCCCATAAATACTGGCCATTGAAAAAAAAATTACAAGTAAATATATTAAATAAGATCTGATTCTAATAAATACTGTACATGAAAAACTTGACACACTATAATCACTCCCTCAACATTAAATTATAATTCTCTCAAAATCTATCTGCAACAGATAACTACTCGCTCTGCATTAGTCGGTGCCAAACAAATTTTGCCTCGCTACTAAGACAATGTGCACATTTCATTATAGCCAACGCTACACAAGATCGTAATGTTATCCGCATTACATTGTAGCACATGCACATTTAGTTGTAACAAAATTCAAATGTGATCGTAAATCTTTTTTTTTTATTATTGGAGGGTGGCTGTTTTGAGTTTAGTATGCCTTCAAAAGCTGCCCAAAGATCAGCTATGGGCAATCTTTCACTAATATGTTGTATTTGTTTTTTTTTTTAACCATGTCTATTTTCCTATTAAACTCAAAAGCTATAATTAATCCCAAGTTGTTGAAGGTGAACTAGACGCACTTTGTGTATGGGTGGGTTGGCTTTCTCATTCTATTGGTGATTGGCTTTGTGGTGCCTCTTTACCCTCTTTATTTGATCATCTTTTATATTCTTCTTTTTTGGGTTTGTGATAAGGCCAGGAGTGATTGGCTTTGTTTGGAGCTTCTTTTTGAATTTCTTTCCTTTTCCATACACTGATTTAAATGATGTACACACCTAAATTACACATTTCCCGTCCTATAAATCGTTTTTCTACAATAATGACATTTTTATTTGGTAAGTGGTGTAGGTAATAGGGGCTCTATAGGTTGGTAATTTTGAGGAGGAAAAAAATTCCCCAATGATAATGTGATTTCATGAATTTATCTTTGTGACCCCTTTTCTATTATGGGTGATAATTTTTGACCCGACATATTAAAAACCTAGGAAGCACATATATTTTTTGGAGGGTTGTCCTGATAGTGTTGGACAGCCAGACACGTATTTGATACGGTTGGAAGTGTCCTAAATAATAAATTTAGTTAGACACAGTCAGAATACATCTAAGAGAAGTTTAGGACACATCTAGGACACGACTAAGATAAAAGAGATGTTATTTCTATTTTTTTTAATATAATTTTTGTTATGTAACTTATATACTGTGAATGTAATGATGTTTAATAAAAATAATGGATATTTAATTTGACCTATTTCAATTTTAATAAAAAATTAATATTTGTTAGGTCTTATTATTAATATTGTTATAATATATGTTTTATTTTTAATATATTACAACTATATTATTATTTAAAAATTATATTATATTATTTTAATAGTCATATCTTTATCGTACTCGTATCATATATTTTTGAACTGTGTAGCATTCCCATGTTCGTATCCATGCTTTCTAGTTAAAAACTAATGTGTTACGACTAACTAAATTTCGATACAAATTTAAAAACGACACGAATCACTAACATGAGTAATAAAAAGTGAGTTAGTATCACACACGAATAAGTCTATTCGCTTTTTTTGATTTTGATACCACAAAACTCTATTCTATACATCTTCCAATTTTTTCTATTAAGATCATGATAAATTATGCTCTATTTTTGTTTTTATGCAGATGAAGGAAGTCGTTGTTATCTGTATGAAAAGGTTTAGAAAGAAGAAGAGAAGCTTGCCACAAAATACACGTGAACTTTGGTTAGTTGGTTTTTAACTTTCTATATATATATTTATATATATATATATATATGTATGTGTGTGTGTATATAATATGATTGTGTATCTAGAAACCCTTTAAAAAAATAGTATTGAAAATAAACGTTGTTTGAAAATTTGCAGCTTTGGTTGGGAGCTAATATTGGTTTTTTCCTACATACCTGTTAGCAATATAAGATTATTATATGTACCTAGAAACCCTTCAAACAAATTATTGCAAAAAAAAAAATAATGTTTGAAATGAAATGAGAACGACATAAACGAATTTGTATGGGACTATAAACACATTTACTATGAGTCAAACAAATTTTGACATGATACAGACCAGAAATAATACGTCTTGTTACCAACTCTGGTTAAATTTATAAAGTTACATTATTCAATAAATATTTTTAATAGAGGGCTTGTGTAGTTAGGGGTGTAACTTGGGCGGCCAACCTGAATTCAATCCGAGCTCAACAAAAAAAAAATAAGGTTTGAGTTAAAATTTTAATACTTGGATTGAGTATGGACAAAAAAAATCCAACCCGTTGAATTTAAGCAAGTCTTGGATTGAGACCTCGAGTTATCGGGTTTAAATATTAAAATTGGGTTGAACCTAATTATTAAATTGGGTTGAACTCGAATATACATAAATATATTTAACTAAGATTAATATTTATTTTCACTCTTCAAAGTTCAGCTTTCACTTCACTTCAAAACTTTACCCTTATGCCTCCATCACTGTCAAATTCTTTTCTCACTCGTCACTCATCTCAGACTTTCAGCCTCTTTCTCTCTCACTTGTCAGTCCGCTATTTTTTATCAATCCGACTCAACTAACCCGAGATCAATTCGATTTTTAACTCGAAATCATACCGAATTAAGTAACCTGAATTAAACCCGAGCCTGTTTGAATTAAACTTTGGTAGTATTCGGATTAAGTACCTCGGGTTGATGTTGGGTTAAGGTTGAAAATTATATACCTAGGGTTGAGTTACAATTGACCTCTCAACCCATCCGAATTACAACACTATGTGTAGTATAGTAGTAAAAAGAAGGGAAAAAAAGAAACTACAAAGATGATAATCGAAAGCAAAGAAGGAAGATGAAGGCCAAACTACAAAATTACAAGTGAAAACTTCTTGGAATCCTTCAAAGCTTAGGAAATGCATATGTCCTAGAGACTTAGTTACCTTAGTATTCTTGCCTTCACTTTCTTAGGTTCATAGTAGTTGGATTAGGATGTGCTCCGTACATAACTCTTGGTCCTTTTATTGTTTTTTTTTTTTTTAAACTTAAATGTTATTTTGAAAATCCTAATTGAGTCCTGGAATGGACTTTTATTGAGCGACACCCCTTAGTGCTCAATAAGATAAGTTTTTATTGCATTTTAAGCATAAAAATTAGTATGGACCACTAGAAGCTCTTGGCCTACGACTCAAGCAGTCTTTGAACACTAAGGAAAAAAATTATCGAAAAGTTGAAAAATTGGATAGTGGCCACTGCCGACTGACGCTCGAGGGCCCTAGCCAAATGGTTCGAGCGACTTTGACACTGCTCGAGTGATCCCTATCCATTAGGTTTGGAATTGATTCTCTTGACATTCTAGAGACCACCTCCCGAAGACCCCCCAATCGCATCACGAGCAGGGCCTCACAAATTTGAATGTCTTTTCTTGAGACCTATATATATGAGAATGTCTTTTTTCACAAGGATAAGCCTCTATAAAATAAAAATAATATCATTTATCATTTAGGGAGAGAAGAACAGAGCCTATCATCCCTAAGCATCCAAGGACTTTAGATCTGCCAAAATCATTATTGTTCTACACCTTTAAAACTTGAAAAAAAAAAAAAAAGAATGACATAGTAAAAACTCATCATGGTGGGAAGATCTTAGGAGGATGTCAAGAAGATCGAGAAAGATTCCTAAGGGTGGATTGTGGAGCTTGGTTCATTGCCAAGTGAAGCTATCAAGAACTCACGGTGGATTTCAAAGTGAACATATTAGTGAAAAAATATCTAACCATGAAATTGATTGAAGTATAAGACTTTAAGGTTGTAATCTAAACTTTGAGTATAATTGATTAGGTCCCATGCAGTCGCAGAGCCAGAGTTCTTCCATAGTCGGGGCAACTCTTTGGTTAAAAAAAATGATAGAACGATAATAATCAAAACTCAAAAATTGAGTATGCCATCAATGATCGGACTTTGACCAGGTTTTGAAAGATTCAAATTCGATCTGAAAGTTCTGATCTAAATATGCTTTCAGAACTTTTTTATTAATTCAATCTGATTATTTAATGAATTTCAATTAAACAATATACATCCGGAAAGTAAAATACTTGAAATTCGATAAAATTCACGTGTCAATTAAACTTGAATTTTAACAAATTAAATCTTAATTTTGATTCAATTTCATCAAATAACACCCAGATTCATCATATATCAATATATACATGCATATAAATTGAACGAAATTATAATCAAATCGAATTTTAGTATAATATCTAAAATCAAAATTGGTATAATATGCAACCTACTTTGTTTCCACTTCACCTGTGTCAATATTTTCTTATTATTATAAAAGAATAAATTAATGTGAAGCCTTTTGATTCAAACAGGCTTGAGTCTTATCTACCGACTTTGTATCATCATATGATCGTTAGTATGAATACAATCATTGAATTGAATTATGGTCTGAAATCAACTTAAAAACAATAATAAAGGAAAGGTGCATGAATTTTCCTCTAGTCAAATCAAAGGGGAACTTCTCTAATGTTTACGAAGCTATCTTTAGTTCTTGCATAAGGACAACTTTGTTATAAGGGTGTCCCACGTTTTTATAGAAGAATAATTGTCCTTTGGGATGCTAAATATGAATAGACTACCTGCACTGGCCTACCAAAATAGAGCACAAAATTCTGCAGTTCACAATGTTAATGGAGAATACTTAGGAAATAGGTAAAAAGAGATAGGGTGAGATAGTTTAAGTGGTAATAAAGACGAGTTGTAAATTTAGACGTTTGAGTTTAAATTTTGGTAACTCATTGGAACCAGGTCACAAAGGATTTATCCTTTATAAATACTCTAGTCCTATTATGGATGATCTGTTTTTTATCGGATTTGAGAAGCGATTAATGAAAATGTATGTAAATTAGTCCGGACACCGTTGACTGTTCAGGGAGGGGGGGTTGGATTCCCTTTATCATCCATGACACCAAACATATTCTTACCCTACGTATATGATTGATAGAGCCATAATTATCATTGTTCATTGATTCTTCCAGACAAGAATTTGTGCAAACAAAAGTGATCCAAGAACGAGGTTCAAATTTTCCTTAAAAAGATGCCAAATCCAAACATGACGCTGGCAATTATAGTACATCAAGATGTATTATTTCGAAAAGCAAGAATTTGAAGCCTTTTGTTTAGGGTTTAAAGTTTGGTTTTTGGACAGAAATTCAGTTACATATATGACAAAAAATCAAATGAGCCCAAAAAATTATTCAAATTCAACTCGTTTAGAAAACACTAAACGAACTGAACCTGAATGATCCAAATCTGAATATTTACACATAAACAAATCAATTCTGTCGAGGTTGAGCCAAACTTGTCAAACTCATTTTTTTAATAAGCCTAAAAAATTGTTCAGCTTTAGCTCGTTTTCTAAACAAGCCGAATCCAAGTCGAGCTCGAATAACTCGATTTGATTATCAACCTTATTACATCGAGTGAGGGGGGAGAAAGAAAGAAATTCACAATCACATGAGCCTTGGTATACAACGAATAGAGAGAGAAAAACAGCAAAAATAGTCCAAGTATGATTCGAATAACCATAAGCCTAAGAAGTAAGAACTGCAATTCTACCCTAGTGGCAGAACATCATCTCTAACAATCTGAATAACCCAAGTTTGAAACCCTCTCCCAATGACTACAGGAAAAAGAAAAATAACTGTCAATTTTATCAACTATGATCAATATTGAAAAACCACATGTTCCATCATGTATACTTTATGCAATCAAACTCAAAAGCATTACCACCTCCCGGGAGAGGAGAACCAGAAACCTTCACTGAGGCGTTCAAGCGGAAACAAAACATCCTCATTGAGGAGGCTGTGGTAAGACTGTAATCTAAACTTGCCCTAGCTGTTCTTAAAAGCTCACACAAGTTGATCTAAAATAAAGAGACTCATCAATATCTAAAGAGTACGTTATTCAAATAGCATCAGAAAAACAAACAGATCGACAAATGCCCATTAGAAGACAATGCAAATCAATCAAGATCATGCAGTCAGTCAAGTTTCCAAATTAAATAACTTACTTCTTATGGAGGAATATGTTAAATTTAACAAAGATGTCTCTCCAACCAACCCACATTCACCGAAATAAAAAAGAAAAGAAAAGAAAAGAAAAGAAAGAAAAGACACAAAAAGCGCAGGCAAAGGATATAAAAATTTAACTTGATGGTGTTCTACATGGAGCAATAGAGTCCCAAGGGAAGCCAATTCAACAAACTGTGAAACATCATATTCTTTCTCCCAGCAGATGAGTTGAAGCATGCAGCTGCCACGGAACCAATTCACATCATTTCTTGTGACCGTCTAACACAACGACTCACTTTCTTCTTAAATTCTTCCCTTCTTTCTCTCCAATCCTTCTGCAATTAGGCATTCAGGAGAATTTAAAAGATACATTAGTGACTAATCAGGCAGGCTGAAGAAGATAAAATGAACAAATCCAACAGTGTACCATTTAGACATGACAGAACATCTTGCATTTTGACACCTTGACTCATCACAAGCAATAGTTTAGTGCGTAATCAACATGACTTGAGCAATGTCAGGTAAAGTAATCAAATAGTGTATAACAAATAATGTGGAGTATCATCCCTCGCTTAAAGTTGTCTGCCTAAAATCCATAAAACCTAAGTTCAACAATCAAAAAACATCAAAAAATCATTTCATAAAAACTGTGTAGATATTTGCATTAACATAAACCATGATCACTTAGAATTCCAGGACTTCCCCACAACAACTCAAAACTAGATTGATTTCAACAAGTTTTTGATCATAGAGAACAAGTCCTGCACTGGATGAGCAACTTTAGCTTACCCCCAACTTTGCAATAATAACAGAAAATAAAAACACTCTATATAATAAAGTAGCTAAAAAAGTCTTTAGCTTTTCGAGACTCAGATCGCTTGACGATTTGCTAGAAAAGTTTGTCTCGATCCTAATTGATCCAACAATCGCTTGTCGATTATCTGTTTCTTTGTTTCTTTTCTTTGATCAAACTATAAACTCATAAATGTAGTACTGTCATGAACAGATATGATGATTTTAAGTGAATGCGAATGAATATGCATAGGTATATCCTCTGTTAGGTGTAGCCATGATTATTTGCAGAATCCAGTTGGTCCACATCTTCATCAACCTTGAAGTCAGGTGCATATGTATCTTCTTTTTTAATCAGAAGGTGTGTATGTACCTGGACAATACTTTTTCGTTATTGGTCCAACGAATAGATGCATTTTGTTAAAGCCAAGCATTTTAGATGAATTAAGCTTCATTTAAGACCGGTGAAAATTAAAAAAAAAATGAATATTTATATAAGGGCTGTTTTTTATGCGTGTTTGTGCTGGAAATTTCAGATAAGTTGCCATTTATATTTGCTTGCTGTTGTATTGAATTTTTTGATGAAATAAGTAAGTTGTTTTTTATAGAATTTGTACTGTACCTGTAGAAGTTTTTTTTTCTCTCAGTTTTGCTTTGCCTTTATGTTTATATTTGAGTTTTGCTCTTGCAAATGGCATGAGTTGGGAAGATTTAGCTCAAATGGTGAAATAGAAGAAATTTAGAAATCCTGTTCCATGTGTATGTGTGCAGGTTTCCTCTCTCTACATATGTGTGTTATATAGTGCCTTCTAGTTCTTTTATATCATAAATGCACCAGTGCAGTTGTACATATACATCTACGAGATAACCTACTTCTGTGAAGTATTTAGGGACATGCCACCAACTTTTTCTTTTTAATGCACACCGTTGAATCTAACCGAAAGGAACTGCTATTCAAACAACGCTGTTTGACAAATTCAATGCCTTCGCGTGCCATTCTCTGTTATCTTAATAATGAAATATCATCTTTCTAGAATCTGAATCTACACTCACACCCAAAAAGAAAAAAAGGAAAAAAGAAAATGAAAAAGCAAAAGAAGCAAACATTGTCCATAAAAATATTTCGAGAAATCAGATAGATATTGACACTTACTGCAGCTTCCACATTTGCGGGAGACTCGTCATTGGGACTTGAAAGCATTGATATAATGCTCAAAACTATGCTCTCCACCTACAAATAAGTACTTTGTCAATTTGTATTCTACAGAGAGAGCAGCACACATATACTAAAAGAAAGGCGAAACATTAAATGACACGATGATTAAACCAAACACACACAAATATAACCTGTAAAAGTTGAACATGATCATCTAACACTTAAAAACCAATGCTAGCAAGAATGAATGAGAACATGAGCATGCTACAACACTTACTGTCCATTCGCTAAGCATATGCTTATATAATAAAACAACATTTCAAAGTGCAAGTTCTTTAGCAATTATGAAGTAGGTAGCTTGACTTGTACAGTTTGACGGATCATATTCCAAAATATACAGAAATTTAGAGCCAGTGCACTCTAAAACAGAAAGAGCTATTTTTATAAAATCTATCAACCAAAAGCCAGCAAATAAGAGTTGATGCCAGTCTACACCTGAGAAGTTACGTCTTGTTATACTACAAAACATGGCTTCATCATGAAGAAAAGAAAAGCAAAGCTATAGTTGAATTTTTTTACAAGAAAAGCTATAGCTAAAAATCGCTGTTAGTGTTCCGAAATGTAAGTGTACCATATTTCCGAACAATAGTATCGAAACAAAAGTTGTTAGGGAACTACTCGTTCCTGGTGACCTTAGTTAGACCAATATGGACAAAAAATCCAATCATAAAGCTAGAAGCCACTGGGGGCCTGGGGCCACCTAAAAGATTTCACATGTTCATCAATTAGAAATAAGACAGGTTATGCAAATGGGCTTCTTTGGAATTGCAGAACCTCCTTGACATTACATACTCAGCATGGGGGATAGATTAAATAGCTCCTGGCAAATTCCCCCCCCCCCCTTCCCCCCCGATGGGAATTAAACTTTTATTGATAGACAAAATGAAGTTTTACACTATCTGAGCAAAGGTGGAAAAGTCATCCAACCCCACAGAAAGACAAAAAAGGGCAGCAAAAAAGAAACATTAACCAAAAAAGTGAAAAGCAAACACCAATCCATGGTACATCATCCAAAAACTCGCACCATCTTCCACACGAGGCTAGCCAACTTGACGTGATGCAAAAAAGTGATACATCAGCATTAGATAACTCAAAGACCCAGAAACAAAAAGCAATAACAATAATCCCATCTACAAAGCAAAGAACATTATTTGAGTTACACATATCAACATGATAGTAAAATAAATTCCTTTCTGTTTGATTTATTTTACATATCATTGTGGGGCAAGAATCTGAATCCCCCTTAACCCCATGCACTCAAAACCCATCTTTTGGCAGTGCCATAAGTGCCTAAGAGACCTCTCTCCACAGTCCCTCCTTACCAAGATCTCCTAACAAAATCTTTGAAGGTGCTAGCTTTCAGATGCAGGCCAACACTACACCACTGTGCTGCAACAACTCTATAACTAGAATTGTAATGCTTCAGTAAAACAGGCCAGTCCACTATAAAATCATAATAAGCATCCAATGACTACCACTTAGTAAACAAGACTCAGATTATTCCTTTCTCAACTAAAGAATCTGAATCCCCCTTCAACCAGCCCCCCCCCCCCCCCACAATAGTGTCATCAGTACCTATAGGACTTCTATACATGGTTCCTCCTTACCAACCTCTCTTGAGAAATTTTATAAGGTCCTACTTTCAGAAGCAAGCCAAGGCTACACCACTGTGCTACAAAATATTATCAATGTAACAACAATGCTTTATAAAAAAAGCCAACCCACCATAAAAGCAAAATAAGAACAAAATGAGTACCACTTAATAAGCAAGACTCATATTATTTCCAACCCAAAACCTTTCTAATATCATTCGACCACACAAACTTCAATTTATTGTGAAGAATAAAAACCCAAATTTACCGTATAGATCTCAACTAGAACTTCATACCTTTCCTTTTCGTTTTCTCTCCAATGAATGTTTCTAATCAGTTCAAAATATATTGACTTCATCTACACCAGATAAGTTGATGAGCTAAAAACAAGCAAATTGGAAGATCTTTTTTTATTAAAACCAAAATCTATGATGCAACTCCAACCAATTGGCTGCATCATTTAGCATTATAAGGTATAGCATTAGGACACAGAACCAGGATCTGTTCTATTTTTTAAAAAATATTACAAACGAGAGAACAGTTGAGGCTCAATAACCAAGTACACCGACTTGTATAAAAAATGAAAACAACAAATGGAGGAAGTTCTGTGAGAGTGGATGTATGCATGCTTTGTGTGTGTGTGTGTGCGCGCGTGTGTGGGTGTTTGGTTGGGGGTAAGGGTTAAGGAGAAGTAATTAAATTGGTTGCAGTTACGATCAGAAACAAATTTACATGCAAATGCAAGTGAATAATGGGGAAAAGTAGGAAGTCATGGACATATTGTTATTGCAATAACTTTTTCACAGCAAGCACATAAATGAAGCAGTAGGAAAGGACTAAGTAACAGCATAAGAAATTCTAACAAGAGACAAAAAAATGAAAAACAAAGGACCAAAGAAAGAATTAGCCAGCAAATCACCTAGGTTACCAGCAACAATTTTGCCTATAAGCATAACAAATAACATAAAAAGACACTTCAGGTAAAAAGGAGAACTAATACATTTGCAATAACTTACTAGTAACACGAGCAAAAGGATATATTATGAAGTAAGAAGAAGACCTGAAAGTGATGTGTTTGGTCTTACCGTATGAACAGGTGACCAGCGCTCACTTGCAAGCTCGTAGCCATTTGGGTCATCACCGGGGGGATGAAGAATTGAAATACAGACTTTCCCGTCAGGGTAAACTGTGATCATACAGAAACAATCAAGCAATCAACTGAAGTTGAAAAATAAGGAATAAAAGTAACAAAAAAAGTGATTCTTATACAACGTACTGACCATTAGGATGCCACATCTCCGAGGTAAATCTCACTGTTGGAGGGCTTTGTGGGTAATTCTGTGGGAAGCTCATGATGGCATTAAAGAAACCTCCATCGCTGCAATGTTTAGAAGAAGAGCATTAAGAATCACATCTCTTCAGAAGGAAAAAATGTGCTAGTGCTGTCTTATAAAGGCATCAACTGAGCTCCTAAAGCCACATATTCAGCATTATGACCGAAGTTGCAGGAAAGGCATCAACTTTGCAAAACATATGACGAACCAAGTACATGATCTAATGAATCAAAATCCATCAATTCCCCACAACAGAATTGATTCAATTTCATGCTTAGAGTACTTGCACCAGCAAAATTATAATACTCTGAACTTTTTTGCATCCTTGTACACTACAGAAAGTTCATAAGATCCACATAAACCTGACAGATAAAATCTCATTCCGAATTGAATAAGCAATCACCCGCAAATCTACGATCAGACAATAGAGTACATAATCGCATACCACAATGATAACTTCTGCAATTACACCAAACCCTAAAACCCAAACAAGCCACAAACAAACCAACCAAACAACCAAATTCACTTAACCATAACCATAAAACCCGCAAACCCACAAAAAAGTACAAACCTTTATCCAATCAATCCGCACCATAACCATAAAAATCAAATTCCAAAAGCAAAACTTCAATTGGAATTAAACACATAAAAATTCAATCTTTGAACAATAAACAGATAAAGTCCTCACCATCTATTGAAATTGACCATATACAAATTCATTGTTTGAACATAGATTAAGGAGAGTACTCACTATAAAGTATCAGGTGGCCCAATAATGGTGACGCTCCATTCAAATAGGTTACTTTCATCTACCAACCCGGCAGAAAACCCATCAACTGGTTTTTTACAAAGATCTGTAACAAAAAACACCGATCATCAATCCAATTGTACAGTCAAACCCTAAAATTCAATCGATCATTGAAGATAAAAAAAGAGGTGAATATGTACGATTTGATTGGTACCTTTGAGCTGTTTTTGGAGGAGGAGGCTACCTTGGGAAGCGGAAGCCATAGAAAGATAGAGAGAGAGAAACAGAAAGACGGAGGGGAAAGGAAGGTTCTAGAGTAACGAAAGAGATGAAAGCGAAAGAGAATCAAAGATTACTATATGCCGACAGAGTCCTTGTTCTATATATATCAAGGGGAGAGAGAGAGAGAGAGAGAGTTGTATTTGGGAAAGGAAATAGGCAGAATGAAGGATTTACTGCAGGTGTGTGTGGTTACATTGAAGGAGATTTTTTATATTAAAAGAGAGGGTGGAATTTAATTTATTTTTTTAATTTGAGAAAAATATGTTTGATTTATTTGTTTCTCCCCTTTTTAATTATTCATGTCCACAAAGATTTAATCTTCAATTTCTTTTGTAATTTTTTCTCAAATTACAAAAATAATAATAATAATAAATTAAGTGTCGAATAATTAATTTTTATTTTAATTATTAATCTATTATGCCTCTTTTTGAATATTTAATTTGTTATTTTTAAGTTATTTTTGGGCCCCTTTAGACATCTTTTGATTTATTTTTTAGTATTTGCTTATTAATTATGTTATAAATTTATTATATTTTTTGTCAAAGATATTGCTCAAATTATAATATTATTGGTTGTATTATAATATTATGATATTGTTACATACCAAAAAAAATCAAATATGGCAAATATTTGAGTGTAGAATTCGATTTGTCAACTTTAATAATATATTGAATTTTACTTTTTCATATAAATATATACATAGATATATAAAATTATACATAAGTGTCCTACTAATAAATTTTTTTAAAAGAACTTAGAAGTAGAATACTATTATTAAAAAGAGTCCAAAAAAACTTGTAAGTCAAATATATATAGGAAACAAAAATTATATGAAAGTAAATATGTGGGTGTGACTTTTATAATAATAATTAGAAATAAAAAAATTTAAAATTATTTACAGATATTGGCATTTATAAATAGTATATATATA
>CM042201.1:15479246-15496003 GCA_023539305.1 Ilex asprella
TTTTATTTACTTTGAATAAGGGCAAAATAGTCTTTCTAATATTTCTGTTAGATGAGCTAGTTGACCATGATTGATAGGGGTGTAATTGTAATATGTCATACCTGAGGGAGTTTATGTGTTTAAGTGACAAAGTCAGGGGGTGTAAATATAATTTATCCAAAAAAAAACAATGGCATGAAGGACGGAGAAGAGAGGAAAGAGGGAGAGAAAGATAGGAAAGGGAAAGAAAAAGATTCTTTAGTGTGGAAGGGTATAGTTAGAATTAATGGAAAAATATTCAATGATGTCACTCTTTTTTGACTTTTTGGCAATGGCTTAAGCAGTAGGGGTACTAATTGAAACAATTTTATAAATTACAAGGGAGTGTAGTAATATTCAAAAAAATAGGGGTATCTCTGAAATAATATTTATATACAGGGGTGTTGGTGAAATTTACCCATTTTTTTTTACTATGCTAAAGCTACACTTGTTTGACCAGTTAGCCTAGATTAGATATTTTCAAAGGGGAAAATTTTTAAAGAAAAGTCATAATGAAAGTTAAAACCAAAAAAAAAAAAAAAACAATTTTTTTAGTCAAGATTCTGTAAAAAAAAAATTAGACAATTTTTGTTAGTTTTGCGCGGCCGTGGTTTGGTACAGTGTTCCCACATCAATATACCGTCCTTATATCCATAAACCAAAAAATTAAAATATAAGACAAACTTATTCATATATAACTTGATTTTTAAGTTACTTTTATCATATATATGATATATACATATTCATGTTAGAAAAATATTATATAATTCAAATGAAATTCAAAAATTAAAATTCAAATGCATATCATCCCTTAGATGAGTATAAGATTAGTGAATTCTATTAAAAAAATTGATGGGACCCACTCATCGAAGGGATGAGATGCATTTGGGTTGGAATTTTTTGTGTTTTGTTTGAGTTTTATAAAATTGCTCTACATGGTATACTAGGATTCTTCTAATTTATTTCTTGTTTGATTTGGTCACTAATAAACCTATTTAATGTATATTAGGAGTTTTCAAAAAAAAATTCTATTTGATGTGGGGTTCTTTTTCCGATTCATTTCCTATATGTGCTTGTGATCAAATTCTTTATTCTTCAACCCCATCCACAACAATCTATGATTTTATTCCCCATGTAAAGTAATATTGATAACTTTGCATGTACTGCAAAAGAATGTGTAAAAGATTAATTTCAACAGGGAAAAAAAATTCTGGATTTATTTAACAACAGTTTCACTATAGTATTACTCTTGGATGATGGGTAGGGATTGTACCTTATTATTATTTTTTTTGGGTTTTTTTTTTTCACCAAGTGCCAAGTGCATGCAAAATTGATCCAATATCCAAGGTGTTCAATAACCATTATAAGTGGAGCAACAAATTAAGATGAACACGTATGTATATATAGACACACATATATGAGTCTGTGGATAGGATGTATTAGAAGTTTGAAAATATTCTAAGGCTGAAATGCATGTTGAGGAGCATTCGAGTAGAATGAAATTTGACATTACCTCAATATTTGATCCATAATGTTTTATCCGACATCTAATTGTTTTGATTTTTGAAAAGTCTAAATTAGACTCTTAGGACTACAAAAGTGTATTTCACAAAAATTTCTTGAATTTACTTCTAAATAAGTTAAAACTGCATTTGAAGTTAAGGTAGAAATAGGTTTAACTTTTGAACGTGAATTGACGTTCGAACGTTGATTAGACGCAGAATCACAAGTTTGATAGAACTTGAGATACATGGAGTAAAGTATGTTCGAACGCCAACCTCCGTTCTCCGTTTTTAACCCTATAAATATCCCAGAAATGTTCTTTAGGTTATTTTTCAGCAGCTTTTAATCCTAAGAGGCTAAGGAGAATTGGGAGAACGACGAGGGGAGTGATTCCGAAGGATTTACATGGAAAAAATCATAATCAGATAAGTTAGAATCAAGATTCAAGGAGATCAAGGTAGGAGTTCTTTTTCAAATTAATTTATTGAATACGACATGCCTGTTTGTTCTCCCACCCATCTGGGTGGATGTTGGGGGCATGTTGCAATACGGCAGCATGACAATCGGTGGTGGGAAAGCCGACCTCATTGGGCTCTAGTGTATTACCATTGCAAGCAGACGTTGGTTAGTGTTGATCCCATAGGGCAACGAGAGGGGTGCTTGTGGAGCAGATGTGCCTAAACCTCCGATGATGCCTAGCCATGCGAGGTGCCTATTCGTTGTCCTATCCACCTGGGTGGATGTTGGGGGCATGTTCTAATGCGGTGGCACGACTATAAAAAAAAAAGGTAAGCTTGACATCGGCTCCCCCTTATTGCCCCTCGCAAGGTCCTAGAAGGAGACATCGGTTGGTGTTTGGCTCTTTGAGCCAATGATCAACGTATGTGAATGCGAATTGGTGAGTGTGCCTAGCATTGGACTTTGATTTAATTTGAGTCTTTAACCTTATTCTTTTCTTATTATCATCACTAGAAACCATGATTGAGTCTCTCGTGAATTTATTTTCTTAAGCCATCTGTAATAACCAAGCCTTCTTTACCTTGGTTATCCCAGGATTGATTTGATGTTGTAAAAGAAGAGTGTTATGGTGGCTATATATATATAAGAATGAAATTCTCATGCTTATGCTATGATCTTAAAAAAAAGTGGGAAAATGAGAGAAAGAATGGAGAAGTTTGAAAAAGGAGGAGGGAGGAATTAAATTGAGCATGTGGAAGTTTTATGGAAGAGTGCTTGTTAATGATAAACAATGAAAATCTATTGAAGAATATGGTTTAGAAAAGTAATGAACTCTCCTTTTTTTGAATTCTTGAATATTCTTTGTTTCAAAATTCTTATCTCAAAGTCCCATTACAACCATAAAAAGACCTATTTAATCTCAATAGTATGTTGGTAAATTTATAGATTGTGTGAATAAGGATGAGATTGATAATTAATTTGAAAGCTATACATTGATTCTTTTCATGAGATTATGCTAAATCTTTTTTATTAAAATAATGGCTATTCTTATATAAATTTATATGAGTGACCTATTGTTTTGCTTGTTAATTAATTCTACTCACATATGATACTATAATGTGTGGATGGTTACTATAATTGTAGTGAAGTCTTTGCTGAGCGTATGCCATGATAAGGTTTGCATTGAACCTAATCGATGGTAGTTAAAGAGGTGAGGTATTGTTAAATGAATTTCTAAATTTACATAGTGTTTTCTTATCACACCAATTTTGAATGGGAATCCAATATGTGAATACAGTATATAACATTTAGTTTTGATGAGCCCAAATTTAATCAGATCAGGCCCAAAAAATCAAGTAAGCTCAAATTAACTAAAGGACAGGTCAATCATAGTTAGAGAATTCGACCAAATCCAAGTTCAAAGGAGTCCAAGAAGAATTAGAATATGTGAAGAGCAATTATTGGGATACTCACTCTCGAAGATCAAAATAACCTTTTATGGCATTTACGCTACCTAGATAATTAGTGCATTTGCCTTCACATCACCGCCTTAACCAAGACTCTGTACTTATAAATTGTAAGCTCTCTCTACATGAGAGGGCACCACATTACACCTCTGGAGACATTTCTAAATACCTCTTGAAATCTCTACACTTCTCTGCACACCCCACACATAACTTTTCTCTCTTCAAACTATTGTATCTCTTCCGGGGCTAACAATTGTTCTCTCTCTCGTTCACCTTACTTAATCAATAAAAAGTCTCCCCAACCATTGTTGTCGTTTTTTGGAGTGGAGTAGATTACTCGGACCGAACCACTATATATTTGCGTGTTGACCTGATATTTATATTATTGTCATTGATTGTCTTATTAATTTTCCACTAATTACACTTTATCATGGACTCGATTGTTGATCTTGCATAAGGCTGTTTTGTGCATCATCAAGTTCTATGATGAGGCTTAGTATTGACTTATTTGAGTTGCAATGAATGACTTTTTTGCTTAACGTTTGGTTATAGTTGTTATTTTATGATTCAGTGATAAATAAATTAAAGGAAGTTTGTAGGTTTTTTCACTGAAAACATTCACAAGACTATAACTCGTCCATTAAGGGTGACCAATAAGTTTAAATGTTTGTTGCATAAACTAAATGCAATCGTGAATCCTACGAAAGTGGCAAAGAAGTGTTTATTTTATTTTATTTTATTTTTGTTTGTTAGAATTGCTAAGGACTTGCAATATCTAGGCCAGGGGTATGATTGGTCATAAAAAGTGCAATATTTTGATACATTATTATTGATGATATAGATTGATCCCTTGTTAATGCTAGTGATTATAGTTCCATTTTGTATATTTTAGATAATCGTTTCGATATGTGTTGGCATTTTCAACTAAATAACATAATTTACAAAGTGTCAACGTGGATGAAAAATTATATGCATGGCAAATAATCAATCTGTAGTTGGAAGGATCAGTCGCCAAAAAATTGGAAAGTTTAGAAGAAAGTTGGAAGGGATATTGATCCATTATGCAAGTGGATCGGTCAGGAGCATTAAAAAGGAACAGAGACTTTGAGTGGATAAATCCACATTGATTGGTATGAAAAAGGGGCCGATCCCTCTAAATTGAATCATGTGGACTAAAGTGCATATTTTTTTAAAAAATGATAATATTGCCATTCAATAAATAAGGTTGAAATTCTTTATATTCTTTCCATATATTTTGATTACAATTAAGTAGTGAGAGATAAAATATGGATATATTTTCTCTAACAATTTTTTTCTTTCTCTCTCTTTATTTTTTCTTACTCTATTTATATTAATATTACAACAACACAATTACAATAATCAGTTACATGAATCAGTTACAATTTTCTTATAATACACCAAACAGTTACTTGTGCGTTCTAATAAACAAAACAGTTATACAAAACAATTACACAAAATTATGACATTAACTCAATTTGTCATTCAATTGTTTATATAAACTAAATAGTTGCACCATTAAATATCACGACATTGTTACACCGTCTGCCTTAACAATTGCATGAGACTGTGATTGTTACACCCATTAAAAAAATAGTTACACCAATTAAAAAACAGTTACACCTATTAAAAAAATAAAGAAGTTCTTTTTTTCCTACATCATAACAACGAACAATACATAATATCTAACAAAACATCTTGGTCAGTTTTTTTTTTTTTTTTTTTTTTTGTGGAAAAATTTAGTACTTATTCACATATAATTTGTGGCATTCTAATCAAATCTCATTGCCATAGAATCTTGTTGCCAAATAAGAAGGATTTTGATCATTAATGCTCATATTTTACCTCTTATTACTATTGCTAATCTTTACATATTTGTTTTCTCAAATAACTGTCAATGATAACTACATAATTTAAGGGAGGGTGCTTAGGTAAAAAAGTTTTTAATTTATTTGAATTTTGTACCTAAACATAAATTTTTTTATAAAAATTGTACTTAATACAACAACTTACCCATATACTTTTGCTCAAATAAATCTAAAAAATTATATCCGCACCCAAAAAAAACCTTGAATCATTCCACAAGTGTTCTGCAGGTAAAAAGGCCCAAAGCCAAGCCAAGAAATTCATGAGTCAAACTACCAAAGTAGCCAAGCCAAGCCAAGTCAAAGTCAAGCAACCAAGAGAAGTAAAATGACAACACATAAAATTGATCATTTAAGAAGAATCGATCCCTTATTTAAATGGATTGATCCCCTTTTGTGTTGGAGAATTAAACAGTAACTTTTTGGGGGTCGATCCTCATATATTTTGCATTGATCCAAGTGGAAATTTCAACCGGTCAAAGACTCCTAATTCGTCTTTCCTTTAACTGGTGCTACTCTACAATAAATACACTATTTTAGGCTATTAAAGGGGATCCGTTTTGTTTGATTATATTTGTAATTGGTTAATTTTGTGAATTTTATTATAAATCTTAATATATTTCATGGTCATGATGCTATCAAGTTCAAGATTCGAAAGTGTCATTGAAGCAAGGAGAACAATTGTCAAAGCAACCTCATTCAACCTTAGCATGCACCTTCATACGGCCAAGGTAATGACCTAAACACATAAGATGAACTCTTAGTTATTTTTAATTTAAGTTGATTAAAATAAAAATGGAATTAGGAGCAATCCAATTATGGCTCCGAGGTGATTTTAAAAGTTTTTTTTTTAAAACTATTTATGAGTTTTGAAAACATAGTTTAACTCACAATCAGACCCTCCTTTGAGCAACACCCTTTAGTGCTCAAGAAGATAAATTTTTGCATGATTTTATGCTTAAAAACCTGTAGGGATCAATCTATACTCGCTACCATTTACTAGAGCAGTCTTTTTATGACTTTGAAAAATAAATGGAAAAAGGCTAGAAATGTAGCACAAGGCTCGCTCAAGTGGTCCTTCATGGTCGCTAGTCACTCGAGTTGTACTTGCCTTAGTTGGGATTGGAATGTGTTTGTCATTCCAGCGACAACCACATTATGATTCCCCTCCCATTGATCGAGCAGCCGTTCACACTTATTTACTAAGATTACTCTTATTTAGAACCTATAAATAGGGAGATCCTTTCCCTCACCAAGATTAAGCCTCTTGTGGGATTTCTAAGAAAAAAAAATATCTTTCTACCTTGAGAATTTTCACAACAACCTAAATCCCTAAGACCCAAAAGGCTACCTCTAGAGATTCTACCCAACCATACACTTTGGAGAAAAAGATCTTGATGATTTGATAAACTCATTGGTGTGTGCATGATTAGTAGTTAAAATTAGCATATCACTATGCCTTTTTAAGACTAATTATATTTTGATGGAGTTTAAGTGATGACATTTCAGGTTCTAAAGTGAACAAGAGCAACAAATAACAAACTTGAATGTAACACAAGCATATTGGGGGACAAAATTAGAAAATTTGGGAACAAAGCAAGAATGTTCGAATGTCAACTCAAGTTCGAACATTTCTTGGAATTATTTGAAGACCATTCTGCTGGTACATGGTGTGTTCCAGTTGAGAAGAAAAAAAAATTGAGGTACTTGAGTACCACATTTGAACGTCCAATCTCGTTCGAACGTTCTCTTCCAGTATTAAGGACCAGACTAATGAGTGCAAAGACAGTGGTTCAAGGTGTATGGAAGTAGATCTCACAGAAAACCACATGCCACTTGAGTGTGAAGATTAGACCCCATCTGGCGTTCGAACACCCATCAAGCAAAGACAGAAGCAACGTTCTAGCGTCAAACATCGTTTGAATACCTATCAAGCAAAGATAGAATCAACGTTTGAGCGTCAAACAAAGTTCGAACGTTGTCCCCAGACAGGCTATAGAGTGGTTGATCTTCTCTCCAGACATTGGGGCTTTCATTTGGACTTTGAAGGCCTTGTACTATTCTTCCACACTACATTGCCCCTCTTCCTTGCCTATAAATACTCTCATTGTGGGAGATTCAAAGGGAGTTGGTATTTACACTAGAAAAACACTTTTTAACTTCTTGGTAGTATTAGTTTTAGACTTAGGCTTATATTTACTTGCATAGAGGAGGATAAATCATCTTTTGGTTGAGTAGGAAACCCTCCAAAAGTGACTAACTTTCTTCTACTTTCAATTTTTTTTTCATTCACTTCCATAGCTTGAGCTTCTATCTTCCCTTAGAGAAATGAAACTCTTCCACCTTTTTAGAGTTTTACCAAAATCGTAAAGGGTGGAACATGATTCACTCGTTCTTCGTCAAAGATCGGTTCCTCGCTTATTGTGCTTTATCTTGTAACTCCTCTACTTAGATGTATAATTTTTTTGATTTACTGTGAATAATTTTATTTTATGTCTAAGAACGCTCCTTAATATCAAAATTTGTTGGCAAAATCTTTTAGATCTATGAATCAGGCTGAACCATCTTCACCTTGATCAGTAGCAGACTCTTGTAAAAATAGTATGGAAAATAATGAACGACAAGGAGAAGTCCTTGAGAGTGAGGGAGAATGCCTAATATTCGAACTTTGCGGGATTACTTAAATCCCACAAGAAATAGTGTCCCATCTTGTTTAGTATTTCCTCCAGATACATCCCTCTTTACTGTTACGACGGGGGACAGTACAACTAATACCTCAATTTCATGGACTCGAGAAAGAAAATTCATATTTGCATATAAAAGATTTTGAGGAAGTATGTGAAAAATTTCAAGAAAACACTGAGCTGACCAAGATGAAACTTTGTACTTTTTCTTTAAAGGACAAATCTAAACAATTGCTAAATTCTTTAAAAGTTCTTTCAATACCTAACTGACAGGTATTATATAATGAATTCTTGAAAAAGTTTTTCCTCTACACTGCGTCAATACACTCAAAATTAGGGGTGTTAATCGAGCTCTTGTCGAGCCTAATTTAAGCATAAATGAGCTGGCTCATTTAGCTATTTACTCATAAATGAGCCAAAAATAGTGTTCAAGCTCGGCTTGATTAACAACCATACTCAAAAGGCAAATTATGAATTTTTCGGTCAAAGAAGGGGAAACATTCTACCAATGTTGAGATAGATTCAAAGATCTTCTACAATCCTACCTACACCATATTTTTGAGAATTGGACTTTGGTAGGATTTTTCTATGACTCATTGCCCACTAGACTACATCAATTTATCGAAATGATGGCTCAAGAAGAGTTCATGGGAAAGAGTCTGGATAAGACATTCAATTTTTTTGACACCATATCTAATAATTTTCAGATGTGAGACTCAGTCTCTCCTACCATTGTTAAAGTCAGATCATCTACTTCCTAAGAGGGTAAGTATGTCTTGAAAGATGATGATGAGCTAAGAGCAAAAATGTCCACCATATTTCGAAAGCTTGAAGCTTTAGAGATAAAAAAGGTACATCAAGTTGATGTTGTTCCTCCCACAAAACAAGTGTGTGGGATTTGTGCCCTGATAGGACACCCTACTAAGGAGTGTCCTACCATTCCGGCGTTTAAAGAGGTATTGTTGGAACAGACAAATGCAATTTTCAACTTCAACAAGCCCTACTTCAATCCAAATTCTGAAACATACAATTCAGGGTGGCGGAATCACCCGAACTTTAATTGAAGGAATACACAACCAACTCCCATGAATCCACAAAATTCACAACCACTACCTCAAGGACATCCTGCATATCAACCATACCAACCACCACACGAGAGGAACATTGAGGACACACTGAACCAGTTCATACAAACCCAAATGAGCTACAATACTTATTCCATGCAGGCTTTCACTGATTTCAAAGTTCAGACCACTTAATCTTTTGAAGATATCAAAAGCTACATCCAAAAATTGACCCAATTCATGAGCACACACGAGAAGGGCAAGTTTTCTTCCCAACCAAAACCCCCACAAGACCAAGTCCAAGTCATCACTACATTGAGAAATGACAAGGTGATTGGCAAAACAATCAGAAACATGTTAATACCAAGACCAAGACCTGAGTCAACCCCATGCACTGAACCAGTTGAACCTGAACCTTTGATCAAAAAAGAGTCGGAACCATCAAAGGAAAAATAACCTTTCTTGCCGTATTCCTGCTCCTTTCCCTTATAGACTCAAAACAATCTAGAAGTTGAATAATCAACTAGAAATTTATAAGCTCTTCAAGTAAGTGAAGATCAACATCCCACTTCTGGATGCAATCAAACAGATCCCGTCTTATGTCTAGTTTCTAAAAGACTTGTGCACTATAAAAAAAAGTCAAAATGTTTAAAAAAGAACTTTCTTGACAGAACAAGCCAGTGTCTTACTTCAACACAAAACCCTCCAAAATACAAGGACCCTGGGTGTCCAACTGTGTCGTGTGTCATTGGAAACTTTAAAATAGGGCAAGTTTTGCTCGATCTTGGAGCAAGTGTCAATTTGCTTCCTTAATCTGTCTACCGGCAGTTGGGTCTGAATGAACTCAAACCCACTTGTGTCACACTCCAGTTGACAGAAAAATCTGTCAAAATTCCTAGTGACATTGTTGAAGATGTACTTGTCCAAGTGGACAACGTTGCCTTCCCTGTTGACTTCACTGTTCTAGATACTCAACTATCAATGCATTCAAAAAATCAAATTCCTGTTATTCTTAGTCAACCCTTTCTAGTAACCTCAAATACGCTAAACAATTGCAGGAATGGACTCATGAAATTAACTTTCGAGAATATGACTCTTGAGCTGAATATTTTTAATACTGCTACGCACCCTGGGGAGGACAAGAAAGTAAGAGAAATAAATTTCATTGAGTCGTTGGTTCACGAACATGTGAATGATACCCTTTGTGAAAACTCTACTGAATCATATCTGTTGGAACCTAGCGCATCTGAGTCAACAGATGATGTGACCCAATTTCGCAAAGTTGCCCTACTTATGCTGTTGAAATATGGGCAAATCTGAGGGGCTTTCATCAAGTGGTACAAAGCCACTCTCATCAAGTGTCAAACCACCAAAACCTGAGCAAAAACCACTTTTATCTGACTTCAAATATGCATTCTTAAGAAAGGGCGAGTCATATCCAGTGGCTTGAAAGGTATAAGCCCATTAATCAGTCGAAGCTGATTGAAGTTCTCAAACTCCATAAAAGCACCATTGAGTGGACCATCGCTGACTTAAAAGATATAAGCTCATTAATCTGCAATTATGCTATATACCTTGAAGATGATTCAAAACCTTCTCATCAAATGCAGTGACAACTGAACCCTCACATGAAGGAAGTCGTGAGAACTGAGGTGCTTAAGCTATTAGATGCAGGGATAATATTTCCAATCTCCAATAACAAGTGGGTAAGTCTAACTCAAGTTGTGTCCAAGAAATTTAGGGTCATAGTGGTCAAGAATGATGTCAATAAATTAGTACCAACTCGAGTTATCACAAAATGACGAATGTGCACAGACTATCAAAAGTTCAATTTGGTGACTATGAAAGATCATTTTTCTCTTCCATTTCTTGACCAAGTCTTAGAAAGAATTACAGGTCATGCATTCTACTATTTTCTAGATGAGTATTCTAGGTACAATCAAATTGAGATAGCATTAAATGACCAAGAGAAGATAACCTTCACATGTTCCTTTGGCACCTCTACATTCAAAAGGATGCCTTTTGGACTTTGTAACACTCCTGCAACATTCCAAAGATGCATGCTAAGCTTGTTCAGTGACATGGTTGAATTTTTTTTGGAAGTGTTCATGGATGACTTCTCTGTATATGGTGACTCGTTTGAGTTGTGTCTGACGAACCTAGAGAAAATGTTAATAAGGTGTAGGAAGCCAATTTAGTCCTCAATTGAGAGAAATGTCATTTCATGGTAACACAAGGCATTGTCCTGAGTCACATTGTGTCGTTTGAATGCATAAAAGTTGACAAGACAAAAATAGATTTGATTGGAAATTGACTCGTTCCCAAGACTGTAAAAGATGTCCGATCATTCTTAGGACATGTAGAGTTTTACAAGAGATTCATAAAAAAACTTTAGTACTATAGCTAAACTCATGTGTCATCACCCGAGTCGAGACGCAATTTTTGGTGTGGAGTGACGCATGCTAAAAAACTTTTAACAAGCTTAAAGGTATGCTAGTTTTTGCCCTAATCATGCAACCCCCTGATTAAACTTTACTTTTTGAATTGATGTGTGATGCGAGTGATTACGCTGTAAGTGTTGTGTTGGGACAAAGAAAAGATAAGAAACTCTACATGATTTACTATGCAATCAAAATTTTGAATGATGCTCAAATGAATTACTCAACAACTGAAAAAGAATTGCTTGCTATAGTTTTTGCTCTGGAGAAATTTCGATCTTATTTTGTTGGTTCTTTTGTTATTGTATTTATTGACCATGCATAGTTAAAATTTTTACTCTCAAAAAAGGATACCAAGCCAAGGCTCGCAAGATGGATCCTCTTGTTCCAAGAGTTTGATCTGGTCATTAAGGAAAAAAAGGATGCTGAGAATGTGGTGACAGACCATCTGTCCAGGTTAATACATGAATTCATGAGGATGAACTGCCAATTAATGAAAATTTCCTTGATGAACAACTGTTCACAGTCATGGAAACACCATGATATGCTAATATTGCTAACTTCCTTGCTACTGTACGTTTCCTCCTTCCTATACATTGATGGATAAGAAAAAATTTCTGAGGGATGTTCGTAATTTTTTTTGGAAAGATCCATATGTGTTTAAATACTGTAAGAATCAAATCTTAAGACGTTGCATCCCAGAGCATGAAAGCATATATGTAATATCATTTTGTCATTCTGAAGCATGTGGTGACCATTTCTCATCAAAGAATATCGCTCAAAAATCTTACAGTGTGGACTTTATTGGCCCACACTTTTTAAAGATGTCAATGTCTTTTGTCTAACATGTGATAGATGCCAAAGTTGGGAAGCATTTCTAAAAGAAACATGATGCCCTTGAACCCAATTCTAATGATTGAAATCTTTGACTATTGGGGCATCGATTTTATGGGATCATTTCCCATTTCTTTGTCTATCTATACATTTTAGTGGCTGTAGACTATGTGTTCAAATAAGTCGAAATAATTTCATGCTGAAACAATGATCACCGAACAGTGATCAAATTTTTAAAAGAAAATATTTTGTCTAGATTTGAAATTCTGAAATCCATGGGGTGCTCATTTTTGCAATAGTCCTTTCTGGAAATTGATGAAAAAGTACTTGATTTTTCATAAAATTGTAACTTCTTATTACCCACATACTAATCAAAAGGTAAAATTGGCCAATCAAAAGGTCAAACTGATTTTAGAAAAAATGGTAAACCCCGACTGCAAAGATTGATCGTTAAGACTAACTAATGCACTCTAGGCTTATCGCACTGCATTCAAAATAATTTTGGGCATGTCTCCTTATCGATTAGTCTATGACAAGCCTTGTCACCTACCTGTGAAATTGGAATATAGAGCATACTAGATCATTAAAGTAATAAAATTTGACCTAGACAAGACTGGACTTTCAAGAAAACTTCAGATTAATGAATTAGAAGAGCTGATGAATGAAGCATATGAGAATCCTAAGATTGCTAAGTCCAGGATGAAATTTTTTCATGACAAGAACATTTTGAGGAAGTCTTTTGAACCTTCTCAAAAAGTCTTGTCATATAATTCGAAGCTCCATCTTTTTCCTGAAAAGTTGAGATCAAGATGGACTGGACCTTACATTACCAAATCCTTTAGCGACCATCGATCAACGAACCTCCAGCCCTACCAATCCCCCTATGCCATCAAGGTATGTCTACTCTATCTCTCTCCTTCCCATCTCTACTCCTCTCTTTCCCCTCTCTACCATATTCCACAACAATTTTGTTGTTTTAGGCATTGTATATACTGTGTAAACTGGTGGCTTTTATAGATTTTGAATGTATGCTTTCAAAGTATTTGTTGCTTTGGCTCAATGAAAGAAAACCATAATTTAGACCCTTGAGTTCTGAATTCTGGATGGTTTTAAAAATTGATCTTTTGATTTTGTTTTCAACAACGTGCCAGCCCATATGATAAAATGTCGAGTTCATGGCCTAAGACTTTATAAGTGGTGAAATTGTTCGACCTGTTCGATAATGGGTTCCAAATTCTTCAATGATTTGTTAATAGTGGTTGATAAAATTTGTTTGGGGGAGCTTTAAGAATAGTGTAAATTGTTATTTTATGGTATAGTGACAATACTACTCTCGGATAACTCTCCCTGGAGTTCGTCCAAGCCTCAGAATCATTTGTTATTCTAATGATATAGCTCCTACGTATGCCAATGAACTATCTTTTGTTTCAATTGACTTGAAGTCTAGATTACACAAAGATCCACAAGTTTTGCTCTCTGCAAATCCTGGCTATAATGTGCCTCAAAAGGTCTTTTCTTTTCCCCCTTTTCTATTTTTTTGATTTTTAGAGGATGAAACCATTAAATGATAGTTTGATTTGGATTGTAATTCAAATTTTTGTCATTTCAATATGAAATTAAAATGGTGGCTTATGACTTTTAGTTCGACTTTTTGCGAATTTGAATTAATTCTATTTAATTGAGATTACCATCATTAAACCTCCACCCTCGACGGTAACTCGCCCACGACCATCTAATACCATGTGTTTATAGTATTGCTTCGATGAGATGGATTTATCTATTTATTTGATTTTTCTCTAATTCTCATTTCTTTAATTTTTATTTTTCTGTCGATATTTTCAATTTCATTTTCCATCTATCTAGTTTATTTTCTGTTTTTAATCTTGAGCTTCTGGGATTCAGCAGGTTTGTGTAATCCAAAATTTTCATATTTGTTTTGGTTGTTCTTTTAGGGCCCACTCCAAAGTAATTTCTTGAGCTCATGGATGTAAAAAATTTCACTCTAGCTTATGTCAAGAGGCATTTACAACTACAACATAACGATAATAAAAACAACTCTCTATTTGTTGGGATTTGTGATAATTAATGTGTTGTTTGCTGTGAATCTTGATCTTTTGATGTTGTAAATTAGGATTTTTTATGCCCTTCTTGCGTTTAAGACCTTTGATTTTATTCTTTTGTTGTTATGTAGTGTGATATATAAATGGTGTATATGGAATTGGTCCAAAAGCATGCTCTATGTGAAGTTGTGGTTCGTCTCTTTCGTGGTTTTGAAGGTGTTGTAGGGCATAAATAAAATTAAGGCTTACCTCATATTTAAACGAACCAAAATGGTCGCTATGTGTCTATATGTATATTGAACTATGGTCAGTGAAAATTATTGTAGGAATCGTATAGAGAATCACATGACAATTTGATTTAATCTTTATTTGAACACAAAATGGTCTATGTGTTCTAATTTTTTTTCAAAGGTGCTTATACCATGAGCTGGCGTTCTTTATATTATGATTTTAAAAGATTTCCATATAAGTAGTAATGTGACTGAAACTATGGCCATAAACATGCACACATGCTTGAGATATGGCTAGTAGTTAAGTTTGTAGTCATTGTTTGTCCCATGATTGTTTCTTATAAGTAGTTTTCGATATGGGTAATCTATCGATTGGAGTGTGATCTGAAAGGTTTGAATTGGAGTGTGATCTGAAAGGTTTGAATTGTTTTATGATGTTTAATTTATGAACATAGTTCTTTTGGTTAAGTTTTTGTTGCGATCGCAATGAAAATCCAAAAGTTTTAGTTGCTTTATGTTACATAGGTGCATTAAGTAAAGTTGAAAGTTTTTTTGATTGTTAGAATTTTTATTTTTGTTTGTTGTTTTTCTTGGAGATTCAAAAACTTTAATTAGGTGCGAATTTTAAGGATTGGGTAGTGGAAATTAGGATTATAGATTTTTTTTTTCAATGGAGAAAGTTGATTATGTGAAACTAAAAATGTGTTCTTTTGTTTTACTTCAAGAATTTATATTGGCATTTTTACACACACATGCAGAAACAAACTCTCACATGCCATGCATGCAGAAACCTTCTCCCCTGTCCTCTCTGCTTCTCCTCCCCCCTCTCTCTCATGTATACATACACACACATGCACGCAAAACCCTTCTCGCTTTCCTCTATCCTTTCTGCTCACCTCCCAAACACACACACACATACACGGAGCACACATACACAAAACCCACATACACACACTCTTACCCTCTCTGTCCCCCCTACACAAACACATAAAACCCTTTCGGTTCATTGTTAGGCCAAAATAGGTTACTTAGTTGCATTTTATTTTGAAATGATGGTGTGCCATAAATTGATGTTTTCAAATGTTAATTGAGGTTGTCTCGAAAATATATTGGAACCTTAATCATTTAAATGCTTTTATTGAAGCTACCTGTGTTCTATAGTATTTTAGAAATATTTGGTGAAAACCTTCACCCTCAAATTCAAACCTCCTACAACTTTGCTCTTTGCTATTTCCCTATGGATATATACTCACTTATTGATATGTTAGTTTTTTTTAAGGATTTTTCATAACTTTCATAAACTCATTTAAGGAAACTTCTTAATTGTGTGTGCATTCAAAGTTTTTGAATTTTTATTTCATAGGTTTTTTATTTTTGAAATATTAGAATGGTGATTTTATTTTCATAGAATACATTTCTTTATTATGAGGTGGTGGTGAAAAATGGATAATATTGGAGAAGGTGTTGATTGATCTCCTCATGACTACTTTCTTGAGTTTGTCGTCATTAGTTATCAAATGTTCAAATCATTGGTATTAACGCTTCCACCCCTTACCTTTTTTGCATATTATGTAGTTGACAAAATGTCAAAGATAAGAAAAATGGTCCTTGACTAAGGTTGAAACTAGAAACCAATGTCTTGTGTTCTAGGTGGTCAAAGTGAAGAAAAAAAGTCCATTTTTCATTTTCTAGGTTTTAATGTTTCTTGCTTTCTAATTTTAGCACATACACTCACATGATTTATACATGTGTATAAAATATGGGTTGCAATAACATTATTTTTACTCCAATACTTGTTGGGTTTGCTCATAAAAAACTCAAACATTGAAACCATTAAGTAATCTTAGGTGCGTTTGGTAATTTTTTTTTATGTTTTTTGATAAAAAAATAAAACTAAATTTTATTTTTTTTGTGATAAAAATTAAAAATATAAAACATGTTTGATAATTATTTATATTTAAACAATTATAAAAACAAAAATAAAAAATATATGTTTAGTATTATACAAAAAATTTACCACTCAACACCACCATCAACCACCAAACACCCAACACCCACCACCACCACCACCACCACCGGAAACCATCCCCACAACCCCCTGAAATTCACCACCTCCAT